>JADRCH010000155.1:2691040-2832024 GCA_019843965.1 Rhynchomys soricoides | reverse complement strand
TGGTGGTGGTGGTGGTGGTGGTGGTGGTGGTGGTGGTGGTGGTGGTGGTGGTGGTGGTGTGTGTGTGTGTGTGTGTTTGCGCGTGCACGTGCGCGCTGCAAATGAGGAGAACCTAGGAATAGGCGAGCATTTGGTCGGTTGCTCTAGGATACCAAAGCTGTATTTTCCAAATGTACAAGATTTCCTGGGCGGGTGTGTTTTTCCACCCAAGGCAAAGGCCCAGAACACCAGTGTGTGGGACAAGGGGAGCAGCCAGACCTCCCGGAAGATTTGAGAGAAGTGTCCCAGAGCTGGTGGTGTCCAGATGCAGCATTCCATGTGGCCCTTCAAAGGCCAAAGTGTTGGGGGGGAGGAGACAGGTCTCCAAAGCCCGCTCCTGTGAGACTCCTGCATGGCCTCGGAAGTGAAAGGCCTTGATGTTCTCCCTGCTATTGCTCCTTAAGAGTAAACAAGGATTTGTGTCCCGAGCCGGAAAGATGCAGCCTCCTGCTTGTGGGTAGTCATACCCTTAACCCCTACAAAGAAGATAGAGAATTAAATCTCAGGACTGGGGTGGGTGGGTTTTTTTTTTTTTTTTTTAAAGTTGTGTCTCCATCCTCCTGAGCTCTGCTCTAAAAGGGCAGGTGTGCTTCTTAATTCCTGCACTGGGCACAATCTTCTTGAAATGGTCTGTCATCATTTGCTTTTCTGGCTTCACAGCTCACTGTTACCTTAGGAACTGGGTCCCCAGTAGAAGTCCCACAGTGTAATGTAAAGGGCTCAAGGCCCTGTGGTGAGCAGACACCCATAAGAAGTTGGAAAGGGCTGAATTCCTGGGGGGGAGGCAGAATTTGCTTTCAGCTGTCTACCACCTCTCCACCCACCCACCCAACTTATCCTTTGAGCTTTTCTGCACTGTACCCCATCTCCCTTGGTCTCCCCAAGTGTGTGGCATTTGCATGCTGACTCTCCTTTGCTTCCCTCTCTCCAGGGAGCTCCGCTTTGGAAGATGTTGGTCCCAGGGCACTGGGATGGGTTGAGGCCGGCCATGCCCAGCTTACTGCTGCTGTTTGTGGCAGCTCTACTCTCCAGCTGGGCACAGCTGCTGACTGACGCCAACTCCTGGTGGTGAGTGAGAGGGCTGAGGTCTAGCCTGGGCCCAACTCCTGGTGGTGAGTGAGAGGGCTGAGGTCTAGCCTGGGCCCAACTCCTGGTGGTGAGTGAGAGGGCTGAGGTCTAGCTTGGACCATGAGGTTTCATGGGAGTGATCCTACCTTTATCTGAGGAATACCAGGGGCCTATTCTATCCCAGGAAGGGTTCATTTTCTCCCTCAAGCTCCCAGAGGTGAGGGTTTCATATGATTCCTTTGTTCAAGTGATTCCTCCACTTAGATCTTGTATAAAACCCCTTCCTGAGGGTCCCTCCACCCTGTGAAGTGTTACAAATAGCTTTTATTGTTATTTATTGAACAAAAAATATTGATAGCACCAATGAGACTGTTAAGTTCATGCTTAGCAAAACACATGCACACACACGCTCATGTACATGCATGCATTATTAAGGATGAGACAGACACACCACTTGAACCCAGTAGTTCAAGGTCATCCTGTAGAACACAGTGAGGCACACACGCACACAAAAGAGGTGTGTGTGTGTGTGTGTGTGTGTGTGTGTGTGTTTTGCTGGTAGAGGCAGATGGGGTAAAATTCATACTCGATCAGTCTGAAGGTCAAAAGGGGCTTTGTAGAAAGAACCAAGTGCCCTTTTTTGGGTTTTCAAGGCCACTGTGTTTGCCAAGCAGACATGGAAATGGCCTAGTCTGTGCCCGACTTGTGCTTGCATTCAGATGGCAAATCCATAAGTCCCTCTTCTGATCTAGCACTCCAATTGTAGTATGTGCCAAATGATGATGAGCAAAAGTAACCCCCGAGCTGATGGGCAGAGATCTGGGACACACAGAGAGGTGGGGGTAAGAACAATTAGGGTGCGTGGTCGTGTGTGTGTGTGTGTGTGTGTGTGTGTGTGTGTGTGTGTGCAGCAGAGGCTATCTTAAAGGCTCCAGGAGATCTGCACTAAAGGAATAGGGTAGCTTCCCTCATGAGCCCTGCACTTGGCTACACTCACTATTCCCCCTCCTCCAGCAGGGTCTGTACCCCCTACTGAGGGGAGTCCCTCAGCTTCCTCTGCCCACCCTCACCCTTTAAGACAGTTCAGATTTTTGTTGTGTTGTGGTGTTGTGTTTTGTTTTGTTTTTTGTTTGGTTTTTTGAGATAGGGTCTCAAGACAGGGTCTCACTATAAGCTGGCCTTGAACTCACCGAGATCTGCCTGCCCTCTGCATCCCATGTGCTGGGATCAAAGGTGGGCGCCACCACACCTTGCTCTGTGTTCAAATTTCCTTCCAAATTCTTAGTCCAGGGCCTTGTTTGTGGAGATGTTGCGAGAGGGTGGCATAAAGGGTAGAACTGCGTGTAGGTGCGTTCACAGCCGCGCCCTCTCCCTTTCTGGATTGTTGTAGGTCGCTAGCTCTGAACCCCGTGCAGAGACCTGAGATGTTCATCATTGGCGCTCAGCCCGTGTGCAGCCAACTTCCTGGGCTTTCCCCAGGCCAGAGAAAACTATGTCAGTTGTATCAGGAGCACATGTCCTACATCGGGGAGGGAGCCAAGACGGGCATCAGGGAGTGCCAGCACCAGTTCCGACAGAGGCGGTGGAACTGCAGCACCGTGGACAACATGTCAGTCTTTGGCAGAGTCATGCAGATAGGTAAGAGGCCACTGGAGCTTGGCTTGACCACAGGATCTGTGTCTTCCTGCCTGGTGCATCGATAGCATGAACCGAAGGCCTCACTGCATTCTTCCTAGGCTTGGAAGAGTCATGTTAGAAGGGAGAGGGCCTCTCACTAGGTATTACAGCAGCAACTGCATCACTCTGTGTTCCCCTACTTCAGACCCTGGGGCTGTGTGTGACTCACCCTGAGAAGGAATGGAACCTCTGAGTAGGAGAGAGTTGGTTAGAGACCCGCCTGCCATGGCTGCCTTTGTCTCTCAGTGCTTTTTCAAAAGTCTTTACAGTCTCAGGGGAGAACATTCCAGCTTGTGTATTTAACATCCTTTTCACTTGAGCCCTTGAGCAAGAGGTGAAAGCTTGGTGTCAGATTGATAATAGCTATCATTAACCAGGCCCAGATCCAGGCCAGGCCTTCTCCTTTGAAAAGGGATGTAAGTGCAAGTGATGGGTGGGTGGGTGGGGGGGGCAGTGAGAGGTAAGAGGACCACTGGGGGGTCCCCTCCCTTCCCTGTCCCACAGCTGGTGAGATCATGGCTGTCCTATTGCCCAGATGGAGGTGTGATTTGAATCTAATTGTCTTAGGTCCTTTTGAAATGCAATTCTCCCCTCCCTGGCAAGAAATTGAGAAACCAGGCCCCATTCTACTGGGTCTTATCTCCAGGACCATAAAAGGAAGGTGTTGGTAGTCTTGTCTCCCAAATTGTCCCTGGACAGTGACCCCACTACTCTGTATTCTGGAGATAGCTGCAGCTAGGGTCTTCCTAAAGTAGGATTCCAGAAGTGTTGTCTGGGGTCGGAGGTGGGTAGACATTTGGAAGTATTCTATTGGGACCCCACACACATCTTCCCCCAGCCTCAAATTGAAAAATGAAAACAAGGGATGTCTGCTTTGAACCCTGCCATTGCCTTTGGGATTAGCTCTGGCTATAAAGAAGGCATGTGCCTGTGTTCCGGCATGGCTGGAGGGGCAGTTTTCCCAGAAAGCTGACTTGGGTTTTGGTGGATTTACTTACTGATTCTTCAAGAGTCCTCTTCGAACACATCCCTCTCCTTGGCACAGCACCTGAGACTGGTCCAGGTAGGGAGTGGCATCCTCCTTGACCTGTTTCCCCATTGTTCAAGAAATGGCGGACAGAGACGCCAATGAGATGGCTCTGTCTGAAAACTTCCTTGCCCTGTAAGCGTGAAGACCTGACTTGATCTCCAGCACCCACATAAAAGGCAGGAAGACCTAAATTCAGTCCCCAGCACTCACATGGAAAGACAGGTGCAGTGAAGTATGCTTGTAATCCCAACATTGGAGAGGCATGCCCAGCCAAATCTTCGAGCCCCAGGTCCCAGTCTCAGAAAATAAGGCAGGGTGAGGCAGTGTGATGGGGAGCTGTCCTTCCAGAATACAGAGACAAGATTGCCAACACCTTCTTTTTATTGTCTCGGAATAAGAATAGGGCTTGGTTTCTCAAGGACTTCTGACTTCCACTGAGGGAATGCACATGCACCCACACGTGTTGCACACACCTGCACATGCACAGTGGGGCAGCTTGTGCAGGGCAGGCCTATTTACAAAGGAGGCACATCTTGCTTGATCTACTTCAGTTACCAGTGGAGCACTTTGATCTGCCTGGTTTCCTCCACTCTTAGTTTGTTGTTGTTGTTGTGTTTGTTGCTTGTTTGTTGCTTTTTAAAGACAGAGTCTCTCTTCATAGCCCTGGATGTCCTAGAACTCTCTATGTAGACCAAGCTGGACTTGAACTCACAGAAATCTGCCTACCTCAGCCTCCCTAGTGCTGGGATTAAAGGCATGTGTTGCCATGCCCGACTCTCACTCCTTTTTCTGTAGCTTCCCTGAAGGCTCTCCATGTCTGAGAAGCTGTGCCCTGGGGTAGCTCCTGTGAGGATCCTGGTGTCTGTCACAAGGCTCCCTTCTCCTTGAAGCTGCAGCAAAAGTCATCACCAGAGGGCAGCAGAGCAGCTCAGAAGAGCAGTCTAGCTTCCAAAGTCTCCGCCCATGATCTGTGGCTAAGCCTTGCTGGCCTCATATTTTTGAGATGGTTTGACTGTTTCATGTCCATATACCTTCCAACCACCCAACACACACACACACACACACACACACACACACACACACATGGCAGTGGGGAACTGTCCTTTGCAAGAGATTTCTATGCAAGAATCTCTTACCCAAGACCCACGTGCTGCCCCGTGCAGTTGGCGGCACTGCACACAGAGTCTGGCCACACCCCTCCAGCAGAGGCAAAGTGAGTCCAGTGAGCTAGAGGACACTTTCAGATCCCAAGTCACCGGAGGTCATGTATTATATTTAGAAACGGCCACATGGTTTCAAAAGGTACTTGGGGAGGGCTGATTGGACTCAGAAGCATATTTGCTAAAGAAGGGTAGAAGAAATCAGCCATATGCAGCTTGGGAAAAGAACACATAAAAGGCATGTTTCTTGTTTTCAAACACTGTCGAGCTGTCAAATGGAAAGGGGATTAGGCAGGGCTGCTCCAGCAGGCAGAAATTACAAGGAGGCGTATTTTGGTTTCTTATGAAGAGGAACTTTCTAGTGATAGAATCGTGTAAAAAGAAAGAATGATGAACGAACTGCTCGGAAAGGCCAGCACTTTTCTGAGGAATACTAGGAGCTAATTCTTGTAGAGAGTGGAAAGAGACCCTGTGCTGGGGTGTCTGTGGTTCCATCCTGCTCCAGGTGGCATGTCGGGGGTTGAGAGCATTTCTGGAAGACTTTTCAGGGATGGTTCACTTAGAATAGGACCCAGCCTGTTTCCTTAAGAGCACATAATGCACTTTCAGAGGACCTGAGTTCAGTTCCCAGCTCCTACATTAGGCTGTGACTCCAGCTCCAGGAGATCCAGCGCCCTCTTCTGGCCTCTGGAGGCACTGCACTCACATGCATATTTCCCTACAAAGACATAAGTACATACACAATTTAAAATAAAATCATTTTGTTTTGAAAGAGCTTCTTGGACTGTCTTACTGTCCCCTCATTCATTGTAACAGTCTGCACTGGGGCAAGTGTCAGCAGTAGCAGCTAGGTCACAGTGGATCCTTCTCCCAGTAGTTAAAGGTTTCATAGGCTGTTACTATTTTACAAAGACCAGAGCCGATTCCTGTTAGTTGTGAAAAGCTGATTGGCTCAGTGTGGTCTGATTTCTGACATCACTTGTGTGGTGCCAAGGTAATCAAGAAGTAGAGACCTAGAAGTAGAGTGTGTGTGTGTGTGTGTGTGTGTGCGCGCGCGCGCGCGCCTATATGTGTATACAGAGGCTAGAGGAAGGCATTGGATCCTCTGGAGCTGGAGTCACAGGAGGTTGTGAGCCACCTGACATGGGTGCTGGGAAGCAAACTCTAGCCTTCAGCAAGAGCAGAAAATACTCTTAACTGTGGAGCCAGCTCCCCAGCTTTCAGACCTTGTCCTCGATTACAGGCTTCTGTCTCTCCACCCTCTGGGTCAGCCTATGGTGTCTCCTTCCCATTGTGGAAGCACGCGAGAGTCACAGAAGGAGGACAGAAGGTTCTCCCTGGTACAATAACAAATCCAGGAGGTGTCTGTGACCTGTCAACAACAACTGCTTCTCTCGGTATCTGATCCCACACAAGTGTCATTTGTTATGTGTTAAGACAGCTTTAAGGGAAATCATGCTGTATATAATTCACCATTTAAAAGTGTGTAGTTCAGTGGTCTTCAGTGCATTTACTAGATGTACAACTGTAATCACTAATTCCAGAGCATTTGTACTGACCCTAACTGTCGCTGCCTAACCCCTGGCTCCAGCCCTAGGCTACAACTAATCTGTCTCTACGGATTTTCCTCATTCTGAACATTCCTATAAATGGGATCAAAGGATACATGGCCTTACCTGATACAGGTATTTAAAGGTTTATCTGTGTCATGGAATATATTAGTACTTCATTCCTGTTAGTAGTACTTCACTGTTTGGATAATGGTGTATTGTGTTTAGCCATCCTTTGATGGATAATTAAGTTGTGTCTGTCTGTCTGTATCTCCCTCCCTCTCTCTTTTGGCTATTATGAATCATGCTGCAATGAGCATCCACTGGGAAACATTTAGACACATAACTTTGTTTCCGTTGGGCGTATTTTTAGGGGTGGAATTTCTGGGTCATCTGGGAACTCTGTTAATTTCCAGAGCATCTGCAGCCAATAACATTCCCATCTGCAGTACAGTAGAGCACTCAGCACAGGAGGCTTTAAGTAGATTTCGGTTGCAATCAAGAGGAACATAGTTAGGGTTGTGTAGAAGATGACCAGGAGCTGGAACTTCAGGAGCTGGAACTTCAGGTGTGGTTCTCTGATGCTCATGAATGAGAGGCAGTGTGAGGCCCAAGGAAGAGAGAGGGAGTCACAGGACTATTCTAGACATGTTGTCTAGTTCACTTTTATTCCTGGCCTCTGCCAGGGCCTCATTAAACAGTGGTAGCCATGAAAAGGACAGACACACAGATGTGTAGCTTATGGGCAGGAGAAAAATGATATCTGAAGGAGAAGCTTGCTTGGGTGCAGACTTGTTCTGTTAATCTCATAATTCCTTCAGTCTTGTTCTGTTAGTCCCAAGTGGTCCAGGAAGCCCATTCTCCCTCTCCTTACAGCTTCCTCCCAGGAGTAGATGTATCATCCTGTAAAGTACAGTGGATAGAGTGTGGGCCAAACCTGGAGGGTATCACAGAGCAGAGCTGGGATCAAGAAGTCAAAAAGGACCAGGGTCAGCCCATTGCAAAGAGTTTCTAACCACCAGTGCTGTGGGAAGGGCAGGAATTCCTCAGAACACCTGTTCCCACAGGGCAAGCCACAGCCAAGCAGAGGGAAGGAAAGGCCATCAGCAGACAACAGTGACAGGCTTACCATCTGTTGTCCCTGCCGCAGGTAGCCGAGAGACGGCCTTCACATATGCAGTGAGCGCTGCTGGTGTGGTGAATGCCATCAGCCGAGCCTGTAGAGAGGGTGAGTTGTCCACCTGTGGCTGCAGCCGAGCTGCGAGGCCCAAGGACCTGCCCCGAGACTGGCTGTGGGGTGGCTGTGGTGACAACGTGGAGTACGGCTACCGCTTTGCCAAGGAGTTTGTGGATGCCCGAGAGCGTGAGAAGAACTTTGCCAAGGGATCGGAGGAGCAGGGCCGAGCCCTCATGAACCTACAGAACAACGAGGCTGGCCGCCGGGTAAGCCATCTTGCCCTCCTGGCCACCACCAAGAAAGCTGACGGTGTGGACCTGCATGCCTTCACTCAGCTGGCCTTTTTCCGTGTATTCCACTTCCAGTGTGATCGTCTTTGTTTTTAAGGGGGAGGGGGGTGTCAGGAGTATTTTCGTGTTTGTTTGGTGGTGGTGGCAGCTTGTTTGTTTGGGGGACAGAATCTCACTCTGTCTGGCCTGGAATACACAGTGTAGACCAAACTGGCCTCAAACTCAGAGATCCACCTGCCTCCACTTTCTGAGTGCTGGGGCTGAAGGTGTGAGCCATCACATGCAGCTTGTGTTCTTTTTAAAAACAAGGTCTTCCTTGTTGTCCAGTCTGGTTTCCTCAAACTCTTGGGCTCAAGACATCCTTCTGCTTCTGCCTCCCAGCTTCTGGGATACAACAGGCTGTGCTGTGCTATAGCTAGGACAACGGCTACTGTCCTAGCTCCTGGCTGCCACCTTTCTAACTTTATCAATTCAGAAGACATTGTGGCCCACCCTCCCCATGATGATTGGATGTTTACTCTATCAAACCTGGCCTGGGGTTTATGGATTGTTACAGCATCAGGAGAGCGGAGAGCTGACTTTGAAATGTTGCTATGGAGTAGATACAGAGCCACAGCCCAAAAGCACATTCGCGGTAATAGTGGATGCAGTCTGCACTGGGAGCTTGAGACGGAAGGGGGAGTGAGGAGACACGCCTGTCTTCTGAGCTTTGGCTTTAATAGAAGTTAAAACACGGTGTCTTGTCACAGCAGTACATGCCTGGCTGTCCCCACTGCCATACCCCTGTTGTCCCCACTACCTTTAGGTGTGATGGCACTGTGCTCCTACGTTCCTTAGGGCTTCTTCAAATGGCGTCTCTGAGAACAGCTGCCTCATGGTGGCCAATCACCAGTCTCTTTATCTCTTGAATGCCCCCTTTCTGTGGACATCTGTAATCCCAGGTAAAAAAGAGGCTGAGGCATAAGGATCAGTTGAGCCTAGTTCAGGGCCAGACTGGGCGAGAGCCTACCTAAAAAAAAAACAAAAACCAAAACCCAAAATAGATTCAAGCTCAAAGGCCACCCAGACCTTAAAGCCTTTCCTGTTCACTATGGCCTCTTGCCCCGAGCCTGGGCGAAGCATTTCCTGCCTTTCCTGAGGTCTTTCTCAGCCTGCTTTCCCCTGATGAAGGACATTTATATGCTAGCTGTGTGTTTCTTTGTAACATCCGTTACTGTGCTCTGCGTGGCTGGGCACACATGACTGGGAGAACAGTTTCTGTGGTGCCTCCTCATGGTTAAGTAAGAGATCGGCTTCACAGACTGTGGGAGAGGGGCTGTGTCAGTCCTGGTTTGAGCTCATTTCTGGCACTGTGACAGTGTCAGGCACCAGGCAGCGTTCTGATCTGTGCTGGAGGTACAGGGGAGACACCGTCTTCCTTTTCCACAGTCTGACCCTGCTTTTGCTGGCTTCTCCTTTTGCTGTCCCTAATCATTTGTTTGTGCTGGCCCCTTCTCTGTCTGTCTGGCCCCTTGATGACCTCTTTCCTGCCTTCCTCTGTCTGGTTCCCAGGCTTTAGCTCCGTCCCCCACTCTGCACACCTCTCCCTCTGCCACAGGCTGCTCCAGGATGGGACTGCTTGTCCCCCTATTTTTTTATTACTGTCTAAGGGACCCTCAGCATCAATCACCACCTGGGGCATAGGTATGTCTAGCTCCCACCTCCTCACAGGCACGCACAATGGCAGGGTTGAAAAGAGCCCAGCTTTGTACTTTAAGACCAGAATAAGCAAGAACAGCAGCAGACTATCTGCCATCTGCCATCTTGCCCACTGTGGAGGTCCTGTGTGCTTTAACAGAAGCCTCTTACTCTGGTAGCTTCCTCTGGACATGCAAGGCCAGCAGCTGGTACTGCTCTACCACACAAGGATGTCTATGCAGATACCAAGGCCTTGGGGGAGGGTGGAAGCCTGCATCTAGTACTTGTCATGTACCAAGTATGAAAGTTTGAGATAGATGTGGTCTGGGACCTTAGTATTGCACGGCTGGGAACAACAAACAAAACCAATACTTATCTGAGACAGCAAGCCTGGAACTGGCTATGTAGCCCAGGGTGGCCTCAAACACACAGCAGTCATCCTGCCTCTGTCTTTTGAGTGCTAGGATTATAGGAAATAGCCACTAAGCCCCGCTCTAAAACAAAAACAAACAAACAAACAAACAACAACAACAACAAAACAGGATCCAGAGTCTCTCTATGTGGATCAGGCTAGCCTCCAACTCGTGACAGCCATCCTCCATTAGCCTCCCAGGATGCTGGAATTACAGATGTGACCACCACACTACTAACTGGGACGGAAACATGTTTTAAAAAGCATTTTGTCATCTTTCATCTGGTGGCTCTGGGGATCAAATCGAGGCTCTTACACATGCTAGGCCAATGTTCTACCCTGAGCTACATTCCTGGCCCAGTATTGTATTAGTTTTTTAGTAAGGAGGAAGGGCTTCACATTAACATTACCTTCTATTTATTCACAGGAGGATCAGTAATAAAATACGGGAGAAAATGATAAAAATTACAGTGTCTGCAGTGTCTTCACCAAGGGCGAGGACAGGTGGATTTCTAAATAGCGAAGGGAGACAGGATTCTTCCTCAGACTTGTGTGGATCCCGTCCATGTCTGTGAGGTGGCTCCTCCTCCTCTGTCCTCTGCTGCTGCTTTCCTTTAGAGGCATTTATTCTGTTTCCTCCCTTCTGCTTCTAACTTCTGAGTGTTGAGACCGTGGGCATGTGTCAACCCTAACCGGTTTATATAGCATCCCCAGGGCCTTGTGCAATCCCTCTCCCAAGTGAGCTACACCCACCCACTCCTCCCACCTCCCACCCCACCCCTCTTTAAATGCAATCTCCTCATGTTGCTCCGAACGTCCAGACTCTTGTGCTCAGGTGATCTTGCCATACTCCAGAGCAGCTGGCGGATGTGAGCTGGCAGCTCTACGCAGTACACAGTCATAGACCCTCAGTGCTTTCTACAGCACCACATGTTGCTCCCTCCATAAGCCAATGACCGTTTCTAGAGAGGCAGGCTAGACCTCAGGCCTGTGGTTTGGGCCTGAAGGTAATCACGGGGCCTCTCTCTGAAGTTCCTGCTACAGTGTCCTTGGTAGACATCAGGGCAAGTGCTGGCGCCTTCAGCCCTGGGGAAAGGCCTCCCTTCCTTTCCTTGTGCTAAGATTAGACTACAAGATTGAAGTGCAGAAGTGCTTACCCTGTAGGCTCACTCCTGGATGGGCCTCAGTGGTTCCCAAGGCTCTCTAGAGATTCCGTTTCTCCACTGTAAAGTCATGGAAATACATCCTGTTAAGGAAACAACCTTTAAACAGTCCGAGAGCTGTGATGGCTGTTTCTGGCACCTGTGGTGGTCTCACCTTAGTGCTGAACAAAAACACTGAGGACTCCTGGAAAGAAATCCAACAGGAATCCTGGAGAAATGAGCCCTGACTCTGTTGGGGGACAAGAGCTATGGCTCAGGAAAACATTGCAAGGCAGAGATGCATTTTTATCCTGCTGTCTATGCCACAGGCCAGGCTGATACATCAGTGCGCTCTCCCTGAAAAGTTCTTAGGGACCAGCTTTCTGCTCTACTCTGCTTTATAAGTTTGATTTGGGAGTAGCCTAAGTTTAAGTCCACTCCACAATGTTAAGATTCAGTGACTTCCGACTTCCGTTTGTTCTGGAATAAATACCCATGTGGGTAGGCTCCCCGTCTCCTGCTTCCCACGGCATAGGTTTCACCGCAGGCTCCCAGCCTCTCCCAGCTCCTGTTTGCTGATGTGATGGCCCACAGGAAACTCTTGATCACCAAATGTCAACCTGAGAACAGGAGCCATTCAGTTTCAGAGGAATAGGATCTGGGAGGACTTTCAGCTAACCCAGGGCGTGACAGAGTGTGAACAACTAAACTCTTTCTTGTTTGACTTGTGCTCCATATTGTGCAAAAGCTAGACACATTTTGTTGGGTTTTATCTGTTTGAAGATTTGATCGACATAGAACACTTGAGCTAGAAGCCATGCCTCACATCCACCAGCTGCTCTGGAGTGTAGCAAGATTACTTGAGCCCAAGAGTTTGAACATCCTGAACAGCATAGTAGACTCCATTTAAAGAGGAGGGAGTCGGGGAGAGGTGGGTGGGGTGTAGCTCAGTTGGTAGGGATTGCATGCTGAGCATAAGGCCCTGGGGGTTGTTCCCTAGTACTATACAAATTTGTTAGGGTGTCACATGCCCACAGTCTCAACACTCAGGAGTTAGAAGCAGAGGGTCAGAAGTTCAAGGTCATCTTTGGTTGTAGAGCAAGTTTGAGGCCAGCCTGGATTAGATGAGATTCTGTCTCAATGACAATAAATGATTTTACAATATTTTAACGGGCTAAGGAGATGGGTCAATGGGTAGATGCAGTTGCTACCCAAGTCTAGCAAACACGTTAGGGTCTCTAGAACCTATGCAGAGTCTCTGTGCAGTAGCTTCCATCTGTAATTCATACTGCAAGGCGGGAGGAAGAGACTGGAGAATTACCTCGTAGGCCAGCCAGCATGGAGCATGAGGTAAAGCAGCAGAAATGAGAGCAGTCGGATGGCTCAGGAGGTAAAGGCTTTGCTGAGCAAGCCTGGTAACCCAAGTTTGATCCCTGGGACCCACATAAAGGTGGAGCTGCCCTCTGACCTCCACATGCGCAGTAGTCATTCTGTGAGAGAGTGAGACAAAAGGAATCAAATCAAGGTAGGAAAACCAACTACCCAGAAGTCCTCTGACATCTATATGAGTGCCATGGCACATGCTCACCCACTGTCTCTGTCTGTCTGTCTATCTGTCTCTCTCTCTCTCTCTCTCTCTCTCTCTCTCTCTCTCTCTCTCATACACACACACACACACACACACACACACAAATTTAACAACTTTGTTGTGTTTTGTTTGCTTTTTTTGAGACAGGGTTTCTCTGTGTATCCCTGGCTGTCCTAGAACTCACTTTGTAGACCACTCACAGAAATCTACCTGTCTCTGCCTTCCAAGTGCTAGAATCAAAGGCATGAGCCTCAGGCCCAGCTCTAAACAAAACCTTTTTTAAAAAGATTTATTTATTTATTATGGATACAGTGTTCTACCTGCTTGTACATCTGCAGGCCACAAGAGGGCGTCAGATCCCATTACAGATGGCTGTGAGCCACCATGTGGCTGCTGGGAATTGAACTCAGGACCTCTGGAAGAGCAGTCAGTGCTCTTAACCACTGAGCCATCTCTCCTGCCACCTAAAAATAACTTTTGAAGATGATCTTTGGGAGTACTGTAGAAGTTGGTTCTCTCCTATCATGTAAGCTCTGGGGCTCGAACTCAGATTGTCAGCAAATCCCTTTCCCTGCTGAGTTCACTGGCCCACCTCTCCACTTGCTTGAAGGATTCTCCTTAGTCTCATTTTTCTCCTCCCCCAGGCCGTGTATAAGATGGCTGATGTTGCCTGCAAATGTCATGGAGTCTCCGGGTCCTGCAGCCTCAAGACCTGCTGGCTCCAGCTGGCTGAGTTCCGCAAGGTGGGGGACCGCTTGAAGGAAAAGTACGACAGCGCCGCAGCCATGCGCATCACCCGCCAGGGCAAGCTGGAGCTGGCCAACAGCCGCTTCAATCAGCCCACCCCAGAGGACCTGGTCTACGTGGACCCCAGCCCTGACTACTGCCTGCGTAATGAGACCACAGGCTCCCTGGGCACCCAGGGTCGCCTCTGCAACAAGACCTCAGAGGGCATGGATGGCTGTGAGCTCATGTGCTGTGGCCGCGGCTATGACCGCTTCAAGAGCGTGCAGGTGGAACGCTGCCACTGCAGGTTCCACTGGTGTTGCTTTGTCAGATGCAAAAAATGCACGGAGATTGTGGACCAGTATGTCTGTAAGTGACTGCACATGGGCCTCCTGCCCGCTCCTCTCTGCCTCACAAAAGTCTATATTATATAAATCTATCTAAATATATTTTATATTTGTACAAATGGATGGATAGATGGATGATAAATAATCAAGAGAAGAAAATGGAGAGAAAGAGCTTACAAGCTGCTGGCCCTCTGTGAGGACTGCACTTTGCTGGAAATCTACAGCCAGTGGGAGAAAACAGGCTTTTCCCTGTTTTCTGGCCAGGACTCTCTGCTCACGGGCTTGAGAGTGTGTGTGCACCATGGCCTCCAGGAGACGGTGGGGATTAGATGAAGGAGATGGGCCTGTTTCAGATCTACAGTCCTGGGGGGGGATGAGTGATTATGCCCTGGCCAGGAGACCCAGAGGCCTTATGGAAGGTGGAAAGACCTGATAACCCTGATGGTGGCCCAGGTCTTCCCCAAAATGGAGAGGATTTTAGGAAGGCTCTCTGGACTTGCTTCTTTTCTCATCTGAGTACACACCGCAGGAAAGTCTCCTTCCCCAATATTGGGGAGTGGTCTCAAGTCACTCTGACTGGTGACCATAAGAGATCTGGCCTTCCCTGGACCTTGGATCTGTCTTCTGATGAGAATGTCACCAGCTCCTGCCTCAAGCTCCTGTGCCAAGAGAAAGATGGTCTCATCACCTGTTACAGCCAGGAAGACATGGAACAAACCTGGGTTTCGACTGGGGACCAAGTGACTGTTGAACAGGATCGGAAACTGCTGTCACTCTGTGGAGGGAGGCTTCGAGAATGACAGGGCATGCTGGCAGGCCAGGTCAAGTGCCTTGTGTGACTGTCATCTCTGCCCACATGTACAGCGTCCCTCTGACATTAAATATCTTTTTACTGAGGTTTCTCTCCCTCTCCTTATTTGGACACACAACGATCTCATTTGATAATTTTGGTGCTAGGAATCCTGATGTTATAGAGTTTGTGACCCCTGGGTTAAAGACCATAGACTCAATCCAACTGTAATTAAAGATTTATTGAGTTAGCAGGATGAACAGTCTGAGAGCCAAATTTGAAATTGCCATGAGAAAGGAGGTGAGGGAAGGATCTTTTTTCCAATTCTTTTTTCGGATTTCCCATTCCAACCATCGTTTCTCCTCCCTCCCTGTCCCTCCTCCCACTCCTCCTCTGTTTGAGGGAAGGATTTTTAAAGGGGGAAAACCACAAGAAGACCTCAATATCTATGCGAGCATGCAAGCAAAAACTGGTCTGTTCCGCCAAGTTAACCCAAAACAACTTTGGATCTTTGAGTATCCACACAAGCAAGTTACAGAAACAAAAGAAGCACTTTGTCACATCATAACACGTAGGTAGGCGCAGCTGTACATTTTTTGGGTTGAGGTCTCTGGAGTCAGGGTCACTGGGAATGTATCTTCCAGGGACTGGAGTCAGAGACAGCTGGTGGGTATCAAGGTGGATGCCTAGTGTAAATGGAGTTTCTTTAGCCCTCACACTGGATGCTAGACAAGCACTTTCCCACGGATAGGTATATGTGTGCGTGGAAAAGTGCCATGGTGCAAAGCATCAGTGGTGAGGATCAACTCCCTCCTTCCTTCCACCGTGTGTACTGGCATGGAGCCCGGATCGGCAGGCCTAGTAGCAAGTACCTTTCTTTACCTGCTGAGCCATCCCACTGGTCCTTTTTCTAATTCTGGGCTTGGAACCCAGGCAAGATCTCTACTGTTGAGCCACACCCCCAGCTACCTCCAGCCCCAGAAGCCTCTCAGTTTCATGCAGTGGTGTATGCTGGCCCTTGGTAAGTACGTACAGGAGGATGCTCTGTAAACTTCTCTGGATTGCTGCCTTCGGTAGTGGACCATGGTATCTGAAACAGGAGATCAAGTAAGGCCAGCCTGGGCTACAGATCCTGTCTTAAATAAAATCAAATAGAAATTTGAGGGTGGGATGACCACACCCATGTATTAATTTTCCTGTGGACTCTATTTGAAAGACCATTAATTACTTCGAATGATTTAAAGACAGTTTTCATTTGGTAGTGTATGAATTCTTTTCCTGTTGTGACCAACTTAAGGAAGGATTTGTTTTGACTCATGGTTTGGAACAGCTTGAGTCTGTGGCAGCTGTAGTATGAGGTTGCTTGCTCACATCTCTATGGACCAGGAAGCAGAGAGGTCAGGAGCAGGCTAAACTATAAACTCACCCCACAGAGATCCAAACCTTCCGGGAAGGCCCCACCTCCCAGAGTTTCTGCAATGTCCTTGAATACCACCAGCAGCTGGGGACCAAGTGGGTGTTCAGACAACCTGTATCCAGTGACATTCAAACAAATGACATTCTGTCTTCAAACTATAATAGTCCTTATTTTTTCTAGTTTTTCAAAGTCAGAGTCTGTAGAAAAGAAATACCTGGGATGTAGAAAGATTGCTAAGGGGGGACGAAGAGATGGCTCAATGGTTAGAGCACTGACTGATCTTCCAGGGGTCCTGAGTTCAATTCCCAGCAACCACATGGTGGCTCACAACCATCTGTAATGGGATCTGGTGCCCTCTTCTGGTGTGTCTGAAGAGAGCAATGGTGTACTCATATACATAAAAATAAATAAATAAATCTTAAATCTTAAATAAACAATCTTAAAAAATAAGATTGTTAAGATGTTTCTGTAAATCACAACTGAAAAGCCACACTGAGCATGTAGAAACTGGCTGACACCCTGGCTAGTTGCTTCTGTCCCATGTTATTTTGAGACAGGATTTCCTGTAACTCCGGCTGGTTTTGAACTTGCCACCAGCCTGCCTTATTATAGGTATGTGGCACTATACTTTTGTGTCCTCCTTTTGTCCATTTGTCCCCCTCTGGTGCTAGAATCTAACCTAGGGCCTCATGCATGCTAGTCTAAACTAAACTACTAAACTAACTACACCCCTGCCCTTTGGTCCTTTAAGGAGTACAAGATGTCCAAGGTTCCTCTCATAGGCTGTGGACAGGGATTACATGACTGGGAAGTAGGAAATAACTCTGCTCACTTATAGAATGCAAGGTGTCCTGTTCAGCTTATTATTGAACTCAATAAGAATGTTAGAGTGAGCCGGGCAGTGGTGGCACACTCCTTTAATCCCAGCACTTGGGAGGCAGAGGCAGGTGGATTTCTGAGTTCGAGGCCAGCCTGGTCTACAGAGTGAGTTCCAGGACAGCCAGGGATACACAGAGAAACCCTGTCTTGGAAAAAAAAGATGGTAGAATGGACTTAATTAGGTAACAGAGAACATGGACCCTTGGGACATTCTTGCTCCAGCATGGCTCAAGGCTGGGATAATCCCAATACCCATGAGGAACTAGCATGCAGTTCTTCATTTGTCCACTGAGTGTCGCTGTGCCAGCAAGTCTAATCATGTCTTTGTGACTCACACCTTGGTTCAAAAGTTGAGCAGTTTCAAGTACCTGGAGTAAGTGACAGTCGAATGCTCATGCCTAAATAAGACATTTATGTGTTCCCTCTCTTAAGCTCAGTGGATGACAATGGTATGAGAGCCAGAAGCTAAGTAAGATAGTAAGAAAGGCTGAGAAATGCCATCCTCTGGGCTTGCATGGCACAAGCCATCGCAACCGTAAATTCCCAGCAACCCTCTCCTGCACCAGACCTGTGTAAGAATGGTCTGGTCAGCAGTCAACCATGGATACAAGAGAGACTCATGGGCCTCCTGGCCGCAGATAGACTCTGGGAGATGGAGAGTCAATATCTTCTGTCGTGTACCCACTTGGGAGTCAACTTAGTCTCCTATGGACAGTTCCAAACCTATGGTCAAACAGATGGCTTTGGTTAAACTCAGCGGGTCACACAACAAAGCAAAAGGTGTGGATGTGAAGACTGGACTGTAGTGTGGGCGGGCGGATAGACAGGTGAGAGGGAGAAGGGAGGAGAGAGGAGAAGGTAACAAGAATACTTTAACTGGGTTGTGGATGTGTATGACTGTAATCTCAGCGCTTGGGAGGCAGAGAAGGCAGATCACTGTGAGTTTGAGGGCAGCCTAGTCTATGTAGTGACTTCCAAAACATCCAGGGCTACACAGTGCAATGCCTGTTTCAAACAACACACACAAAACAAAAGAATGCATTTTGTACGTGTGTGGAATTATTGACACAATGTAATTAACTTTATTTTTTTTTTAAGACAGGGTCTCTGTGTAGCCCTGGATAGCCTGGAACTTGTTATGTAGTTGCCAACATTGTCAACAAGTGTCTCTACCTGTTAAACCATCTCACTGACCCATTTGTTGTTGTTTTGTTTGTAAGTAAAGATTGCAGTGGATCACCTGCCAGTGGGCTGCTGTGTGCTAGGGGAGTTTGTAGCCATGGTTGGTCTTGTTCCCAGCCCCTAAGTCACTTCCTCCAGGCATCTGGATGGTTTGTAGACTTGATGGTTCTTTCAACAAGCAGGTTATAGCTGGCGCCAAGCAAGGGCTCCCTTCGTGCCCACTGCTCTTTGCACCTCCTGTGTGGTTCTCAGAACTTCTGCAGAGCAGCGTAACACTGCCACCTACGCACTTCTCATGGGCCACACTCAGATTTGGGTTAATCAACAACTTTTGCCTCACAAAATAGTCCTCAGTGTGGACAGCCCGTTCTATCTATCCTGAGGGAACCGGAAGCCAGAATCCCTGTTTTCCACTAAGCCTCTGACTGTGTTCTGTGATCTGGCCTTCTTGTCAATGTGATTTTGAGAGGGAGGAGTGACAGAGAAAGTTCACTTGCTTAGGAGTACCTGGCCAAGGGGACTTGAGCTCCCACATCTGAAGTTGCTGGACAGGTTTAGAGCATATGAAAATTGCCCCCTCTCAAAAAAGACTGGCTAGTACTGAGATATATTTTGAAGCAACAGGAAGAACAATGAGAGGCTAAGCTAGGGGAGTCAGGGTCCAGGGCAGGAGGCCACTCGCTAATGCGCAATGGATGGCTCTCTTTCAGCCCTCATTCCAGAAGTGCCTTATTTTATACCAGACCCATGGGCATGCTCCATGAGGCCACTTCTCCACGGCTTACAGGAAGGGAGCTACCTTGCCGTTGTCTTCCTTAAATGTTAGGAGATGTCCTAATGTCTGAAGCATTAGAAATAGTGAGTCTTCAAAACTCATAAGTGGGTGCTGGAGAGACAGCTCAGGGAATGCTCTTTCAGAGGATCTGGGTTCAATTCCCAGCACCACCACATGGCAGATCATAATCACCTATAACTCTAGTCCCAGAGGATCCAATTCTTCTGGCCTCCTTAGGCACTACACAAACATGGTACACAGACATACATGCAGGTAAATCACCCATGCATATAAAAGATAAATTTAAAAATAAATACAATTCAGCTGGGCAGTGTTGGTGCATGCCTTTGATCCCGGGATTCTGGCGGCAGAGGCAGGTGGATCTCTTAAGTTCAAGGCCAACCTGGTCTACACAGCAAGTTCCAGGACATTGAAGGCTACATGGAGAAACCCTGTCTCAAAAAAACCTAAATACATAAATAAATAAATGAAATCTATAAGCGTTGGTGGGGGTGTAGTTCAGGAGTAGAGCGTTTGCCTAACATTTGAAGCTCTGTGTTTTGTCCCTAACACCAAAAAATGAGTAAAATCAAATCAGACAGCAGGCAAGCACAAGAGATAACAAGGGGCCCGAACTGTCTCTCCTGGTGTCCATGGCCTCAAGCAAGGGCATTCTGAGAACTGCTGCCTGGAGTCCCTTCATCGCCTGACGAGTTCCTATCTCCTGTTCTCACAAATCTGAGAAGAGATCTAGAGTTCATCTCCAATGTCTGCACACACACAATTAGATCTGGAAGAGAGAACAACACTGTGCCGGATTAACTATCTAACTAAGTAAATGAAGCTAGCCTATCCCCAAAGAGTCTCAGCAGTGTTTAATCTCACTGTGCTCAGCGGTACCCACATCAGGGATCATTTAAGAAAGGAGACTTGTGTGGTGTAAGCTAGCTTGAGTCCTAAGCTTAGAGCTGTTAGAAATAACAAATTCAAAACACCAGTGAAAATGAAGTTGGTTTGTGTGTTTGAGACAAGGTCTCTTTACGTAGCCTTGGCTGACCTGGAACTTGCTAGGTAGACTAGCTGGCCTCGAACCACCACCTCTGCCTCTTGAGTGCTGGGATGGAATGGCACCATACTCCTGGCTGAAGCAGTTTTCAATATGCCGTTCCACAGAAAGGGTGCAGCAACAGAGAAAAGACAAAATGGCTGATGTGCTGATTTGACACAAGACAGTGGTTTTTAAAGCCTGCACCCCATGAAATTTCAGCCACCTCTCCCATAGGCAGAATCTTATCTCCTTCAGATTCCCCACCTCATTAGTTTAGGACACAGAGTTTCATATAATGAGCAACTTGGCGCTTGAGACTGCCCTGCCTTTCATCTGGACTCAGTCACTGTAGCAGACTAACTTTAGCTTTCCACCTCTCAGAGTTTTAAGACAAGCAGGCATCAGCTTCCAGCTAGGGAAGAGAGGGTCATGGTGCTTTCCAACATTGGTGCTGTCGCTCCGATAAACTCTAGGCTCATCTCATTCTGCAAATGGACCATCACCGACTATTTATTACAGCCTGCATCTTTGATTTGGCTTGTCTAGCTCTGGAAAAATACGCAGCCCAGAAAAAGTACAGCCTTGCCCCACAGGATGTAAAATAAAGCAATACACAGAGAACTGGATACACCTGAAAGTCCACAGTCAAACCACTCCCCCACACCCCCCACACACCCCCGTTCTAGTTCCCAGCAGGACCGAGCAGGACAAAGCCGGTCATTCTGTATATTCTGCTGGCAAAAGTTAATGGAGCTTCATGTTCCCTCTTGGGAAGGTCTCTCAAGCTGTCTGTTTCTGTCATCAACAACCCTGAAACTAGAAACCTGGACTGTGTGCTTAACAAATTCAAAGGTGGTGTGTGTGTGTGCGTGTGCGTGTGTGTGTGTGTGTGTGTGTGTGTGCGCGCGCGCGCCTGTAATCCGGCACTTGGGGGTTGAAGCAGTAGAATTGCTGTAGGTCTGAGGCCATCCAGGACCACATAGCAATGCCATCTTAAAACATAGCAAAACAGCAGGGTACAAATGACCCGATAGGGAAAATGGAAAGGGGCAGGTGAGCCCCTTAGGGGAGGAAGAGGGAGGTAAGCACCAGAGGGAGGGAGCTGGGTAAAATAACAATATGAACGTCCGGCTTTTTCATACTATTACCTATTTATCTTAAAAAAAACCTATAATACACGTAATTCAGCATATAAATTATACATACATAGTTCTCAAGAACTTTCCTCTTCTGGGCTGACAATGCTCCTTCCAAAAGCCAAAGACTACCTAACAAAACCCATTATACCAGACGTGATCCTCTTTTGAGTTGTTGGTCAGGGCTGTCCGAGAGACTCTCAAAGCATGCAGCCTATTGCTGTTTCCCTTGGTTTCCTCCCCACCCCCAGAGGTGCAAGGTTTCTCTTGCTGAAGCTAACGTGCACTTCAGAAACACCCCAGAGACTCCCGAGCTGGAACTGAGCTGGACATCTCTTCCCGAGAACTAGCTTTCATCGTACCAGAAAGTGCCATGGAAGTTTCCAAAGGAGGGAAGTGATCAAATGTCCTACCCAGCTGTGACACCTGTAAACCACGTCAACAACCAGTGTGGTACCACAATGCTACGGGCGGTGTGCTTATTTTAGTAGTACCCGACTACTGTCTAATTGAACTAAAGACTCACTTAACAAAAGGGTACCATGCCTGGTACTGGGAACCTAGCTAATTTCCCAGTGTTAGCTATATCATGGTTACTGCAGGAGAATGTATAACTACCAATTTACTAAACCAGCATACTCCCTAACAACAATCTATAAACATTTGTCCTTATACCCAGAGACAAGGGTAGCCCTCACCCTTTATCATGGAAACTTCTCTTTGCAATAGATGGAGACCACCACAGAAAACCACAACTAATCAAAGCACAGAGATGTGGAGCCCAGTCCCAATAGATAGATAGATCCTCAAAAATATTCCCACACCTAAGGCTTAGGGAACATTGTGAAAGAGTGGGCAGAAAAACTCCAGTCGGTCAGAGTTTGCTGTGAGACTGTGTCACCTAGTAACCTGAGAAGCTACACCCACAAGGTCTCAACAACATGACTGCCCAATGTGAGCTGAACATGGAGAACACCAAACATCTCAAACTGTGTGGGGAAAGACCATAAGGCCTCATCTCTATGCAAAGAACTACGGGCAACTGACTAAAGCTGGGAGCAGAAGAGGTTCTCTTTCCCAGGGAAGAGCAAACCAATTTGTGGTCCAGTGCCAAATGGTTAAGACATAGGTAGACACTGCCTTTCTGACATTACTGGAGCCATGTTGTCTTATGCCTGCAGCCAACCATCTTATACTTTTACAGGGAAATTTTTTTATGTGTTACAGAGAAACCTTCTTTCGTGTTGTTACTAGGAAGACTTCTTATACCCAAGTTGATTCTATATTCTGTTATTTTCTATGCTTTGGTGAACTTGAAAACTCTCCAAACCCTGACCCTACTTTAGAACCAATCGCAGTGAGTTTAAGCTCCCAAGACCTCCCTGGGTAATGGACATCCTGCTTGGCAGAAGGAGCCGTGTATGTGGGTGACTGACAACCTGGCTGGCAAATGAGACGTGGATGCTGGGCAAATCCCCCCAACCCCCATCTGCCACAGTTGAGGAACCTAACCAATGAGAACAGGGTACAAGTACCACGAAGACTTGTTCCTAAGGAAGTCCCATCCCTAAATTCTGATTGATAGGTTAACCTGGCACAAATGTTTGTGGATTTCTGGCTTGGGGTTGCAATCTTAGCTTCCAAGTCTAGACTGCATCCCTGATGTGCATTCAATAAACTATTCTTTCTTCACTGGGACTGGAGTTCTATTGGTTTGTGTGGTAATTCCTGGACCATGACATTGGTCAGCCCTGAAAATAGATGTGTATAACATTATATGGCTCAACAGGTCATATTTAGGACTGTAAATATATGCATGCATATATGTATGTAATAACAAGTGATGAAAAAGAGAGGTCATGAATTTGAGAGAGTGGGGAGGATTTAGAGGAAGGAAAGGGAGAGGAGAAATATATTGAAATAACAATCTCAAAAACAAACAAAAAACCCTAAACTAAAACAGAAGCCATGCCCAAAGACTGCATTCATTTGTGATGGGCTTTGTGATGGGCTTCTGGTGTGGGTGGATAATTTCAAATCAAGACAGAATTGGCAGCCCTGGTTTTCATGACTAACTGCTGGGAACCTTGAGGAAATGGAAGGGCTCACAGGCTCTCCTTTTCCCAGTACTTACTCCTGGTGCTGGTGCCAGCTCTGCCTGCCCAGTGCATCCTGGGAGAAAGTGCTTTAAAAAATGTATTTAAACCCATCCTGGCTTAGCTAACCTCTCCGTCCTGCTGTGGGCTGTTGCGAATTGACCCAATAATCACAAGTAAGTTCCCCGTTCTCCATCCCCCCGTCTGTATTGCTTTATCCAGTAGAGTAGTGAAAAACACCTTTTTTCCCCTGCCAATTATTATTTTTTTAAACAAAAGAACCAGAGGTGGAACTATAGGATGGCTGTCTAACAGAGTGGCTGCCTGTTACCAAGGCAGGTAGCTGAGAGTCACAGATATCATTTCTTGGAGGAACAACAACAAAAGGTTAGAAATGTTTCAGTGTTTGGGATAATCTAGCAGAGTATGTAGCCAGGAGGAAAACTAAATATTATCTGGAGACTCATTTCAACTGCTGGATGGCAAAGGCCCTGTCTCCTTTTAGGGAACTCACTGGCCCCTGCAAGGGCCCAAGGTTTGGTTCAGAAATTGGGCTTTCCAATTAACTAGCTAATGATGTCAGAGTTCTAGAACCAGCCTGTCAGGAATGAAGATATTGTAAACAGGCAACATGTGACTATTAAAACAATGACCCCCAAGACACCAGGGTATTCCTCCAGGAGTCTCATGTTGGGAGCAAGAAGGGGCTGGTGCCAGCCACAGAGGAAGCTTGTCTACTGGAAAGAGATACAGGGTCTAACAATTCGTTTGACCAACTTACAGGAGAGTCACTGGTCATGGGCAGAGCCCCATTTTGGCCAGGGCCCACCTTACAGGAGAGTTACTGGTTACAAGCAAGGCCTCACCTTGGCCAGGACCACCTTACTAGAGAGTCACACCAAGGCTTCTTAATTATGGTTGCCTGGGACTACTATTAAAACTTGGAGCCTGTATTAGGACTCTGGAGATGGTTGGGGGAAGGACTCACTGAATGCCTTCATTTCCCAGTGAACTAATCTCCTTTCTGCTTTTTATTATTACATCGTGTCTTGAATTGGCCTGTTAAGGATAACTTGTTTGTTAGGCCTCCAGGGCCCAGTCTCTGACCCTAACTCCAGGGAGAGTTTAGACAGCAAAGCATGGGCTCCTCCTGTTTCTGGGGAACACAGGTTCCCTTTTTGCAGGTTCTTAGTCTCCTTAATAAGAGAATGTTAAGAGGACATGGAAGGAAGCTTGAGAACCATTTAATTAGAGCTTGCTTCCAGTGGATCAGCTTTCCTGTCAAGTTGATTGACAGGCCCAGTTGGACTAACTCATAAGACAGGGGACAGCAGTGTACCCTTAGTAACCTTATGTTTTAGGCAGGTTAGAATGTCACCTCTCCACTCAGAGTCGGAGATATTCTTTTGAAAAGGGGGACATAGCTTTCCCTAGCAGGCCTTAAAAAACCCTGATCGTGTCAGCAGTAAGGGAACTGAGACACAGCTCCATGCTGCCACCTCCAGCAGCCCAAGGAGTTCCCCTAGGCTTTAGGAATCTAATTCAAGACAAAACTGATTTGTGGCTTTGATGCTGGAAAGAATTCAGGATGGACTAGTCAGAGTTCAAAATGTTATTAAGGATATTTTAACGCATGCATAAAAAAAGAAATGCTGAGAAGAAAGCAAGGCATAGACTCAGCCTGAGTGTGGGTTTCTCAAGGAGAGGCAGGCAATTCAGGAGGCCTGGAACTCGAGCTGTAGACCAGGCTGGCCTCCAACCCAGAGATTCTCCTGCCTCTGCCTTCTGAGTGCTGAAATTAAAGATGTGCCCCACCACTGCCAGGCAAAGAGAGAGGGCTCCCTTCTCCTTCTCATGCCCCGTGGGCTTTTCCATACACACATGTCCCTCTTCTCTCTCTCTCTCTCTCTCTCTCTCTCTCTCTCTGAGACAAAGACTTACTTTGTAGCCCTGGAATTCACTATTTAATGTGAGGGCTAAAGTTATATTTTAAGTCTAAATTGCTGTGCTTAGCAGAATTCCAGTCTTCAAAGCAAGTTGGACTCTGTTGCAGAGTGAAACCCTGTCTCGAGAAAAAAAAAAAAAAAAAAAGAGTAATGTAACTATCTCATGTGCAGGATATCTGATGTATGACCCCTGGGAAGGGGTTTTTCCACCCCCTCCCCAACCCCAAAGGGCTTGCAACCTGTTGTGTTTCTGACCTGTGACAAGCCACTGAGTTGCCTATTTAATATATTTAAGCAGACTGGCCTCCAGGTTCTCCCAGCACTGACAGGGAAAGGCTGGCATATTCCACCCTCAGCCCTGGACTTCCCGTCCCAGGCGCTGGGCTTCCCCTCCCCTAAATAAGCTCTTCCATATATAATCTAGACATTTTGGTTATCTCCCTCTCTGCCCTTCTCCCTCTCTGTAGCCTGCTTTCTCCTCCCCAGCCCCCTCTCTTCTCTCTGTCCCCCTGTCTGCATAGTGACTTCACTGACTCCTGTGAGACCAGTGAACCCCCAGAGAACTGCCCTCACAGGCCTTTATACTTTTGATCCAGCTTGAATTGGCTTTTTTCCTCAGCAGAGAGAAGCTTTTCATGTCCTACAGGTTGACGACCAAAGCTCTGCCATAAACCCCAGTTGCTCAAGGACAGATAGCTTCCTGGGGTGTTGGAGAATGTTGTTCATGGCGGATAGCAAGCCACCATGCCCAGCTTCTGTGTCTAACTTTGTTATCAATACTCCACCTTCTTCTCTTTCAAATGGGGCTTTATTTACATGGGTCAAAGGACAACGTGTGCAGTCTGCCCTTTCCTTCTCCAGTGCCTGAGTTCCAAGGATCAAAGTCCAGTCACTAAGTTTGCTTGGCGAGTGCTTTGTCCGTGCTGAGCCATCTCACCAGCCCAATGGTCTAAACATTGGTGTGAGACTAAGAAAACAGAAGATGTGATCCAAAGATGATTTTGAGGGAAGGGAATCCAGCCTCCATGTCCTCCAAGTCTGTCTGTCAACGCCTACCTAGCTACCTAGGATCCAGACTGGAAGAAGATGTGCACACCCTTTACAAAATGTAAGTCTTTCAAAGTGGAAATACTGGGCTGGGATGTAGCTCAGGCAGAGAGTCCTTGTGAAGAATACTTGAGACTTTGAATTTTGATCCTTAGAACAACAACAAAACAAAAAACAAAAAAAACAAGAAATAAAAAAACAAAATAAGAAAAAAAGAGAAGGAGGCTGAAGGGATGGCTCAGTAGTTAGAACACTGACTGCTCTTCCAGAGGTCCTGAGTTCAATTCCCAGCAACCACATGGTGGCTCACAACCATCTATAATGCCCTCTTCTGGGGTGTCTGAAGACAGAGACAGTGTACTCATGTAATAAATCTGGAAGAAAGGAAGAAAGAAAGAAAGAAAGGCTGGGCAGTGGTGGCACACTCCTTTAATCCCAGCACTCGGGAGGCAGAAGCAGGCAGATTTCTGAATTCGAGGCCAGCCTGGTCTACAGAGTGAGTTCCAGGACAGCCAGGGCTACACAAAGAAACCCTGTCTCAAAAAACCAAAACAAAAAAACAAAAAACAAAAAAACAAACAAACAACAACAACAACAACAAAACAAAAAAAGAAAGAAAGATATATTGAGCTTTTACCAAGGCCAAGATTAAAGAAAATATGATTGATCAGTTTGTTTCTTTGTTTGTTTGAAGGGTTAGGGTGGCACTCAGTCTGCTAGACCAGTGATCTACCACTAAGCATATCCCTGCCATAAGATTTCCTTTTAGTAGCTGGGTGTGGTGGCACACGCCTTTCATCCCAGCACTCTGGAAACAGAGGCAGGTGGATCCCTGGGTTTGAGGCCTTTCTGGTCTACAGAGCGAGTTCCAAGACAAGAGTCACCATCCTGAGAAAAAACAACAAGATTTGTTTTATTGTTGTTTCTATTTGCCTGTATCTGCCACACATGTGGGGGTACCCATAGGGTCCAGAGGAGGACTAGAATTTCAGGTGGTTGTTGGCCACCCAAGGTGAGTGCTGGCAACTGTACTTGAGTCCTCTGGAAGAACAGTGAGCATTTTAAACTGCTGAGCCATCTCTCTGGCACCCTAGGAAACATCATTTTAAGAAGTAGAAATTATCAGGCATGTGAGCATATGCGTTTAATCCCAGCACTCAGGAGGCAAAAATAGGTAGCTCTCAGTGAATTTAAGGATAGCTTGGTTTAGATAATCAGTTCTAGACCAGTCAGGGCTATGTAGTTAGACTCTGTCTCCAATCATCATCATCATCACCACCATCATCATCACCATCCTCTTATAAACATTAATTTATAATAAAATATAATTATTTAAATAATAATGATTATTATTCTAAATAAATATTGAAGCCAGGTGTACCTGCCTATAATCCCAGTAGGAAGCAGGAGCAGGAGCAGGAGAACTGTCACAAGTTTTTGGCTGGACTGGGTTACAGAATGGAAACTGTCTCAAAGAGAGCAATAATAATAGTACTAATAATTTTTAAAATTTAGTCACATGTAAGGTCATGAGTTGAGAAAAAGCAGCTGACAGAGGTGTGATTTTAATCATCCGGTTTTGCTTTGGTTTTTCTTAGGTTTTGCATTTATTTATTTGGAGGGAGCATGTGTACATGCAGAGGTCGGAGGACAATTTGAGGGGAGTTGGTGCTCTCCTTTCCAGGGACTAAACTCAGGCTGTCAGGCTAGGTGGCAAGTGCTGGTAACACCACTGAGCCATTTCACTGGACAGTCATTGAGATTTTCAAAGAAGGTAAAATCTCCTAAGAAGCAGCAGCTCCCCTAAGCCCAGAGGATTCTCAACAGCACATTGCTCTTAGACACTGAATAAAGTCTCCATAGAAATCTCTTTCTTCCTAATGTTGACCTTGGTTTACGTTCTAAGAACCAGGAACTGAGAAACAGCCCCCCCCCCCAGTCTGTTTACCATTGTCTTTCTGGGACAAAGACCTTCAAACTTCAAAAGGGCAGAGTAGTAAAGGGAAACAGGCCTACCCTGAGGGCTGCTGAGGACTGAGCCAGATTCTGAGAGGGCTTCCTTGCTCCCTCTAGGGTCTGGCCACCCTCTTTCTCTCACTGGCCTCTACCCAGGCCTGGGCAGCCACATCAAGGGCCTAGTGTTGGGGCACAGGCCTTTCTCATTACAGGGCGGGGGAAGCATGAGGCATGTTGGTTACCATTGTACCAGGACACAAGAAGTTCTTTAGGGCAGTCTTGAATAACAAAGATTACACATGGCCTTATTTATCCAAGCACAAGCCTTCCGTTTCTACACAATTGACTTACAAATTCTGTTTATGAGAACAATGGCTATTCAGAGGTTGGGGACATTTTCATCCATGTGACTTCTGGCTAGGGACTCAGAGTCCTCAAGAAAGGGAGGGGGGAGGGGGGAATTGGGTATCAGCCCTACAAAATGTGCAGGTCCCAGTGTTTGCCAAGAATCTGTGGGCACACACAGGTGACCTGCTTCAGAATACTCCAGTACATGGGGCTGTCACGTGTCCTGCTAGTGACTCACACAACTTTTTCTTGATATTGGGTAACCATGTCCTCAAAGTAAGGTCACAGTAATGCAATTTCAGATATCATCCAGGCCAAGAAATGTTTTCTTTTGTTTTTTTGTTTTTTTTAAAAATAGTACTGGCCACTGTGGCTGCCTATCTTTTGAAATACCAGCTCAGTTTCTGGGGTAACTAGGACAAAGAGGATTGCTTCTCCTCCTAACCTGCAACATTCCAGACAGAGGCCCTCTAAGCTCTTAGGAGCCTGAGTGTGGTGGTTGGTCTCTTAAATTCCAAGCTGGAAGCAGGAGGATCAGGAGTTCAAGGCCAGCCTTGGTTACACAGTGAGTTCAACTCCAACCTCGGCTATATGAGACCCTGTCTTGAAATATCAGCATTTTGGTCAAAGGTAGGAGGCACACTCCCTGCCTATAGCAGACTGAAGTGTTAGTTCCCCTAGGCTTGTAGGGACCACCCTTTGACACAAATATTGTCAGGATGAGCCATTTTATGAAGCGGAGTTGGGGTTTAATAAACGTATTTTAGAATGAGCTTAAGCACAGTGGTGAGGGGAGAGGTACTCAGAAGAAAGCGAGACACATGGAAAGCACAGCCGTGGCTTCCCTAAGGAGTTGTTGCAGCCTTTCCAAGAGTCATGTCTGGAGTCATGGTGGGGGAGTGCACACCTGTCCACACGCATGTGCCCCACAGATTTGACCAAGCATACATGCATGCACATACGCAATATACATATACATGTGCAAAAAGTACTTTAAAAAAATAAACAGGGCGTTGGTGGCACATGCCATTTGGAGGCAGAGGCAGGTGGATTTCTGAGTTCGAGGCCAGTCTGATCTACAGAGGGAGTTCTAGGACAGCCAGGGCTACACAGAGAAACCCTATCTTGAAAAAGAAAGAAAGAGGGAGGGAGGGACGGAGGGAGGGGAAGGGAGAGGAGGAGAGAACAGAGGAGAGGAAGAGAAGAAAGATTAACATATGAAACAAGCCGGTAGACCAAACGACTGGAAAAGGGGTTACAAGTGACAAACACTTGAGAGTCGAGTGCCCTGTGAACAGCCTTTTGAAGGCTCAGGAGCCGGGTAGCCCACTGTTCTCAGCATGCCCTCTTCCCCTGCTCACTAGGCCACGCCCACTGTCGGGAGTGTCCTCTTTAGCCGACTTTGCTAACTTTACCACCTGTGCCTGGTGCAAGTGTTTCCACACAACACAAGAATCTGGGGAGCTCAGCAGGACCCTCAGACTCTGGTCTAACAACTTTGACAGGATTTGGGTAAGTTTCTAGTTATTCTATTACTATCTCCAGAGCAGTTAAGAAACCTAAAGGAGGGCAGTTCCTGAGGGGTATTCGTCAGGAAACAGTCCATGTCATATCAATGGAGGGGGGTGGGACATCCTCTCTGTAAAGGGGTCCTTACCCACTTTACATGAAAAGAATGTTAATGCTAGCTTAACAGTTTTTACAGAAATATTAATATAGCTTCTCAACTGGTATAGACACTTTAACTGGACCCTGGGGTGAGGGACTCCCTTTCTCTCCCATGTCCCCACAATTTTCCTGTCTTTCTGTCCTACTTAAAGAAAGACAAAACAACAACAGCAAAACCAACCGACTTTCTCTGAAATGTTCTCCTCATATCTTGCCTTACCTGAAATGTTATCTGGTTCGACTTGTTTAGGACAGGGTGAAGCAAGGAAGCATCTGAGATATTTACGATCTGGGACTCTGCTTGGCTCAGAATGTGCTTAGCAGGCTCTTGCTGGTACACACCATGCACACAAACCCCACTAAGAGCAACGCACCTAGCAACCTGTTAGGAGCCCACTTGCGTCAATCTGTGCATATACGTGTTTCAAACAACGAAAAAGAGGTATTCCTGTTAGCAATCCCTTGATGGCAATATTTCTATTCAAACCCATCTTGTGACATAGTTATGGGGCAGTAGGTGAGTCCAGCCTACACTGGTTTGGGTGCGTGTTTAATACAGCAAACTATGTCTTTTTAGTGAACTTTTAGGGAGAATTATGCTTGCAGAATTGTATGTGTAATTGGGTGTATACGTGATTACAATCTGATGGCTCACAGGGAAGGAGATGGGGTTGAAAAGCTTCTACAATCTAATGCTGTTAATAAAAGCAGACAAATGCCCACACCATGCCCCTGAGCAACCAAAGCCTTCTTTTGAACCCCATAAAAGGAAGCTCTCTTAGAAATCAGGTGTTCCATGCCGGGCAGTGGTGGCGCACGCCTTTAATCCCAGCACTTGGGAGGCGAGGCAGGCAGATTTCTGAGTTCGAGGCCAGCCTGGTCTATAGAGGGAGTTCCAGGACAGCCAGGGCTACACAGAGAAACCCTGTCTTGAAAAATCAATCAATCAATCAATCAATCAATCAGGTGCTCCCCCAGCCTGCCCTCAGACACTCAGCACCAGAAGCTATGGCATCATTAGTTGCCAACTCTTTAATTCCCTCTCTCTCTCTCTCTCTCTCTCTCTCTCACTCTGTCTGTCTCTCTGTCTCCCCCTCAGGTCTCCACTCAAAGGAAGCTTTTAGCTCCCCAGGCCCAATAAATCCCTTCAGTGAGATGCGTTGTGTGGTGTGACCTCTGCTGTGGCATTCCTTGGCTCCGATCCACCAAGGTTCTCTGCCACTAAATCCTAACAAGCTCCGAATAGTGACTGGACCCTTGAGTGCCTTCCCTCAAATGGGCCGTTCTCACCTGAACAACTCGTTCCTTTGAGTCTATTCTATGGCTTTGCTTTGAACAAAATTCCCTTGCTACTTTGTAAATCTATGTGCAATTATTTCAGTTCACTGAGTAAGAGGCTAAGAACCTGAACACACACACACACACACACACACACACACACACACACCCTGACCACTTGTAATAATGGATCTCTCTATGTTGCCCAAATCAACCTCCAACTCCTGGGTTCAAGGGATAAAGATTCTCCTGCCTCATCTTCTGGAGCTGCTGGGACTTCATACAGGTGCTGCCACTATGCTGAGCTGTCTTAACTGGGTTTTCCATGGCTGTGATAAAACATATGACCAAAAGCAACTTTAGCAGGAAGTGTTTGTTTCAGCTTACACTTCCACATCAGAGTCCACCACTGAAGGAAGTCAGGGCAGGAACCTGGAGGCAGGACTGATGTAAAAATCAGTAAAGGAATGCTGCTTACCGGCTTGCTCCTGCAGTTTGCGCATACCATTAGGCCTACACTGGCCTTAGTACCCACTGTGTGCAATGCCAAGCATGGGCAGGTGGTCCTGAGCTGAATGAGAAAGCAGGATGAGCAAGTCATGACCAATTTCAAAACTGCCCCGTAAGCTTGCCGGTAGGCTAATCTGGTAGGCTCATTTTCTCAATTGAGGTTCTCTCTTCTCAAATCATTCTAGCTTGTATCACATTGACAAAGGGATGGGGGGTTGTTAAGAAATATTATGGGGCAGTGGCGGGAGTAAGGGGGTACCTGACAGGCCCATGACAAGGTGTCCCCCTGAGAAATCACTTCATGTGACAGATCTAACATAAGGGAGGTTTATTGTGGGGGGAGGGAAGGGAGCAGAGACCTGGAGAAGGGAGTAGAGGCAGACAGGGAGAGAGAAGGACAGAAAGAGAGCAAGGCTAGCCTGGAACATGTGGGAATGGGGGAAGGGGTAGAGCGAGAGTGGGGTATCCAGATGTATAGCCCCCCTCAGGCAATGGTGGCCCTGATGACACAAGCTGTTGCCAGGTCGCTATTGAGAGGAACCGCGTGGAATTGTCTGTAAGCCGACAGGGGTGCTCAATCATTTCATTTAATCTTCTGGTACAAAGAAGGTTTTTAAGCAGGGTCACACTAATAGCCCAGGCTAGAAGCTTCCACCTCTCTGTCTCCATAGTTACGGGTGTGCGTTACCCACCCAGACCCATCCTCTCTTTATTATGAGAAGACTCTCCATGCTAACATGTCTTCACAGCCCCAGACCAGCATTCAGACTCCTCACCACCCTTACCCTCTCTTTCCTTTCTCAGCCCAGCCACATCTGGCCACACCAGGCTAGAAACTTGGCTATGGAACCTCACCATACCAGGTTAGGAGAAACACCACCCAGGCCAGAGATTCTGTCCTCTGGCCTGGCTGGAGACTAACATTCCAGTTGGGCTGGTTCAATCACTTTGGCTAAGGGATGAACCCAGGAGCCATGCTAAAGAGATGGACAGAATTATTAGTTCTTTAATGAGATACTGGACTTTTCCTTCCCAGAATTTCCGCCCCTCGTTCAGAAGCTGAAGGGCCACAGACACACATCAACCCGATCTTCTGAGTTATTCAGAAATGTGAAACTTATGGGTTTTTTTTTTTTCCTTCTCTTTTCTGAGCATGTCCCCCCCACCCCAACTCCACTTAATCCTCCAGCATTTTAGGCTTCCTTGCTCTTTCTCTGGAATTTTCCTCCCTCCCTTGTGGCTTCTTGTTGGCCATGTCTCTGACCTTCAGTCCAGCTTACTTGGCATGGCCACTTCCCCTCTTCTCCTTCCTGCAGTACCTGAGGTTTACAGTTTGGCTGTCCTGCTGTTTTTCTTTCAATGCTAATAAAATTGTCCTTATGCTTCCATTTGAATTCATTGATTAATGAGCCTAAGAACTCCCCGAAGGGGACCCCCAATTTACCCTATATCACCAGCATCTACCAATTACATGTTGCCTTTGATTGCCTGGTTAGAGAAGAAGTCATTAGTTTGTAGTCTGTGGCTTTCTTAGGTGGCCTTTGCCACAGGGAGTTACTGGAAACACAGGGCCCTTCCTTTTCCTCACTATGGCAAACTTCCCTCTAAGAGCTCTTGCCCCTCCTTCACCCCAGGGCAGTGGAAGGATCTTGTGAGTCTATGCATATCATTTGGCTTACAGAGGCCTTGATATCTTCCTGCCTCCCTGTGGTGGTTTGAATAGGTCTGGACCCCAAAGACTAGTGTATTTGAATGCTTGGCCCATAGTGGCACTATTAGGAGGTGTGGCCTTGTTGGAGGAAGTGTGTCACTGTGGAGGTGGGTTTTGAGGTCTCATATGCTCAAACTACCCCCAGTGTGGAATCCAGTCTCCTTCTGCTGTCTGCAGATCGAGATGTAGAACTCTCAGTTCCTCCAGCACCATGTCTGTCTGGAGGCTGCCATGCTTCCTACCAATGATGACAACGGACTAAACCTCTGAAATTGTAAGCCAGCCCCAATGAAATGTTTTCCGTTATAAGAGTTGCTGTGAGGGGGAGCTGGAGAGATGGCTCAGTGGTTAAGAGCACTGGCTGCTCTTCCAGAGGACCTAGGTTCAATTCCCAGCACCCACATGGCAGCTCACAACAGGCAAAACACCACAATGTAGGTAGATAGATAGATAGATAGATAGATGGATAGAGTTGCCATGGTAACGGTGTCTCTTCAGAGCAATAAAACCCTAACTAAAACACTCCCTTTGGCCAACCTCTGGCTTGGTCTCTCTCCACCTCTCTACCACAGCACAGTAGGCTGAGAGAATCTTTCTTACACACACAGACACACAGTCTCTCCCCCCCCCCCCCCATCTTACACATTCACTCCTGATAAGTTTAAGGTTCCCAATCTGGATGGTGCCTGAACATGCTCTGGGGCTGGGTTCCTTTCTCCTCCTTGGCTCCTTCAGGCCTGTGTACACATTCCACCTGGTACCAATTCAGAAAAACACAATGTTCTGTCATGTCTTTCCCTCCAAACATATTCTTTTCCTTCTGAGAGCCTTCCATATGGGCGTCCTCACATAAGCCTGGTCTACAATCTGCCAGGCAGCCCTGGCCCTGTGAAAAGAACCTGGTCACCTCCCGATACAGTTGTCCATGGAGCAGGAGCACCACTCACCTGGTCCCTTGCCTGGGAAAATGATACAGGAAGCCTGGCATGGTGACACATGTCTGTAACTCCAGCATTTGGGAAGCAGAAACAGATGGATCACTTTGAGCTTGAGGCCAGACTGGGCTACATAGTGAGTGCCAGGCCAGCCAGGGCCACAGAACTGTCTTAAAAACAAAACATCAAAAATGGGTACAGACACAGGAGATTCTGGAGAAACTAAGTTGAAGGAATCAATACTTATCTGGGTAAGATGGCCTTTAAGGTCCTCTTTTGCCACTAGATTGACAAAAAAACAAACAAACAAACAATATGCTAATCCTAGCACTTGGGAGGCCTAGGCAGAAGGATTGCTCTTACACTTAAGATCAGTTTGGGCTACAGAGGTCTATAGTGACTGGATTGGTATTGTTTGTGTGTGTGTGTGTGTGTGTGTTGTATGTATGTGTGTGTGTGTGTGTGTGTGTGGTATATATGTGCACATGTATGTATGTGTGTGTTTGTGGGTATCCATGCACATGTATGTGTGTACATGTGGAGAGCAGAGTCTGCTGTCAGCTGTTTTTCTTAATCACTCTCTTCTTTATTTTGTGGGACAGAGTCTCTCACTGAATGTAGAAATCACAACTGAGCTAGACCTGCTGGCCAGTGTGCCCCAGGGATCCTTCTGCCTCAGTGCTCGGGTTCTAAGCATCTATATAACCCCATGTACAAAGCCACACCTGACTTGGTACCGGGCACTGGGACAGAATTCAGATCTTTGTGTTTCCTACTCTGAATACTTTCACTGACCAAGCCATCCGTCTCCCTGGGCTCCTGGAGTGCTGTTTTTGAGAGAGGGTATCACTGATCTAGAACCTGCTTGGTACTCAGAAGGCCTTGAACTCAAGATGCTCCTGGGTCAGCATCAAGCACTAAGCTTGCAGGCAAGCCTACAATACTGCAGCTTGGTAAAGCACAGCTCCCAAGCTCATCTGAGGGGTCAGCCCTGAACTGCCACTGCTAGGCAGAGTGCTGGGGACTCAGGTGTTTACAGAGAGAAAAAAGGAAGGAGGGAGGCAAACCAAGATCCACATTCATGATACCTCTCTCTAACCAACTTTCTGAAGCCCATCCTTATTTTCTCCATTTGCCTTCCATAACAGTGAGAACTCTGGCTCTAGCAGGGAGTTTTCTAAGAGGTTGAAAGGTTTTCTAAGAAACTAGGTATGGCTTCATGCCTGCATTCCCCACATTTGGGAGGCACGGCAGGGGGGTTTCTGAAAGTTTGAGGCTAGTGTTCACCAAATAGCAAAATTCTGTCTCAAAGACATAACAACAACAAACCAACCAGGGGCTGGTGAAATGGCTCATGGGTAAAGGTGCTTGCTGCCAAGGCTTATGACCTTGATTTGAAGGGGAGAACAGACTCTCAAAGGTGCTCTTATAGCTGAGCCTGGGGAGTTCATGCCTTCAATTATAGCAGAGGTAGATGGATTTACAGAGAGAGTTCCAAGACCTGGGATATATAGAGATAATCTGTCTCAAAAAAGGTGGTCCTCTGCCTTGTGTGTCAACATACATATACATGTACACCCTCACATAAATGAGTTTAAAACAAATAAGGAAAATTATCTTATAGATAGTTCTCTTAAATGTACATAGAGGTATATATGCTAAAAATTCCCCACAGCAGAATTGGATGGTGTCCTAGTTTGCTTTTCACTACTGTGATTAAATACTGGCCAATGCCAAAGTGGGGGAGGGGAGGACTTATTTGGCTTACAGACTGTAGTCTCTCACTGAAGGAGCCAAAGCAGAAACGCAAGGTAGGAACCGGAGCAGAATCTGGAGCAGAGGCCATGGAGGAATGCTGCTTACTGGCTTGTTCAGCTACTTTTCTTATATGGGCCAAGATCACTTGCTTAGGAATGGTGCTGCCCACAGTGAGCTTGGCTCACCCACATCAACTGACAATTAAGAAAATGCCCATAGACATGCCCAAGCTAATGGAATTAATCCCTCAACGGGGTTCCCACTTCTTTCCGTGTAGGTTTGTGTCAAGTTGACAAAAACTGTGACAGCAAATAATCTTAAAAGAATCTAGAGGCTATCAATAAAGAGACAGACTATTGCATTTGCCATCTGGAGGCTGAGGAGGAAGGAACTTAATCACATTATGGAAAAACTAACCTAGGCCTGTTTGGATGGGTGACTGCAATCCTAATACTCTGGAAGATGAAACAGGAGGGCAGAGACTTCAAGGCTAGCCTGGGCTACATAGCAAGACCCCATCTTAAGCCAGCCAGCCAGCCAACCAACCCCAAATACTTGAAAAATCCCATGAGAAACCTTCACCCACACCTTCCCACCCAGAGTTAAGGCATGGGAGGCTGGAGTTTCAATGTGTTTTGACCTTGTGAAAGGGAGCCTGTCTGGAGACCTATGTGCCAGGAAAAGGCCTAGATTTTGGACCTTGGGCAGAACTGGGGCAGAGGGAAACTGATATCTGTAAGACATATTGTTCTTACTGTTCTCCAGCCAATACAATTTTCTGGAGTCATGACCCAATCCCCACTGGTCCCAGCTCAAATCGGCCCCTTTAATTTAGTCTCTCTTTTGAAACAGTCTGGATGTGAGCCAACATATCACACGGCTAAGTCACTCTACTCAGTTTCTACCAATAAGCTCCAGAGATCAAAACCTCTGGACTCAGCATGAACCCTATTAATGCTAAATGACTTGGAAGCACCTTTGGGACTCAGATAAGGGGAACATTGAAATATCACCCCATTGATAATTAAACTATCATCCCAGTAACACGTGATAGTTCAGAGATAGTATGCTTACTTAGCATGCACGAGGCTCTCCATTAAAGTTCTAGTTTAGGAAAACGTTGAAGAAATGCCGGGCAGTGGTGGCTCAGACCTTTAGTCTCAGAGACAGAGGCCCGTTGATCTTGGAGTTTGAGGCTAGCATGGTCTATAGAATGTGTTCCAGGACAGCCAGGGCTGTCCATACATAGAGAAACTCTGTCTTGAAAAAACAAAAACAGAAAAAAAAAGAAAGGAAGGGAGGGAGGGAGGGAGGGAGGGAGGGGGAAAGGGAAAGAGCCTAGCTTAGCTGGGTGTGATAGCCCACATTTGTAATCCCAACACTCTGGAGGCAGAGATACTTGGATCTCTATAAAGTCAAGGCCAGTCTGGACTACAGAGTAAATTCCTGGCCAGCCAGGGCTACATAAGTGATACCTGTCTCAAAAAGAAGTCAACTAAGTGCTGTAGAGACAGCACAGTAGTTAAGAGCACTGGCTGTTCTTCCCTAAGTCCTAGGATTGGTTGCTAGCACTTAAGTGGTGGCGGCCAACAACCATCTTTAATTCTAGTTTCAAAAGATCTAGCACCCTCTACTGGCCTCCTCAGGCACTGCATACATACACATAGTCTATAAATATACATCGAGTCAAACACTCATGTACATAAAGTAAAATCAAATCAATAAAACAAAACAGAAATTTAGCTTTAAAAATCCAAGCTTTTTTTGGTCCTTGTCTAAGGACACCTTTTACTTCACTTGTATTTTTTCTGACTGGCAAGCAGGGGTCTGATTTGGAAAAGACAAGAATGGGGAAAGGCAGGCTATGGTAAAAACTTGCCACCACCAGGATTCGTCCTGCATTAGCAATTTTATTTTCTTATTCCCTTCAGATAAACTGTAATGGGTTGTGTGTCACAAGCAGTTGTTGAGATACAACCTTCCACAAACCACAGACCTTCCCTGTGTCTTGTTCCTTGTGGTGAGACTCATACGCTCTCCATGGTTGCCAAAACTCAGCTAGTAGTGACAATGGGTTTCTTCCTTCCTGAAAGCATGGCAGGGATTAGGACAATGGCTAACACACACACACACACACACACACACACACACACACACACACACACACCTTTATAGGTATTGCAGGCCAAGGAAAGCAAGCTGTCTATTTGACCTGGTGGAGCTGTAGTCAGCTCTGAGAGCACTGCAGTTTTAGCATAGACTCGACCTAACCAGTGAGGCAAGGAATTAAAACCCCCAAACCCAACACTCACTGAGGTAGGAATTTTGCCAGGAGTTTCATGCCATTGTAGCCTATAGTTTGAGATACCCCCCCCCAAAAAAAGACCTGAAAAAACAGATGGGGTATAACCTTCTTGTGGAGTGTTTGCCTAGCCTTGGGTTCAGCACCCAACATCACATAAATAACGGGATATGGTACACTTAACATCCCAGCACTTGGGAGGCAGAAACAGCAGGATTCTAAATTCAACTACGAGGTGCGTTCTGGGGTGGGTGTGGGTAAGGGCAGAGGGTGGGGTGGCACCTGGGCTTTTCAGGTTCCCTGGAATGTCAACCCTTCCTCTTCTGTGGGCTTGATTGTAAGAGAGGCCGTTTCTGTCCTCGCTGTACACAGTTGAGTACTGATGTTGACTGTCCTCCCAGAGGCCTGTATTTAGTTAAGACTTTGCTCCTAGAGAACGGTTCTATTGGGACCATCGGGACCTTTAGGAGGTGAGGACTAGTGGGAAGAAATCAGGTCACTGGTAGTATCCTTACAGAGGACATTGTGGGATCCCGGCCTTTCTATTCTTTGAGTTCTTAAAGCATTTTTATTGCTCTCCCCTCCCCACCTTTTTTGAGACAGGGTCTTACTACTTATCCCTGGCTGGCCCGGAATTTGTTGTTGACCTTAAACTCACAGAAACCCTCTTCCTCTGGTTTTGAGAACTGAGATTAAAAGGCATGTACTACAATGCTCAGCTAAGCCCGCCCTCACCCCAAATCTTTTCAAGTTTGAGTAATTTACTCAAATGATTCAGAAACTGTCCATGTGGTTTTTGTTTTTTGTTTTTTTTTAATGGCAGAGGTATAATCCGGCAGGAGGGAGCATCTTGGTAGGCAAGTGCTGAGGAATCACTACCAACAGATAAAAGGAAGTTTCTGGAGAAGGAAAGGGAGCCTGGAAGAGGTGGAGAGGCAGTAAAGGAGGGGGGCAGAGAAGGACAGAAAGAAAGAGGGAGAGAAGAGGAGGGAGGTTGGGGGGGAGGGAGAGGGAGAGAGAGAGAGATTGAGAGAGATATCTGTGCGAGCTGAGCAGTTCTTCTACAAATAGGTCGGGGAACACCTGGCAGACAGCTATGCAAGCTGTTGCTAGGCAGCTGTTGGCGGAGCCTAGAGGGTTGGCCAACACCTGAAGGCTAACCTGGAGCTTGCTTCCTTCCTTCCTCACTTTCCCTAGCGCTGGGATTCTAAACACGAAGTCTTGCTCTCCAGGCCCTTCCTCATTTTCTAATGCTCCCTGGCCATGAGCTAAGTAGTTTGTTTTACCGGTTGTTTGCCATTATCATCGGCCAGCTCCTCCAGGGCCCAAACTAATGGCTCTGCCAATCATGGACTAGAACCTCAAAGACCATAACCTCAAAGAGAAATGTTCTGTTTGTTAGACAGCGGGAAGAGAGAGAGAGAACATTTCTCCACAATGGCCCCAGCCTAGGCCTAATCCCTTGCCCATTTGAAAAGGTGTATCAAATATTAAGTTCTCACTTTCATTGCAGCTGGATTTTTTTAAAATTTATGTTAATGTATATTTTACAATCTATAATAAATACTTAATATTAACATATAATAATGAACCTTGTTTTCAGTGTGGAGTCAGTGCTGTGTCCCTAGTGACATTTCTGAAGCCAGTCTCACTGAGCCTAGAGAAGGTCATTCTGGTGGCCTTTGCTCTGAGGTCATGACTTTGGAGGAAAGTGCTCATTTTATTTACCCCATGTGTAATGCATTAGCCTTGAAGTTGGGACAGTATAGGTTTATCTTAGATTCAAACATGTTCCTGGTTGGTGTTTTGTACATGGAGACTGAGTCTCACTCTGGAACCCACCCTGGCCTCCCAACTTGTGGCAATCCTGCTCCAACCTTCTAGAAATTGGATTTATGGCATGGATTTATGGCTCAGCATGAGCCACCATGCCTGGTATAGACAGACACTTCTTTTTCTAACTCTTACAGCTGGTTATTTACAGTGCTGATATATCTACCACAGCCTGCTTTGCTCCACAACCAAAAGAGACGCACCCAAAATGAGCATATGCCTGCGATCCGAGCACTTAAGAGGTAAGGGAGGATGATCTCAAATTCACGGCCAGCTTGAGATCCACATTTAAAAACTGCTTTTACTAAACAGTACTGACTTGGACCCACAAGGCAGCCACAAGTAAACACAGGATGAAACCAGACTCCTCTGCCTTCATGTGTCCTTAGGATCAACTGCTCACCTCTGTATATAGGCACGCTAATTCCCTCAAGGGTTATATTCACCCTGTCTCTTCAAGGGTGAAGGCGAGCTAAGTAATCGTCCTTGGATTCCAGTAACAGTAGACTCCCATAGGACAGAAGGCAGGTCTCCACAATGGTTGAAATCACACACTGGACCAGAAGTGATGATCCTTTTGTTCAGATCATGGTGGTGGCACAGCCTAGTCTACAAAGCAAGGGCTAGTTAGAGAGATCCTGTCACAAAAGGAAAAAATTAAATTTAAAAATTCAGTTGGATCCAAACAATCGATGATCATCTTTGGGCCATTCTGGAAAGCTTGAACTGAGACAAGCAAGGAGCTCACACCTGAACAAAGGCTGCTTAATTATGCACAGCTCTTAACTTCTTATGAGCTTCCTCTATTTAAATTTAACACTCAAGTCGGTGCCTGAAAATGGTCTTGATGGGCTGTCCACTGGATCCTTTATTTAGTCCCTTCCCAGTGTGGCCACATTGAATAAATCTCCTTTCAGGTTTTTTTAAAAAAGAATTATTTTTAGTTCTGTGTATGAATGTTTTGCCTGCATGTATGAATGTGCCCCACATGCATGTCGGTGCCTACAGAGGACTAGAGTTACAGTTCTGAGCATCTCTCCAGCTCCCTCAGTTTGCTCTTTTTTTCTTCCTCGAGCTCACAGAGATCCTCCTGTCTCCACCTCCTGAGTGCTGGGATTAACTCCTCTTGCTTGAGGCAGGGTCTCATGTAGCCCAGACTGTTTTTAAACTCCCTATATAGCCAAAGACGACCTTGAACTTCAGATCCCTGTCTTTTTCTCCTGGGTGCTGGGATTGCAGGTGTGTGGGCCACCAAGCTGTTTGTGTCCCGCTGGGGATCAAGTTTCTTTGTAGCTTGAGCACTGGGAAATGTGAGCCCTTTGCCTTCACTTTCTCAAGACTGTTTTGGCCAGTCCCAATCCTTTTTCACTGAACTTTTAGTATCAGTTGGTTAATTTACGACAGCAAAGGCACACGTGCAGGTGCATCTATCCATGCCTATGCCTGTGAGGACGCTAGTAGATGTCAGGTATCCTTCTCCATCACTTTCCATGTTAACTCTTTGAGAATAGCTCTCACTGAACCTGCAACAAGCCTCACCCATCCTCCTGTTTCCCCTCTACAGCATTGGTGTTACAGGTATGCGGGAAATCATGTAGGTTTTCTTCATGGGTGCTGGGGATTTGAACTTAGGTCCTTATGCTTATGCTGCAAGTGTTCCTAGCTGCTAAGCCGTGTTCTCAGCCCAAATCTTTACTGTCCTGAACTCACTAGGAAGCCAAGGATGATCTTGAATTTCTTTTTTCTTTCTTTCTTTCTTTCTTTCTTTCTTTCTTTCTTTCTTTCAGATTTTTTTCTTTAGTACACCGTAGCTGTCTTCAGACACACCAGAAGAGGGCACCAGATCCCATTACAGATGGTTGTGAGCCACCATGTGGTTGCTGGGATTTGAACTCAGGACCTCTGGAAGAGCAGTCAGTGCTCTTAATTGCTGAGCCATCTCTCCAGCCCTCATGATCCTCCTGCTTCTGAATCTTGAATGCTAGGATTACAGGTATGGGCTCCACTGCTTGCTTTATATGGTGCTGGAAATGGAACTTGGGTGAACACTCTCCTGACTGAACTATATTGCTGGTCTGTAATCTTTAATTTATACTGAAATACTTATTGAAATATCTGTCCTCTACAAGGCCCTGTACCTTGTCTGACATGGTGATGTTATAGCATCAGCACCGGCTCATGCCTGACCTAGGGCAAGCACTCTCAAAGAACAGCAATAAAATGTGCTCAGGCAAAAAATAGAATATCACTATTCTCAGGATCCATATAGCCCGCTTTCTGATCAATCCGCCCCAATTCATTCATCATTTTTCTCCCTCCTCCCTTTCTCTTTCTCTTGGGGTAGGCTAGCCTGACCTCATTACAAAGTCTAGGGTGGCCTCAGACTCCTGGTGATCCTTCTGCCTCAGTCTCTGGAATTACAAGTGTGGGCCAGCAGGCAGGGTTTCCAAGGGATGAACAATGGAGAATGGATAAGGAGACATGTATAGCATGTCCTGGGAATTAAATCGGAATTCAGTCTGTATTGCTCATTGACAATAAATAAAAACCAGGAATTGGAACTTTAAACTGTGCTTTATTCAGAGAGCTGGCAACCTGGGAGGGAAATCTGCCTTCCCCCAAACCACCTCCCGGAATCATATTTTACATGGAATCAGAACGAGGGCAGTCGATCAGTCCAAAGGTCAGCCTCCAGTCTCTGGCCAGGCAGTTGGCCTTGCCTTTGAGATCCCACTTTTCTTTCCTAATCATCTGTTTGGTTGCAGAAGCTTCACCCACACTAAAGCCATCCACTTTTGCATTCTGTCTAGATGGCACCTCCTCTGAAGGTTAACTTTGAACTAACAAACCATTTGCAGAGGGTACATGTTGGGTTGCTACCAATGTGCGCGTTCAGAATATTTCCTACAAAATGAAGTATGGATGTGCTTTTACAATACAGAACATAAAGTGCTCCGATTTCTCCTCTATCAGAAGTGGTAAATAGTTGGTTTGGTTGGAAGATAACACTTGATGCATTCGGAAATCAAAATAAATTCTTGAAATGTTATATTAGGGACAGGTCCTTTGCAAGAGCAACAAGTGCTCTTGACCACTGAGCCATCTCTCCAGCCCCACTAATTTTTAACCTATGTTAAATTTAAAAACTTTTTTTTTTTTTTTGAGACAGGGTTTCTCTGTATAGCCCTAGCTGTCCTGGAACTCACTCTGTAGACCAGGCTGGCCACAAACTCAGAAATCCTCCTGCCTCTGCCTCCCGAGTGCTGGGATTAAAGGCATGCGCCACCACTCCCGGCTAAAAAACTCTCTAGAAGCTCTCAAAATCTAAATTCCCTTAAGCTGAACTCCAAGGCCATCCACAATCTGTCCCTAATATGACATTCCCAGCATCCACATAATAGCTTACAAGCATCTGTAAGCCCCAGTTACAGGAGACCAGCATGCACACATGATGCACATACATACAAGTAAAATATTCATACATGCAAAGTAAGTAAATAGATTTTTTAAAAAGTTCATATTGACAGTAGTATATAGAACACATTCAAATGGTGGAGAGATTGATGGCAGACGGACCAACCAGGAACTTACTGCAGTCATTCAGAAAGGTACCTCAGCATGTAACAGTGGTAAGGGGTGACGGTCTCAGAGCTGTTGAAATGCCCAACATATAATCATAGATGAAACTGGGGTTAAGAGATGATGCGCAGACAGGCATCTGACATGATCCAGAGTGGATCTGTTTGCCAGTGGAGCAGCACTGCAAATGCCTAGAGATTTGCTGATGCCCCGGACTGAGTCACATGCTACTTATAAAGTGCTGGTTACTTAGCCTGTAGAGTCAGCAGCCGCCTTTGATCTGAACCTGGATGTGATGGCTAATCTTGGTTGTCAACTTGACTGCATCTGGAATCAGCTAAAACCCAAGCTGCAGGGCACTCCTGTGAGGGATTTTTCCTGATCACCTTATTGGAAGCAGGTAGATGAACCCTCTAGAAGGTGGCACCTTCTGGTGGCAGCCCAGATAATGTCATGGAAGAAGGGAATCTTGCTCTTTGCCTGCTGCCCTCACTCTTGCTGGCAAGTCCATCTGTCCTGCTGCCCCTTCCTCCCTTCACTGACATTAGAGACTACTTCCTTGGGATTCCAACGCAGACTGAAGCCCAGAGCTCTCCAGGAATCCTCCAGTCCTCCAGAACCAGATTGGGACTGCTGAGACAGCCAGCCTCATAGATAGAGCAACTACTGCATTCTTGGCCTTTCTAGTGTGAGATAGCCATTGCTGGACTATTGGAACAGTATCCTGTAAGCCAATCCCGTATCTAATGGATATATGTAATATGAATGTGTGTATGTATGTATCTATCCACATACATACATACATATCTCCATTCTGTCAGCTCTGGTCCCTTAGGGACCCCTGACCAGTACGTTGGACTGAAAGCATAGCAGGGAAGTTTAGAGAGTAGTAGGGCTGTAGAGATGGCTCAGCAGTTGGTAGCATGAACTGCTCTTGCAGCTTGGTTCCTAACTCCAGCTTCAAGAGGATCTAACAACTCTGGATTCTGAGAGCACCTGCACTAGTGTGCATATACCCCAGGCTGACATCACACACACAACTAAAATTGTTTGTTTTTTTTTTTAAAAAATCTAAATAAATTAATAAACCAGGGAAATCAGTGCAAAGCAGATCTCTCACTCTAAGAGGGTAAATGGTAGTTCTTAACTTCAGTCAAGGGAAATGTAAATATAAATTATTTTATTTATTTATATTTTTGCTTCTATTGTGAGCAGAATCTTCAAAGATTATTGGTCTGGACATCTTATTCAAGTTTCTTTCTTGTTTTTTAGTTAAAGAAGATGATTTTATTATTTTTAATTATGTGTCTCTGTATGGGTTTGTGTGTGTGAATGCAGCGCCTGCAAAGGTCAGAAGCCACTGGATCACTTGGTGTTGGACTTGTAGGTGGCTCTGGGCTCTTGGGTCATGGGAACCAAATCTGGTCCTCTGCAGGAGCAAGTCTGTGTTAACAATGTAATCACCAGTTCTTGTCTAGTTCTGTGTTGACATAGCAACCCTCATGGTCTGGTCTGCGTGTTTTCCCACATTATCCTAGATGGTCTAAGGTTGTTTTCCTAGGAAGCCTGTGTGTTTTTACTCCAGTCCTGGTAGACATTTAATAGCTATGGCAGTTGTCTGTATCATTTTAGGAGGCCTCAGGGGCCTCCCTGACCACCCATGGGTGTTTTGTTTTGTTTTGAGACAAGGTCCGTGCTAGTTCAGTTGACTCATTTCAACTTGACTCAGTCCAGGGTCTCTGAAAGGACTACCTCGATTGCATCGCCTACATCACGCTGGTCTGCACAGACGGTCCTGGCTGTAAAAGAAAGTTGTCTAAACTGGTGGGTGGGACACACTTTAATCCCAGCACTTGGGAAACAGAGTCAGGTGGATCTTCGAGTATGAGGCCAGCCTGGTCTACAGAGTGAGTTCCAGGACAGCCAGGGCTACACAGAGAAACCCTGCCTTGAGAACAAAAGATAAAGCCCAGGTCTGCAGCAGCCAGCAAGTGGCATGCTTCCATGGTTTTTGTTTCAAGTTCTTGTTTGAGTTCCTCCTCTCAATTTCTTGGAAGTGGAAGCCACAAAAACTCTTGTTGCTTTTATTTGCTTCTCTAAGTTGCTTTTGGTCAGGGTGTTTTATCTCAGTGACAGAAAGAAAACCAGAGCACAGTCTCCTTATGTAGTCCATCAGTCTTTTGCCCTGCCTCCAGGGTTAACTGTGCTAACCAGCCCAGTGGAAACAACTCTATTTTTGAAACAGGATCTCACTATGTAGGCCTGGTCTGGCCCAGTATTTGCTGTATAGACTAGACTGACCTCCACTTCACAGAGTTCTGCCTGCCTCTGCCTCTGAGTGCATCATGGTGTCTGGTTCTTAAAATGACATTTTCAGAAACTTTTTTGTTTTTTTGTTTTGTTTTGTCTTTTCTTTTCGAGGCAAGGTTTCTCTGTATAGCCCTGGCTGTCCTGGAACTCACTCTGTAGACCAGGCTGGCCTCGAACTCAGAAATCTGCCTGCCTCTGCCTCCTGAGTGCTGGGATTAAAGGTGTGTGCCACCACTGCCCAGCTTCATTGATATTCTTAAAGTGAGCATGAATACCTGAACTTCTTGTTTTATATGACTTCTCAGGGTTTTCTGAGAGAGTAGTGTGAATCATTCTGACAGGTCAACCTCAAACTGCTGACAGTCAGAGGGAATCAACATTCTTTTTATTTGTTTTGTTTTTTGTTTTTCTGTCTTTCGAGACAAGGTCTCTTGGTGTGGCCCTGCCTGTCCTAGAACTCACTCCATACACCAGGCTGCCTCAAACTCAGAGATCTGCCTCCCTTTGCCTCCAAAGTGTTGGGATCAAAGACCCGGTGGGAATCAACATTCATTTTCTTTGTTTTAAATTTATTCTTCTCTCATTTATTACACCCCTACCACAGTTCCTCCTCTTTCCTCTCCTTCCAGTCCCTTCCCCCATTTCCCCTCTGCTCCAGATCCATTCCTCCCATTTCCCTTCAGAAAAGAGCGGGCTTCAGGGACATCAACCAAACATGGCATATTAAGTTACAAGACAAGGCACATCCTCTCATATTGAGACTGGATAAGGCAATCCAGGAAGAGGAAAAGGGTCTTAAAAGCAAGTAAGAGAGTCAGGGACAGCCCTGCTCCCACTGTTAGGAGTCCCATAAGAACACAAATCCACACAACCATAACATATAAACAGAGGACCTAGCTCAGACCAATGCAGGCTCCCTGATTGTTGGTTCTGTGAGCCCCTATGAGCCCTGATTAGTTGATTCTGTGGGCTGTGTTCTTGTGGTGTCCTCTACCCCTCTGACTCCTACATTCCTTCCTCCCTGTCTTTTGCAAGGCTCCCCAAGCTCTGCCTAATGTTTGCTTGTGGGTCTCTGCATCTGCTCCCATTGGTTACTGGACGAAGCCATTTATTTATTTATTTATTTATTTATTTATTTATTTATTTAATGTATATGAGTACACTGTAGCTGTCTTCAGACACAGAAGGGGGCATCTGATCCCATTACAGATGGTTGTGAGCCACCATGTGGTTGCTGGGAATAGAACTCAGGACCTCTGGAAGAGCAGCACAACCAATGCTCTTAACTCTGAGCCATCTCTCCAACCACTGGATAAAGCCTTTCTTGATGATAATTATGCTGTGTTCCAACCTATGAGTATAGCAAAGTATCATTACAAATTATTTCATTGGCTTTCCCCCCCTGTGTTGTGCCTGGTTCTATCCCAGGACTCTGGCCTATCTAGACACTGGCTCCTTGTTCTCCAGGCAGTGTCAGGGTGGGTTCCCTCTCGTGTCATGGGTCTCAACTTGGACCAATCATTGGTGGACCACTCTCACAAGTTCTGTGCCACCTTTGTCCCAGCACATCTTGCAGACAGGACAAATTGTAGGTCAAAGGTTTTGTGGCTGGACTGATGTCTCAATCCCTCCACTGGAAGCCTTGCCTGATTACAAGAGAGTCTGGTTCAGGCTCTGGTCCCCCATTTCTAGGAATCTTTGCTGTATTCCTTGTAGACTCCTGGGAATTTCCATTGCACTAGGTTTCAACATCACCCCTGAAATGTTGTCCAATTCTAGTACTCTCTCCCTCCACCCCCCCCACCTTACCCCCTGCAACCTGATCTCTCCTGTTCCCATCCCCACTCACCCCCAGTTCACCCTCAGTATCTATTCTGTTTCCCCTTCCCGGGGAGATTCATGACTCCCCCCTTGAACCTTCCTTGTTACTTAGCTTCTCTGGGTCTGTTTGTAGCATGATTATCTTTCACTTTATAGCTAATATCCACTTAGGAGTGAGCACATACCATGTTTATCTTTCTGGGTCTGGGTTACCTTACTCAGGATGATTTTTTTTTTCTAGTTCTATCAATCTGCCTGCAAATGTCATGATATTATTAATCTTTTAAAAAAAAACTGAGTAATGCTCTATTGTGTAAATGCACTATATATTCTTTATCAGTTGAGGAATATCTAGATTGTTTCCAGTTTCTTCTATATAATGCTGTTATGAACATAGTTGAGCAAATGTCCTTGTGGTAGGATGTATTGTCCTTTGCGTATATGCTCAGGAATGGGATAGCTAGGTTTTGAAGTAGATTGCGAAATAAACATTATTTTATTTTATTTTAAATTTTATATATGTGAATACACTGTAGCTATCTTCAGACACACCAGAAGAGGGCATTGGATCCCATTACAGATGGTTGTGAGCCACCATGTGGTTGCTGGGAATTGAACTCAGGACCTCTGGAAGAACAGTCAATGCTCTTAACCGCTGAGCCATCTCCCCAGCCTGGAATCAACACTGTTAATAAGAACTCCAGATGTTGCTTTTGTACATAAGTGACTGAGAACCTGGGCTGATTGCGGTGGAGTATGCTTGTAATCCCAGTACTCAGAAGTATGTGGATCATTATAAGCTTAAGGCCACCTGACCTACATAGTGAATTCCAGGCCAGCTAGGGTTATACAGGGAGAGCCTAGATCAAAAAATACTAACTAATAAACAATCCCAACCGCTTATCTATTTTTTATCTCTCTTCCTTATTTGCATGGAAAGAAGAAGGAAGAAAAAGCACCCTAGGGATGGAGAGATGGCTCAGTGTTAAGAGCATATACTGCTCTTCCAGAGGACCTGAGCCCAGTTCCCAGCATCCACAGGTCAGGCAGTTCATACTCACCTGTAACTCCAGCCCCAGGGAGACCTGATCCCTCTGGCTTCCAAGGGCACCAGTGCTAGAGTATACATTGTCCCTGAAGCAGACAAGCTCTTGAAAGGTTTTTGATTTGGCTGCCAATGGCACCTGTGTACAGCACCATAGCCCACTCTTTTCATCTCTTAGTGTGCTAGACCAATTTGTTCGTAAAAAATCGTAAAAAGGGTAAAAACTTCTTGCACAGACGGATTCCAAGTACTGAGACTGTAATAATAGAAAAACATCTTTGTTTCTCTAGCCTGGTGGCCCTCACTAGACTCCCAGGAGAGTCTACAGATTTGGTCAAGATTGTAGTGTGTTAAATTTGAGCTGGGATTATAGGCATGGTGCCACCTTCGTCTCTTCTTTTGCTAACTATGTGATTTTGGGGAAATGACTTGTTTGTGCTTCAGTTTCCTTATTTGTAAAGTAGGGGTTTTAAAAAACAAGCTATTTAAGAGGCACTGTGGCATAAACCTGTAATTCTAACACTTGAGAAACTGAGACAGGTGGATTATTATGAGTTTGAGGTGAGCCTGGGCTCTAATGTGAGTGCTGGCCCAGTCAAGACAACAGAATGATATCTAAAACAAACAAACAAACAATGAAAACAGCAATAATCAGTTATCTACCTCTTGGGACAGGTAGAGGTGGGGGTAAGTTAGTCCTCTACTTACTGTGTATGGCAGCCTGCAGGAGTCAGCCAGAACCACAAGGTAATTATCACCAAAAAAACAACTTGAAGATCACTCTCTGTGTGCCAGGGCAGGCAAGTATGCAGACAGGAAAGGTTGTGAGGAAGCAGCAGGGTGGAAGGAAGTGTGACAACCCCATGAAGGCAGAGGTTATGGGCACTGTGCCTGCCAGCTGGGGAAAGCTCTGACTCATGAGAGGCCCTGGTGTGACTGTGTGTGTCTATCGGGTGGGGAAGGGTGGGGTCCCTGTGGGACTTGGCATTTGTCCCTGCACCAGTGTCTCTGACAGGACTGGGTTTGTGGGACTGTAAAAAATAGATATGTTAAACCGAAAAAAAAAAGTGTGATTTGGGGCCTGAACCCAGGGCTAAATGCATCTAGGCAAGTCTACCATGGTGTTCCATCCCCAGCCCCAAATCTTGAGACCAAGCTCTCTGAAGTAAAGATGTTTAAGCCATTATGGAGACTAACTAGGAAAAGGACCAAATCCTGGGCCAGGTTTCCAAGTGCTGGCCAAAGCGGCAGCAAGAAGGTTGGACAGCAGCTGGAGACACCCCAAGCCTTTCTTCTGTTCTCTTACACTGCGTTCCCCTCCCCCTTTCTTCTTTCTGTTCCCCATTTATGCACCGTCTGTTTGCGGTATGTGGGCACGAGGTCTGTTTGTGGTACGTGGGCACAGCTACACCTGGCTAGTAACACGCAAGCCATAGGAATTACTATTTTGCAGTGCTGGTGGTGGAACCAATGGCCTTGAGGAGATTCCCACTAAGCCACTCCCACACCCTGACATATGACCTTATTAAACAGAGTTCAAGAAGAAGGGATGAGTTCTGATCGGCTTACTTTTTCTGTAATTATGTCTTTTGCTTTTGACAAACAAAAAAAAATCCAAATCTGGTACTGGAGAGAGGGCTCAGTAGTTAATGGCACTGACTGCTCTTCCAGAGGTCCTGAGTTCAATTCCCAGCAACCACATGATGGCTGACAACCATCTGTAATGGGATTGGATGTGCTCTTCTGGTGTGTCTGAAGATAGCTACAGTGCACTCACATACATTAAATAAATAAATCTTTAAAAAAATCCAAATCTGAAACCCCAAATAAACAAGCAACCCTCCAACAACCCCCCTAAAAACCCCAAATCCAAACCTGTGCCCAAGTTCTGTTTTAGCTGTACATTACCTTAAAGCTACTCCTAGGTGAAGACCCTTCTTGATATGGGTTTTACATTTTAACCCAACAATAGCTAGGCACAGTGGCCAATGCTTGCAACATCAGCACTCTACTGGCGGAGGCAAGAGCAGTTGAGGGCAAACCTGCACTACATAACTGAGTTCAAGAGCAACATAGAGAAGTCAGCACAACAAATACAGTGTTCTCTCACCCCCCCATGCCCCCCCCCATGTCCCCCATCTCCCATCCACCAGTATTTTGTGTGGATGGCAGATTAAGCAGTAGTGGAAAATAATAACAACAATAACAATTACAACAAACAACAACAACAACACTGATAGCCTTATTTTGAAAGGGTCTTACTCTAGCCCAGGCTGGCCTAGAGCTCATGGTACTCCTACTGCCTCAGTTTCCCAAGTGCAGGAATATCGACCACAAAAATATCAGTGAGTGCCTGAAGCCAGTCTTGGGAAGGAGGTCCCTGACTTACAGAGGGGTGTGCTTTATTGGATGCAAGGCATATACCTCAATGAAGCCTTTATATGACTGTATTGTTTCATTTTGTATTTTAGATTCTTTAAAAAACTACATTTATCTTTGTGTGTCTGCATACATGTGTATGTGTAAATGGATATGCATAGTGTGCATGTGTGGGGTCAGATGTCAACTTGCCAGTCTGGTTTTCCTTCTATCCCATCCCATGAGTCCTGGGGATTGGATTCAGCTTGTCAGGCCTAGTGGCAAATGCCTTTACCCACTAACCTATCTCTCCAGTTCCATTTTTTAAAAAAAATAAAACAAAACAAAACAAAAAACAGAGTCTCTCTTTGTAGTCTTGGCTGTTTTGGAATTCGCTCTATAGGCTGGCCTCGAGCTCACAGAGAACTGCCTGCCTCTACCTCCCGAGTGCTGGCATTAAAGGAGTGTGCAGCCACCATGCCTGGCTATCTTTTGAGATTTTTGAGACAGGTCTCAGTGTGTATCCCAGGCAAGCCTTAAACTTGATGTGTAGACAGGCTGGCTTTGAATTCCAGAATTTCTACCTAAACCCTTTCAGTCTGAAATTACAGATGTATCTGATGAATAAAGAGTTTCCTTTCTTTTTAGTGGTAGAAATAGAGGTAGTTTATTAAGAAGTGTTTAAAAGGTGCTTCAAAGGTGAACATGGGATAATGAACCAGGAGCAGAGATGATTTCAGCAAGGCGGTGGTGATACTTCTTTAATCCCAGCACTGGGAGGCAGAGACAAGTGGATCCCTGTGAATTCGAGGCCAGCCTGGTCTGCATAGTGAGTTTCAGGATAGCCAGGGAGAGAACCTCGTCTCAAAACAAAAAGTTGATTTTATAAACTGCAAAGGGTTAGTGAAGCTTCTAGTACATACCCATGTACAGATCATCAAGTGTTACTGTCACTTACTTGGTTTCTTTCATAGGAAAAACCTGGAAATTACAGATAAATGTTCATTTTCACATCCATTTTCTATCCCTTCCCACTGGCAAGTGTCCTCATAAAGTTGTCAGGGTCCTTTGTGCCTATCTAATACGTGTGTTTGGGCAGGGAGCTCAGTGGTACAATCCACATGAGGCCCCGGGGTTGCCCAAGAATGACAAAGTCGCATGCACTCACAGACACGCTTGCTGTCTGAGGAGGTTGCACAGGCTGTGCTTAAGCAATGAGTCAGTCAGTGGCATTGCCAGCAATAATGTTCAGAAGGCTTACGAGCCTTCCCCAGGGCTACACTAACTACCTGTGTTTGAGGAACTGCTAATGCTATTTATATAATTATGAGAGTGTTTATACTGATCTTAATTCTCCGTTTTCAACGTTGGGGCAACTTGGCACAAATGGGAATTTAGTATGTTATGACATTTCTACAAGTGTTTAAAGATGCATTGCTTGTAAACTTTCAAATCTAAAATCAACGTGCTTTTAAGCAGTGTAGATATTTGACTGATAGCAGTGTGATTGCAAGCATCATGGAGTACACTTCTTGTGTGTGTGTCTGGACTCGTGTGCATGAGTGTTATGTATAGGGTAAGATCTGGTATGTGTACCTCAGAGGCCAACACTGAGTGTTTTTGTCAACAGCTCTCTTATATTTGAAGCAAGGTCTCCCCCTGAACTTGAAACTCACTGGTTTGGCCAGCAAATCCCATGGACTAACTTTGGTTTCCAACAGCAGAATAAATTTTCCTATTAAATATAGCAAATGTGGGGCTAGAGAGATGGCTTAGTGGTCAAGAGCACTTAGTGTTGTTGATCCAGAAGACCTGGGTTCAATTCTCTGCACTCAATGACAGATCCTCTTGTGCTGAGGTTACAGGTATGTGCCTTGCTGGCTTTTTTACATATATCTGTTTGAGGTCAGAACTTAGGTTCTCATGTTTGCACACCAAGCATTTAATGACTGAGCCATCGCTACAGTCCCAAGACATAATAAAATTCATCTAGAATAGATTCAATAACAGATGTTCTCAAATTAGTCAACACCATGGCATTCCTAGTTAATTGGCAGACTTGACAATTTTATCTATGTATGAGACATAGTCACAGGGACTGATGTGGTATTTTTTACCTCTTAAAATTATTTATTATTTTGTGCACACCCATTTGCCATGGTGCTTGTGTGGATGGTGAAGGACAACTTTTGGAAGTTAGTACTTTCCTTCTACCATGTGGGTTCAGAATTGAACCTGGGTGGACCCTTTCTTGTGAGTCACCTTGTGGTCCCTAGGATTTTTTTTTTCAAGTGTTGCTAGCCGTGTGTGTGTGTGTGTGTGTGTGTGTGTGTGTGTGTATGCCTACATTTTATATTGTCTAGATTTTACACCCCCTCCCCTCTGGACCTCTCTTAGCTTCCCTGCATCTCAGGACTTCTTAAACCTTTTGAACTCTGCTGTGCCCTCTCAGTCCTTTATAGCTTTAATCATGGCCATTGTGGGAAGTGGGAACACTGGGCAAACAGCTGCCATTGAAACCTCCATACCTTGAGAATTCATGGATAGTCAATGAATTCTGACACGTGGAAAGATATAAATGTGTTTGTCTATGTTTCTGACACAGCAAACTCAGGATGATATTATTATTATTATTATTATTATTATTATTATTATTATTATTATTATTATTTCACGGTCTTCCTACATAACTCAGGCCGGTCTTAGCCTTCCTAGTCCTAGAATTATAGGTATGCATTTCCTTGTCCTGCTTGTAATTTTAAGCCACAGATACAGGTTTCTCAAGACTATACTAATTTTGATTTCCAAGTAGAATAATTTTTTTCCATTAACTGTAGCAATTGTGGGGCTACAGAGACAGCTCTTTGGTCAAGAGGACCTGGGTTCAATTTTCAGCACTCTCATGAGGGATCCAGTTCTCTGTAGGTACTGTATACACATGGTACACACACAAACATGCAGGCAAAACACCCTCCCCCTCCCACACACACACTCAAAAGAAAAGATCAGAAAAAAACAATTGTTCCAAGCTGAAAACTTTTCTTCATAGAAGAAACCCCGACACCAATTTCAAACTAGAGTTTAAATTAACAATGGTATATAGAATTTTTGTTTTATTTTGAATTAGGAGTTGCCTTACTATTTGCTTATGGCTTTAGAAGTTTACATACATCTTCCATTCTCATTGGCTATTGACTTGACTTTTACAATGGTGGCTAAGTTCATTCTAGGAGCAAGCTTATTGTCATTATGCCAGCAACATGTCAACATGTCACTGAAGCCCCAACTGGATTATGAATATTACTCAATAAAATGTCCTGTCAACAAATGACAGATGACTATATCAAACTGGCTGTACCAGAGGGCAGAGTTGGTCATGATGACTAGTATAGGGTAGGGTAGAAGGAAATGTTTCTGTAGGAGATGCAGGACTTCCCCTCTGTGGAAAAATGTAATACCTTAAGAATGGAGACACTGGGCATGTGAGCTGGTTCATCAAGTAAAGGCACTCAACACCAAGCCTGATGATCTGACTTCAACTCTCAGACCCACACGATGAAAAGAGAGAACAGATTACACAAAGCTATTCTCTACAATGGCATCCAAACCGAGAGAGAGAGAGAGAGAGAGAGAGAGAGAGAGAGAGAGAGAGATTGATTTTGATTCTGAAGATCCTATGGGGAGATTCTGAATATTGCCAAGTTCTCTGTAATGTGTGAATAGCTAATCAGAAGACAACCCTTAAAAATCAATAAGGGCATATCCAGGGAAAGAGATCTGAAAAAAAAATTCTGCTTTGAAACATCTGATGGTGACATTTAGGTAAGGACAAGGATGAAGTCAGTGGCAGTGGGACTCAGGAATGTCCCTGAGGGTAGGGAGAGTAGTCAAGATCCTTATTAGCTGAGAAGGTGTGAGCATTTTGAGGAAATAAGGTGGTTTGTTTCATCATTATAGAAGCATCAGAAATTGCTTGTAGTGATTGACAGTGAGATCACTTCAAGAGGCCCAGGTGAGAGGGAGGAGGGGAAGTGGCGTGTTCTCTTAAACACCTGTTCCTAGAGTTGGAATCTTTGATCAAAGAAGAGTCTTTAAAAGAAAGCTCTGCAGAAAAGATTTGATAGGGGCTTTTGTTTTGTTTTGTTGAAGCAGGGTCTCATTTTAGCCTTGGCTGACCTAGAATTCATCTTGTGGCTCACATTGGCCATGAACTCACTTCAGTCATCCTACACCAACTTCCCAAGGGCCAGGAATTAAGGTGTGAGCCCCCATACCTGGTAAGATGTGAGATCTTTGGAGACTTTTTTGGGGGGGGGGTCTATCTTAAGTCTATCTTCCTTAGGGCATATCTTATATTCAGCCTGAAAAAAAAAAACCCTCCTCATTTTTGCCCATTTATTATGGACCTTTTTCCCCTCTTAAGTTGGTGATGGAATTGAGGCCTGTGGAGTGCTAGGCAAGTGCTTTACTACTGAGCTGTATCTCCAGCTTTGGGTCAAATTTATAATTCCCAAATGCCTGCATTTGTTTCCTGATGTGAAAGGTACAATGGTCGTCCTCAGTCTTATCCGAGCCTTTGTCTCTCTCTTTTCTTTCTTTCTTTTGTCTCTTTCTTTCTTTCTTTCTTTCTTCCCTCCCTCCCTCCCTCCCTCTCTCTCTCTCTCTCTCTCTCTCTTTCTTTCTTTCTTTCTTTCTAGACATGGTTTTACACTCTGTATAGCCAAGTCTGGCCTGGAACTCGCTATGTACATCAGGTTGAGCTGGTACATGCAAGATCCTCTTGCTTCAATATCTCTAGTGCTTTTCCTCGCTGAAGCGTTTTCCATGTCTGCTTCCCTCCAAGCTCTCAACATCAGATTGTGGCTATGAGACCTATTGTGGTCCAAAGGACAAGGACAATAAGCTTTGGGTGCAGGCTTCCTCTAAGGTCTAAACTGAAGCTTCTCAGTTTACTTTGATGTGTATTAAGTTTTGTACTAAAGAGTGTGAAAGGTAAATTCCTCTTACAACTGAACACGAAGAGACCATTTATTTTCTCTGCATACCAGCTCCTACAGTTCCTTGTTCTGGTTCCTATTAAGGCAGGCTTCTATAGGAAAGCTCACTGGTAGCAAATCACCCTCTCTGGGTAAACAGACACAATGCTTAAGTCGTTTGTAATCGACCATTACATTAAGACCATTGAAAATAATTTTGATTATCTTCTAGAAGTAGTAGGGCATAAATCATCATACATTAAAACAGTAATAAAAACAACCCCTACTGTTTGAGGAAGAGTTGACTAACGCTTTCGGAATTCCGAAACCTTCACAAGACGACGCCTAGCATAATGTTGGTAGCTGACACAAACACACGCTCTATCCCGAGTCATTAAACCGTGGCGGCCCACTCCACTGATCTCTTCAGAAAACGTCGAGGAAGCTGGGTGAGCGCGGCTGAGGCACTCTGCCCGCACTGTTTACATTGTGGACCCAGCTGAACTACAACTCCCAAGAAGCATCATGGTTCTAAAGCCTCCGGAGGGGAGGCTTCCGGTTTAGGCCAGCGCGGCTGCGCACGGGGTGGGGTCTTACTGGCTCGACCCGCCTCGTGCGATGCGCGTCACGGCTACGCGCGGGCGCGGAGGCGGGGAGACGCGGCGGCGGCGGTCGCGGCGGCGCGAGCGCAGTCCCGACGCGGTACCGCGGTGGCGGCGGTGGCGGCGGCGGCTCCTCCAGCGAGCGGCCCCCTCCCTCCGCGCCCCCCCTCTCCCCTCCCCGAGGCGCTGCTTCCCGAGGCGCCCCAGCCGCGCGGTGAGGCGGCGGCGAACTCGGGTGAGGGACTGTGGCTCGAGCGCGGCTTCCCGGGCTCAGCAGATTGCCCGGGTCGGAAGGAGGTGAGGGCTGAGGGACAGGTGTCCCCGGCGCGGGCCGGGAGCGCGCGCCTGGCCGGCTCCGAGCTTGGCCGGAACTCTGACCTGCGGCCGCGCGCCTGGTGCGGGGCCCGAGCAGCGGCGCGGGGGGGGGGGGCGCTCCGTGCAGCTGCGGACACGGGCTCCCGCTGCTCTGTCCCCGCCGCGGAGCGGAGAGTCCGGGAAGCCCCTCACTCCGACTCTGTTCGATTTCGGGGCCGGTACCCCCGTGATGGCCCGAGACTGGAACCCTCCCTCCCCGACTCTTAGTTGGTGTCTTCTGCCACTTCTAGGGATTTCTCTGGCAGCCTTGCTTCGGATGGGTTGTGCTCAGCGCGACTTTTCCAACCTCTGGGATGGGAAGGTTGCCCTCACCTTTCCTTAGGTGGCGCTTCAGGCAGTCACTGCGGGATAGTTCTTGGGCCCAGTTCTGAGCCCCTTTGGGTTTTTATCTGCCAGTGGTTAGCTTGTTAGGGAATTGCTGGTAACGGCTATAAAATAAGTTTTGAGGGGTCCAGACAGCTGATGCGTCTCTTCTTTTGGCTTTTTTTTTTTTTTTTTTTTTTGACCTTGATTTAAACATTTGCTTCTGGAGTTTGAAAACTTCACGAGAGCGTTGAGCAATGAATTTTTGATAGATGACATGACCAACTGGGATTCGGTAGATACAGTGCTTCATTGGGGGTTTTAGTATTTTAGTGGGATGATCTTTTAGTTGCATTTAAGTTTTACTCTGGATGCCTCACTTAAAAAAAAAAATCTTAAAAAAATTAAAATTATCCAGTTTATTATGGTGTGTGTCTGTGAGAGAGACTCATGCGTACATGCCACACGAGTGGAGATTAGAGAACTTGATAAGAGTTGGTCATCATCTACATTTATGTGGTTCCAGGAATCGAACTCAGGTGGCCAGGCCTTAAAATTTTGCATGGCAAATATACTCTCTTAGCCATCTCATTTGACTGCCATTAATTCTTGTGTTACTGTGTTCACTGTATTTTCCTAAAGCAGAATACTTCTACCCCTACTCCCAAGAAACAAGTTTAAAATACTACAGTCTTTTTTGATATTTAAAATTACTTGTTCATAAAACATTTCCTAACTAAATGTATTTGGTTTGTTTGTTTGTGGGCGTGCAGGGTATCACTCTGTAGCCCAAACATTTATTTGCCTCAAACTTAACAAGAATCCTGCTTCAGCCTTCTGTGTGTTGGCATGAATCATCTACCATGTTGTATCTATGTAGTTCAGGCAAGCTTTAATTTTTAAATCTTACCTATGAGTCCAGAATCCTGGTATTATGGACAAATGCTTTACTCAAAGTCCGACCTCCTCCAAACATGGTCTCACTGTGTAGCCCTGGCTGTCCTGGAACTCACTATGTAGACTAGGCTAGCCCTGAACTCAGAAATCCACCAGCCCCTGCCTCCCAAGTGCTGGGATTAAGGAGGTGTACCACCAATACAACTCGAAAAATAAAGCTCAAAGCCTTAATTTTTTTAAAGGGAGAATTATGTTTGTCAGTTCTAAAGTTTCAAGTGTCTTGTTACCACAGGCCACTCTTAAGATCTTGTCACACATCCTGCTCATTTGTACACTGCTTGTAGAATAGAATTCTTCTTTGAAATTTGTCATAGTGCCCATTGAGAATGTAAACTAAAATTATTTTAGCAGCAGGGACTTCCACCTGTAGGCTTCAGCAGATTGGTGGTAAATTATGAATTTTTTGAGAAATTCAAATTAAATATGAACGATACCTTCCCAGTCTGTCTGTTACTGACTACCCACCAGTTTGTGTTTCAGGCTTTGGGCTATTTAGCAGATTTTATCTTGTGTGGATGAGAGTAAGATTTCCAGAACTTAAGGAGTGTTTTTCCATCCTTGTGTTCATTGTCTAAACTTAAAAACAAGTGAAAAAATTCCCCATGAGTAGTATCAGATACTAAGTCATGTTTTGTTTAAAAAAAACAAACAACTTTTATTTCCTTTATTCAGAGATTGACAAATGTTACAGTCTATAGGTCAAGTCCTGCCTGCTGCCTGTTGTAAATAAAGTTTAACTGGGATATAGTCACATGCATTGTTTAGGTTATTATCTGTGATTTGCTGTCGGGGTACAAAGTTGAATTGTTTCCTAGTTGTCTTAGAGGCTAATGGACTGTAAAACCTAAAAATTTTTTTATTATCTAGCCCTCAGTAGAGAAAGAAAAAAGTCAGTGTGTGGTGGGTGTCTGATGCTGGCTGTGGTTGTACATTCCTGTAATCCCAGTACTTGGGAGACCGAGGCAGACCTGTGAGTTTAAGGCCAGTGTGGGTTATAATCTGAGACCCTGTCTCAGAAGTGTTGTAAGTGGGAAGTATATTCAGTGTACAAAATTAAAATGAGTCAGGAAATATAAAAGAAAATAAAAATTGTTTGGAATTATATCACTTAGATTATTTTGGTGATTATCCTTGTAGACTCTTGGTGATAATTTTTATGTAAGTGGCTCATATTAAATGTTGATTTGTATGCTACTTAAAAGATTGTGTGTGTGTGTGTGTGTGTGTGTGTGTGTGTATCTTTAGTGTTTGTGTATGTGTGAGTCCAGGTGTCCCTGGACTCCAGAAGAGGGCAGTAGAACCCTAGAGCTGAAGTTAGATATGGGCTCTAGGAGCTGAACTTGGGTCTTCCAGCCATCTTTCTAGCCCTATTCTGCTGGCTTTCAACTCTCCTGGGTCCTAGGGATTGAACTCACATGGTCTGAGTCATCTCTCTAGCCCAGTTTTTTCCCCTTTTCTTTTTCCTTTTCCTTTTTAAAGGAAGGCCATAGGTGTTGGTGGAAGTAACTTGTTGAGCTGAATTACTTAGTATAAGCGTGAGGACCTGCGTTTGGATTCCCAGAACCCATGCAAAAGCGAACTCTAATTTTGCTGGGGCTGCTGGCAACTAGCTGGCTCCAGGTTTGTGAGAGATGGTGTCTCAGAGAAATGAGGTGAAGTGTCATAGATCAGAATACCCAACATCCTCCGTGGTGTGTATGCGTGTATTCCTCCCTCCCCCTTACAAATGGGGCATGTGTGCACACAGGGTTATTCTCTGTTTCTAATTCAGTCTATTTCCCTTTGGGCTTTCTTGGATGTGATTGTGTTTTTTTTTTTTTTTTTTTTTTTTGTGCCTTGTAGTTTTTCTGAAGTTATTACAGCTTTGGCTCTCTTTGTCTTTGGGCATGTTTGGCTTTGTGGAGATTTCTTGCTGCACCATTCTGAAACAGTAGTCCTTGGAAACCCACTTGAAACCCCCTCACCCATGATGCCATCACTCAAGTGGCTTCCCTGTCATTAGCATTCTTAGCCTTTAGCTATTTTTTGCATCTTTTGATTTTATGTAGTCTTCTGTGGCTTGCCTGAAATGTCTAAGGCAAACATTTGAAGATTTAGAAGTGTATCAAAATAATAGCATACATTATCACTTTGGGGTATGTTGGGGGGGGGGAAGATGGAGGTATATGTGCACTGCAGTCACCATCACTTTTTTAAACCTTGTTTTATGCTAGACTAAGTCTTGAGCAAATCTTTCAGACTTGGCTGGGAAGACAGTGGGCTGTTACCTTTAAAAACCTTTTTTTTTTTTTTTAATAAGTTGTGTGTGGGGTCTGCATAATTGTTTAGGGAGCATGCATGCTATGTTACACATTTGCAAATCAGAAGACAATTTTGGGGTCCGTTCTCTTCTGTTTTTATGTGGGTTCCAGGGATCAGACTCAAGTCTTCAGGCTTGCTCATCAAATGAGTGCCTTTACCTGCTGAGCTGGCCTTGAGCTCACTTGTCTGGCCCTGTTACCTTTTTTTAAAAAAATGTAACCCTGACTACTACAGAACTGCCCCAGCCACTTTTTTTTCCTTTTCTTTTTCTGAGACAAGAGTCTGGCCATATGGCCCAAGCTGGCTCTATAAGAAGACTCTTAATCGTTTTCCCTGGCCCTTCTAAATGCTTTGATCATAGGTGTGTGGGGCTGTATCCAGGTGACAAGAATTCTTCATGGTTGGTCACAGTCATAAACAGTGACTGATTATTAACTAGGTAATGAAATGTTTATGAAGCAAACAGAGGTGTTTTCGTTACTTTGTGTTTGCAGAGGACTTTTTGTCCTAAGACATAGAAGTTAGAAAGCTTATTAATTCCCACCTCTCTGGTGATGAGTTCCCTAGATCTTTACCTTCCTTTTAAACTCCTCAGAGGCTGTGTGTAGTGCTACTGTCCCAGCTCTTGGGAGGTGGAAGCTAAGAGATCAGGAATTTAAAGTTATCCTCTGGCTCCATACGATGACCAGGGCCAGACTGGGATTCATGAGACTCTGCCTCAAAAACCAAAAATGGAGTGGGGGCATGTTGCTATAGATTGCGCTCAGTAAAGTGCTTTCCATGCAAGCCTAAGGGCCTGAGTCTGATCTTCAGAACCCATGCAAAGTAGCTGGGTGTGGTGACTAAGGCAGGTGGATCACTGGGGCTTACTGGCCAGCTGTCCTAGCATAGTTGTCAAGTACAGGGAGAGATCCTGTTTCCAAAACCAAGAGGGAAAGTTTCTAAAGAATGACACCTGAGGTGGTCCTCTGGCATGTAACACTCACACACTCTCACACACACACTCAGACACCCACCCCACCCCACCCCTACCCTACCACGCATGCATGCATGTATTCACGTATCTATGTACACACATACATGCAAATAAATGAATGCTCATGTTCTTGATTCAAGGGGTTAGTAGAAGGAGAAAACCCACTTATACAAGTTGGTCTATGATTTCCACATGTACACCATGGCACACATACACATACACTCTCAAAATAAAGTATAAAACAACACCCTGATCTCCCCCAAACTGTTCTAAACCCTATGTTCTTTAAAAACAAAACAAAATCTTTCCATAGACTTTTTAAGTTGCTTTAGTGGCTTTTGGGCAAAGCTTTGGGGGTCATAAATCATGTGAATAGTTGAAATTTTAAACAAATTTTTCTCCTTTTTTTTTTTTGGATATGTTAATCTTTTAGCTTTGTATTTTGTACTACCTCTCTTCCATGGCATATTGTGCTAAGGTCTGTCACTCTTTTAGCCTTAGCTTTGGAGGTTCAGTCCTGTTTGAATTTCCTCTTACCCTAGGAAGAAGTCAAAGCAGTGAATTCTGTGTATTGTTTCCTACCTGTGATCTGCGCACTCTGGAGGGTAAGGCCCATGAACTGAGAGTTCTAGGCCAGCTTGGCCTAAGTTTCAAGACTGTCTCATTTAAAGAAAAAGGAAAGGTCAGGGCAGCAACAAATGTCTTAGTAACTTTAGAGAAACATGCACTTATGGTAACTCTTGACAGTTCTGACATCACATCCAGAGATCTTAGCTGCAGTCACATTAACGTCTTAATATGACATACACAAAATTGCATTTTTATCTGCTTTGTTCTTTTGTTTTACCCTTGCATTCTTCAAATCAGTCATGATATGAGTATATACAATTTTAGAAACTCATTAAGGCATCTAGCAAATTTATCATTGGTGGGATTCTTCAGTGAGATCATAGCTTTTAAAACATTGCTACAAGGTCCATATTCAAAGCATAATTGCAGGAAGGCAGATGGTCAGCTTTTGAGGAAAGTTACCTAGATGATGTGAGGCAGCAGTATCCATCCATCTCTCAATACCAGCTCCATTCTTTGCTGGGTTTATTTGGTTGTAACTTGGTTTCTCCACATTGAATTTTTCTTATCTTGGCTGTGGCGTGGAACTGTGTTTCTGGATGTGAAATAGCACTTGTGAGCTCAGCAGATGATGCTGTGTTGACTTACAGCAGCACATTAAAAATAATTATGGATTTCTTTCTATATCAGTAAATTGTCATATACCCTGTTTCGTTTATTTTGCTTGTTTTGGTCGTAGTGGGAATTGAGACCAGGACTCTGCCACTGGGTTAACATCTCTAGCTGTTGCTATTCTTACTGTGTTTTATTATTATTTTGACACAGAGTTGTCTTATATACCGTAGGCCTGGCCATCAACTTGTGATTTTCCCACTTCCATTAGGAGTAATTATCTGGCTAAACATTCATCACCTGTCACAGCTCCACAGGTTCATGGAGAGTTAGAAAACATAAGTTATTAGTGAAGTTTTGTGTAGATAAACCCAGTCAATATTTTATCTTCTGTCCTAGTACCTATAATAAATCATTAGTACCCTTTTTATGACCCTTGGTTAATGATTTTATAACTGCTTGGAATGTGCTCTGAGTAGTAAAATGTCTGCTTACTATCTAAGAGGCAATTAACTAGTGACACATAGGAGACTGACAGAGTTCTCACTGCAGTTTTGACTATCAGAAAAGGATCTAATAGCAGTCCCACTATAAAAGAACTTAGTAAATACTGATATAATTTTAGGAATTCTTAAAAGGTCATTATTAAGAATTAAGAAGTCATCTATTTGCCTATATAGCATCACTACAAGACAGTACATCTTCGTTGTTCTGCAGAGATCTGCTCAAAAGGGTGGGCTAATACCTAGTGATTGTTATATATGTTTAATAATAACAACAGGAAAGGCATATTAATAGCAGGAATCTTGGTTTTGATTTTCTCCTGGGCCTTGCATATGGGAGCTTTGTCGTATATTTTTAATCCAAGGTGAAGTCATCTCAGGACGATCACCTGCTAGTTATTAGCTTGTCCTGTGATGTCTCCTGACAGTGGAGAACTTGGCCTAATGTGTATATGGCCCTAAGTTCAATTATCAGCAGTATCAAAAACAATTAGAATGATTCCATTTCTTCCTGTAATATTATATCAGTATTAGGGCCAGTGAGATGGCTCTTCAGATGGAGGCATTTGCTGCCAAGCCTGATAACCTGAATTTGAGCCCCAAGATGAAATTGTTGGGAGGAGAGAACCTACTCCTACAAGTTGTCCACATATACTCTTAGAAATAAATACATTAGTAAAAAGTTAAAAAACAAACCCCCCAAACTGCTTGATCATTCTTATCAGGACTTCCTGGTCCTTCCTGGTTGTTGTATTGATGTGTGTTGCTGGATGAGTACAGGGTCTCTGCATGCCAGACAGCACTCTGCAAGTGTTTGTCCTCCTGAGGTGGGGACTGCTGTGTATTTCTGGTTGGCATTTAACTCAGTATGTAATCCAGGTTCACTTTAAACCCCAATTCTGCCACAAGATTGCTGAGATTATAGACATGTGTTTAGTCCTGCAAGTGTTAACAGATTCTATATTGGGAATTGTTAGGGGTTGTGGTGTCAATTTAAGGGTTAAAACAGAAAACATAAGTACTCTGTTGGATTGTAGGCAGTTAGACAAAATGTATGAAACTGAAACTTTTGTATGTATATATACTTACTGAGGTAGAAATTAGGTCTTGGGGTTAGGTATTTAGGTCACTTACTAGAATATAGAAAATACTTGAGCTGGATGTGGCAGTACATGTACTTAATCCCAGCACATTTAATCCAGTCAGAGGCAGGTGGAAATCTGAGTTAGTCCGACCAGTCTATAGAGCAAGTTCTAGGACAGCCAGGGTACACAGAGGAAACCCTGGCTCGAAAAACAAACAAGAAAAAAAGAAAAGCATTAGCAATGTGCTGTTTGGTTTAAAAGCCAGGTATGTAAGTTGTTAGGGCTGCCAATGAAATAACCACAGACTAGATGGCTCAAACAACAAATTTGTTCAGAATTCCAAGTTTAAAATGTCAGCAGGCAAGGCTATGCTTCTCTTGTCTTTATAGGAACTTTATCCTGGGCATGCATCCTTGGTGTCTTTCTCTTACAAAGACAGATTGAATCAGAGCCAGGCACCCATGCTCCCCTCCCCCACCCCCATCCCCACCTCCACCCCACCTTCTTTGGAGGCAGATTTTAGCTGTTTAGCCCAGGCTGGCTTCGAACTGCTTCCCAAATACTGGAATTACAGGCCTATCTACCACATCCTGCCCTAGTCCTACTCTTATTACTTCATTTAGCTTTTTTTTTTTTTTCCCCCGAGACAGGGTTTCTCTGTGTAGCCCTGGCTGTCCTAGAACTCACTCTGTAGACCAGGCTACTTCATTTAGCTTTAATTACCACTTTAAAGGCTTTTTGTTTTTGTCTAAATATAGTCATAGAGGCTAGAGAGATGGCTTGGGAGTTAAGAGTACTTGCTGCTATTCTAGAGGTCTGGGTTTGATTTTCAGTAGCCATGGGAGGGGAATCAGGGGGGCATAGACTGACAGACTAACATGGACATGATGATCCACAACCACCTGTAACTCTAGTGGCAGGGGATCCAGTGCCTGCTGACCTTCTTGGATACTGCACTCATGTGGTCCACAGACAAGCATGCAGGCAAAACACCCATACTGATAAAAATCTCAAAAATTAAAAAGTATATATGGTTATAGTCTAAGAGTTAGGATTTTAGCATAGGAATTTTGAGGGGATATGATTTGTACCATGAAGGAATTTCTCCTGGGAACTTTGTGCTGTTCCGTTAATGCATGATGAGCAAGATTGTTTAACACATAAGGAGCTGATAGTTCAGGAGAATAGGGAGATAGGAAATTAACCTCAGAAAAATCTGGCATTGTGGCCCAAGTCTTTAATATTAACTCTTGAGAGGTGGAGGTAGGAGGATCAGGAGTTCAGAGTCATGGGGGAGAGGGGCAGTGAGGTGGCTTAGTAAGTAAAGCCTCCTGTTGCCAAACCTCATGGCTTGAGTGTGATTTCCTGGGACTAACATGGTAAAGTTGAGAACCAATTCCCAAAAGTTGTCTTCTGACCTCTGCAGCGGGATGTGCCTAACCCACCAAATAAATAAATAAATAAATAAAATTAAAAATAACACCAAACCAACAACATCCAAAAGAGTCATTCTCAGATATGTAGTAACTTGTGAGCCAACCTGGGTTGCATGAGACCTTAGCTAAAAAACCTAAACAGAAAACCTAAATAAATAGTCCCAGAAGAGTAAGAGCTAGGAAGACATTAAACAGCATGAAGTATAAGTACAGTTGTTAAAAGCAGTGCTATATGCTATATTTAGGTAGAAGTTCTTTTGCCCAAAAGGAGACGTTTTACCTGAGAGGTAAATGATAAGAGAGGCCCAATTAATTACAAGCCCAGGCCTGTTTCTAGACAATGATATGTTGCTGATATGATTGGTGTGGGAGCTGATCCTGTTGGCAGATACCTGTAATTCCAGCACTGAGAACGTAAGAGACAGGAGGATCAAAAGCTACACAATAGATTCACGGTCAGACTGGGTCACATGAGATATTGCTTCAGATGTATGAATGAATGAATGAATCAAAAAGGATTGGTATGGATCAAAAGCATAGTGAATAGATGATCTATCTCTCTCTCTCTCTCCATCCACCCATCTATCTACCCACCCATTCACCCACCCACCCATCCATCCTTTTTTATTTTTTTGAGACAGGGTTTTTCTGTGTAGCCCTGGCTGTCCTGGAACTCAATCTGTAGACCAGGCCAGCCTTGAACTCACAGATCCACTCTGATCCGCTTGCTTCTGCTTCCTAAGTACTGGGACAAAAGGTATGCACCATTGTCGCCTGGGAAAGATGATATTTAAAAAAAATATTTTATCTGTTTGTACATTTTGCTTTTATGTCTGTCTGTCTGTGTACCACATGTGCATCTGCCCTCTGGAACTTGAATTAATGGATGCTTGTGAGTTGCTGTCTGGGTGCTAATCATTGAACCTGGGTCCTCTAGAAGAGCAGCTAGTGCTTTTAATCTCTGATCCATCTCTCCAGCCCCAACAGATAAAATTTATTTGGAAAGGTTTGTAGGAATGAAGTTTTAAAAAAAGGGAGCCTTGTAGAAATTATGGTAAAGGGTTTTTGTTGTTGTTGTTGCTTTGTTTTGTTTGTACAAGAAATAAAATCTGGAGAGGTTTTGGCGGAGGAATGACATGATTATTATTTTTTTTCTTTTTCCCCCAGACAGGGTCATGTAATGAAACCCAGGCTGGCCTTAAACTCTGTATATAACCCAGGCTTACCTCAGTCTTGTGGCAGTCCTCCTGCCTCAGTTCCTAGAGTGAAAGAATTACAAATGATACCTATCTGAGGATTTTTGTCTCAACAGGCCCTTTGTTGAATAAAGAAAAGAGGTACTGTATTAAAGGGTCTCAACATTAGGAAGGTTGAGAACCACTGGTAAGAGGAAGCCATCCATTTGTGGTAGGGAAGGAATGTCACAGTCTGTGGTTATCAGGAGCTTGCTGTTGGCTGCTGCTTCATATGTTGATGGATCAGGAAGCAGAGATCCAACGGAAACCTTGTTGGGCTATAACTTTCTAAGGTCCTAGTGCCCCACCTCTACCAACCACGCCTCACCTGCCTCACCTGTTGAAGCTTCTGTAGCCTTCTGAAATAGTACCACCTGCTGTTTTTAAAAACAAACCAAGCCCACAGTGGCATTCAGAAACTAAACAATTAGGTTTGAACCGGCAGAAGATTTGGTGAACTTGAAGAAATGGCATTTAGCCTCGTTTAGAAGTCTGAAAAAGACAAATGAAGAAAAGTGAACAGTGCCTAAAGAACTTGTGGGATACTATCAAGCAATCTAATCAGTACATTATTCAAGTTTCAGAAGGAGAAAAGGGCAAAGAGATTATTAAATAAACAATGATAAAATACTTTTCCAATTTGACCTAAGAGTTGAGTCTGTAAAATTACCAAGTTTAATTAGTTGGAAGTAACAAACTCAAAGAGATGCACCCTGAGACACTTAACCCAAACCCTTGAAAACCAGGACATCTTGGAAGTAGCAAGAAAAGAGTGCCTGGCAAGGCTTCTGCTAAATGCAGATTTCCTTCTTTTAAAAAGTGATTTATTTCTTTTTATTTTATGTGCATTGGCATTTTATCTGCGTTGTGATGGTGTTGGATCCACTGGAACTGGAGTTAACAGACAATTGTGAACTGCCACATGGGTTCTGGAAATTGAACCTGGGTCCACTGTATCCATCAAAACGGTCAAAAGTTTAAAAAAAAAATTAAGACCATTTTTTGAAAATCAAAAGATGAGAAAATTCATTACCATGAGATCTACCCTATAAGAAATTCCAAAGAGGCTTGGCAGTGGTGGCATTCACCTTTCATCACAGCACTTGGGAGGCAGAGGCAGGTGGCTCTCAGGCCAGCCTACTGTACAGAATGAGTTTCAGTATAGCCGGGGCTAGACAGAGAAACCCTGGCTTGAAAAACCAAATGTGGGTCTCCCCACCCTTGTGGATTGTCAACCAGTCATATGGTGTCTACAAGGGCATTGGGAGCAGAGAAAAAGATCTGGATGGGGGTGTTCGGAAGCCCTGTGAGTAAGTAGGGTGAATAACCACACTGGGACCAGCTATCAGGAGGCAGATCAACTTTAGGGTTATTCAAGGCTTACAAAGTTTTGGGGGACTGAGGATTGGAACATCCAGGATGGGCAAAGGTCATTACTTGAGGGCTTAGGGCACCCAAAGGCCTCATTAACATGGGGGATCATTTCAGGGAATCTCAGGTGCTGGCTGAACAGGTTCTAATCAGGGAAAAGGAAATTCATTCTGTAATCTAGTTGAGACTACCTCACATTCTGTAGGTTGAGGTGTAAGTGGGAGCTTGAAATTCCCCAGACAAGGTTAGAGAAAGAGAAGCCCCACCAATGAAGGGAGTCTCCCATATTGCCGAGTCCAGAGGCTATCCTGTCATGGTGGACTTTGACCTTAATTTGCAGTTTTCTCCCACAACCAAAACCCAACCAACCAACCAAAAATGCCAAAGGAGAGTCCTTCATGTGGAAGTGAGCTACTGGCTGGTAACTTGGAGCCAAGTAAAGAAAATGGTTTGTGTTAAATGCAAAAGCATTATGGTTACACTGTGTATGAATGTTTTAACAAAGAAATAACTTTATAAAAAGTAACCAAAGAAAATTTGAACAATACAAATAAAATTGAGGAAATCACTAGAGTTTAGTAGCATGTTACAGTGGCTTTCTTTATATAATTCATTTCCTTTATAGGGTTACAAAGTGAAGAAGTAAAATAATTACATACATTAATGCTACAGTGTCATAGCATACATTTGCATATTCATCCAGCTGTTTGGTTTTTTATTTAGACAGGTTTTGTAGTTCAGGCTGTGTAGCTGAGGATGTATCTGAATTTCTCATCCTGCTTCTGCCTTCCAAGTGCTCAGGTTCTAGGCATGTGTCACTGCACTCAATTTATGTGGTGATAAGAGATGGAGCCAGGACTTAGTATATGTTAGGCAAGTGCGCTACCAACTGAGTTATGTTTCTAGTTATGTTCCTATCCTCAGAGATAGAGTTTGTGACTTCAGAGATCTAAAGTAGTGAGTGAGGTGGGGAGCTTTGTAGCAGTGTGTTCATAAGTCAGTTGAATTCATGTCTTAATTGGTTTTGTGTTGCTATGACAAAGTGGGTTGGGTAAAGAATAGAATTTTATTTTGTCATAGTTCTCATAGCTAAGAAGTCTGAGGTTAAGGTACTGGCAGCTTTGGCTTGTGGTGAGGGCTTCTTCTGGTTCCAAGAGGGTGGTTTTTTTTCCTTTTCTTTTCTGTATCCTTTGGAGAGGTGTATTCTTACACCTGAAGTGGTCTAAACTTTATTAATGTTGTATATTTGTTTTAGTTAGAGTTTCTATGGCTGTGAAGAGACACCATGACCATGGCAATTCTTACAAAACATTTAACTGGCTTACAGTTCAGAGGCTTAGTCTATTGTCGTCATGACGGAAAGCGTGGTGGCATGTAGGCAGACATGGTGCTGGAGAGGTAGCTGAGAGTTCTTCTATATCTGGATCAGCAGGTAACAAGAAGAAACAGCCACTAGGCCTGGCTTAGACTTCTGAAACCTCAAAGCCCAGAGCCAGTGACACACTTCTTCCAACAAGGCCGCATCTCCTAATAGTGCCACTCCCTATGGGCCTATGGGACCCATTTTTATTCAGACCACCACAATATTTTTTGCAGGGTTTGTTTTGTTTCTTTTTTTTGAAACTAGGACATTCGATAATATATTGTGGCTGGTTTGTTACTTGATGCACCTCCTTCCAGGGTTCTTACGTAGTTGTTTATTTGCTTAGTAATAGACAGGCTTGTTTTAGTGGCGTTTCTCTCTGCTATATCATGCATTACTTGGTCTTGGAAACCTGATTGGGACAGCTAGGGAATGACGCAAGGACGGACACACAGATGTGTACTGGAAACCTGGGATTGAGTGGACTGAGCTTGCTCTGATGCCACAGTACATTCCTGTATTTACAGTACAAAAGTGGTTAGCGTGTCTCCGTAGAGCTCTCTGTAGGGTAGTCTTAGGTTGCTGCCAGTGGGAGGAGTGTTGCTAGATCAGAAGGAGGCTTTGCCAGTTCTCTGAGCCTGACCTGGGGAAAGCTTTGCCAGTTCCTACAGGTCTGAGGCATTGGGGGTTCTTGTAAATACACCATTCACTCAGAGCTTCCCCTACACCCCACAAGCCTCTGACAGTATTCCTTAGGGAGCTATGGTTTGGGATGTGCCTTCAGTGCCTGGGAGCAATAGTCTTGCTTTTGTGTGGGGCTTTTTTCCTGGATCATACTATGTTGTTCAACTCCTAATCGCTGTGCATTTGCTCTGTTGGATTCTACTAATATCTTCGCTTAAATTGTAACTTGTTACACAGAATAATCCAAATGCTGTTTTCTTTGAAAGAATCACTTTTGTGTTTAGTGTTTAATTTTTGTTCTGATGCTACTAACTACCTGATTATATTCTGCACACTTAAGTCCAGTTACCCCATATCTTGATTCTACTCCCAAAGGCGGTTCTTTTTTGTTGGGGGTAGGGTGTTGGAGGTTGAATACTCACCCATGCTTAGGTGAGTATTCTACCACTGAGATATATCCCTGATACTGGATGTTCTTTTTAGGCTTGAGTATCTTCATTTTTGAAAGTGTTTCTTCCGTTTTTCACCCTGGACAAAATCTTCCCAGTCAAGCAAGCATGGTGGTGCACACCTTTAATCGAACAACAGTGGAGGCAGGGGCAAGTGGATCTCTGAGTTCAAGGTCACCCTGGTCTACAAAGTGAGTTCTAAGGCAGTCAGGGTGACACAGAGAAACCCTATCTTGATACCCCATCCCCCCAAAAAAATTAAAAAATAAAAGAAAAAATTAACCTCTCCATGCCCTATGGGATGGTATGTAGTCTGCATCACTTCTGGTGCAGAACTGCTGCCTCCTTAGCTGCCTCAGTATTCTTAGGACTGCTCTTTTTAAAAATAGTATTTCATGCCTAGGATGGGGCAGGAGGGCTTCCAGCAAGTAGGAGCAGAGCTGATAGAGGTGTTTGATTCTAAAGTATGCTTGGCAACTGCAACAGGTAGCTAGGGAACAAAAAGTGTTGATGAGTGTTGATGTCCTGCTCTGGGAAGAAACCTTTCTGAGTGTTGGAGTCAGGGGATATATGTATGTACACACACACACACACACACACACACACACACACGAAAGTAAACCTCAAAATTCAAATAGCACTTCCCTTTAAAAAATATTCATGTTACTTTAAATTATATGTAAGTAGGTTTTTGTATGTGGGGTCTGTGCATGTGAGTGCAGGTGTCTTCAGAGGCCTGTGGTACTGTACCCCTTGCTCCCCAAAGCTGGACATGGAACTGAGAACCAAATCTGGGACGTTTGCAAGATCAGTGCTGTTAACCACTGAGCTGTCTCTCCAGCCTCCTTTCTTCCTAATAATGGTTTTTCTCTCTTCCCCTTCTCTTCTGTGATATTGATATATGCATATTAATGTGTGTTCCAATCACAATATGAATTTTCTAATTTATTTAATTATCATAGGTTTATTTTTAAAAAATATTTAGCTTTGTTTCATATGTATGTGTATTTTGTTTACAAGTATGTCTGTGTACCACGTATGTACCTGGTGTCTGCGACGGCCAGAAGAAGGCCGCAGAAGTCCTGGATTTGTAAATGCTAGGAACCAAACCTGTTTCCCCTGCCAGGACAACTAGTGTCTTAACCACTAAGCCATCTTTCTGGTCCTGACTGTTGTAGTTATTAGTAAACGTAATAATCTGAAAATGTGTCTTTGTGCTTACAGTTTTTTTTTATCTCCCTTATTTCTCCATCATTTAAGTTAATCTTGAGGACGGAATTGAGCTGTAGTATTGATGAAAGCAATCCATATCTGTTACTTTATTTGTTCGCTTTTGGTTTCAAGGTCTTGTGGTCTGGTAGGAATTCATTTTCTTCAAGTAGGTAGAATGCAGATAGGCAAACTGTAATAGAAACTGTTCTTTAGAACCTTCTAAGATTAGGGTATCTTAGAGTATTTTATTTTGTTAAGTTTTTGGTAACCCGAAGGTTTATCTAAATTATTTTTCTCGATTTCTCTTTTATTTCCCTCCCCCCTTCTTTTATATAAGATCTCACTATATATCCTTGGTTGGCCTGGAAATTGCTCTCTAGACCCAACTGGCCTGGAACTCACAGAAATCAGCCTATGGTGGTGGCACACACCTTTAGTCCTAATACTTGGGGGCTACAGGCAGGCAGATCTCTGAGTTGGAGGCAGCCTTGCCTACCTAAAGAGTTCCAGGCCAGCCAGGGCTACACAGAGAAAGCTATCTTGAAAAACAACAACAAATCCCAAAGCCAACAAACAAAAAGGAGAGTGCCACCAAGTCCAACTGCCGCTATTTCTTTCATTTTTTCTTTCTTTTTTTTCTTTTTGAGATTTTATTTTGTGTGTATAGGTGTTTTGCCTGTGTATATGTCTGTGCACTATGTGTGTGCACTGCTTGAGGAGGTGGGAAAAGGGCTTTGGATTTCCTTGGAACTGGAGTTGTGAATAGTTGTGAATTACCATGAGGTTCCTGGGAATCAAACCCAGGTCCTCTACAGGAGCAGTCAGTGCTCTTAAAAGACTGAACTGTATCTCCAGCCCTTACTTTTTTCTTTGTTTTGTTTTGTTTCTCAAGACAGGGTTTCTCTGTGTAGCCCTGGCTGTCCTGGAACTCACTCTGTAGACCAGGCTGGCCTCGAACTCAGAATTACCTGCCTCTGCCTCCTGAGTGCTGGGATTAAAGGCGTGTGCCATCATGCCTGGTGCTTACGCTGTCTGTCTGTCTGTCTGTCCGTCTTGTTTGTTTTAAATCACTTTATTGTAAAGAACTTACAAATAAAAAACACTCAAATAAGCACTTGTCTAGACCCAAAGTCTACATTTAATTTACCTTCGGTAGAGTTAGAATTGCCATTCTGAAGTCATGGCGCTAGGCTTTGACTGTTACCACTTCAGTGTACATTTTTAGTACAACTCTACTCTGCAAATCTACGACCAAGTTAAAGCTAGAAAAATATTTAGCTTTGTATCCTTTTTGACTACTCACTGCCGTTGTCTGCGTTTTGTCTTCTCTTACCCAATGTTACCCTTTCTCTCTCCTTACATGTTGTCCTCTGCCTGCACTTAGGCTTAGCCAGCAGCAGCATCCTTGGTCCATGGTCCTTGCCTCCAGGTTCCTACTTCCATCAGAGTTGAACTATGACCTGGATGTGTAGGGTTAAATCAGTCATTTCCTTTCCCAAGTTGCTTCTGATCAGTGGTGTTTATTATAGCGTTAGGACACTGCCAAACATGACAACTTGAGTTTGACCCCAAGAACCCATATGGTAGGGGAGAACCAAGTCTTGCATGTTCCATGACTCTCCTCCATAGGTAAGTAAATGGAGTAAAAACTAAACATGTGTCTTCATATGTTGAAAAAGCACATTTACACTGATATATTCAGCTCCAGTTCAACACAGCATTCATTCTAGGTTTTCCTTTTTTCTTCTATATTAGTAATAACCTTTCTCTGCAATTAGAGACTTGGATTCTATTACTCTAAATATGTGCACATTTTAAAAATTAGATCTGTTGTGTATGTGCAGGGGGATGGGGCCGGGAGAAGTGAGAGTCCGTTCTCTCCTACCACATGGGTCCCAGAGATTGAACTCAGGTCTTAGGTTTGCCAGAAAGTGCCTTTTGCTGCTGAGACTTCTGGCTGGCTCATATTTGCATATTTTATAAGGCTTCTATGTGATACTCTTCTATCCTGACCCAAAGACCCTATGATGTAGGGTATTCAAGTCATCAAAGATAGACCTGGGGGAAGTGGCTCCAGGTCTTCTTGTCTTGTGCCAGTGAATGACAAAAACAGATTATTATGGGAGTATTTAAATGAGAATTCAAGTTTTATTAAAAATTATTGCAGAAAAATGAAACTCTTGAGAGTGGGAGGATTTTCTAAGAGATGGGGAAGGAAAAGCCTTTCATTTTAAAGAGAAACTGGACAAAGGCTGAGATAACTTGTTGAAGCTGGTGAATTCTCCAAGCTATCTTGGGCTGAGTCAATGGAGGGCCCCTACACACTATACTTGTCCTCCCTGACTCAACCAAGGAAATAACTATGCCATTGTTCATGTACTGTCCATCTAGTTAGAGATGGTTGAATCCCCCTGTCGGTCTATGGCTCACTCCAGCTTGACCTTGACTGTTAGTCACTTGACCATTGTTACTTCCCTTATCCCCTCTCCCCTAGTTCTCTGTGTTCTCACATTCACACAGTCAGTTTGTAGCTGTGCTGTGGCAGAGAGTTAACTGTATCCCACTCACCAAGATGTAGTCTTTCTTGGCTACCTCAAGCTTCTTGCCTATAGGGTGGTCTAGGGTTATAGCCTAGGTGGAAGCTAGCCATCATTACTTACAGTCAGGCTTGTTCAATGAGCTGTATTAGAAGAAAAAATATATGAAAGGACAGTAGAGCCTTAGGTAAGTTTCTCCAGGGTTTTGCACAGGCCACCCGGCTTGTGGTTGCTAGCTCAGAGCCCTGTTCCTCTTCCTGTCTGTCTAGCTTGGTTATCTCATACCCACCCACAAGTCCTCCAGCCTCCAACACAGCTTATGTGAACAGCTTTCACTTTTCACCATGGCCATTTCCTCTTACTGCCTACAGACAGCCTTCTCTCCTCTTCCTCCTCCCCCCCTCCCCCCCTTAAAGGGGTTGTAGTCTTGGATGCCCCAGAACTCTTTTGTAGACCATGTTGGCCTCATACAGATACTCCTGCCTCTGCTTCCTAAGTGGTGGGATTAAAGTCATGTGCCACCATGACCAGCTAGAGAGCTCTCTCTTGCCTCAGCCATTGAGTACTGGGGTATGACCCACTATACCTCTATTCAGGGATACTTTAAAGAATCTTATTCTACTTGGTTTAGTTTGAGGTTGAAAATTTGTAGCACAGTCTGGCCTGGAGCTTACTATACAGCAGAGCTAGCTTCTAACTTGCGATCCTCCTTCCTGAGTCTTCCACATGCTGGGATTACAGGAATAAGTCAGTGTCAGATGAGTGAGAACGAAGATCTTGATTATGAAAGTTATTTGTGATACAAACCAGCTGACTTTAGGGCCCAAGTTGTTTTCCAGGTACACTTCCATCTTCATTTTCCTGGGCATTGAAAAGCACATGTCCATGAAGTCAAGAGATTGCTGGCCATAAAGCCAGCTTTTTCTTCATTGTGCCCAGTGACCTTAATAAGTTGTCCTCGATCTTCAGTTTCCACATCTCTTAAGCGGGGGCTGATAAACTAGAGTTGTGAGAGACAACTACATATAAGTTCTTCAGTAGAGAATTTAAGCAAGCTTTCCTTCTCAGTAAATGTTAGCTGCCTCTTGCCTTAATTAAAATGAAAATGGTTGGTATGAGACAGTTTTGTAAACCGTCAACTTCCCCTCCCTGCTTTGATCTTGGGGACTGAATTTAGGGCCTTGCTCATGATAGCCAAGCTCTGTCACTAAGCTCTATCAGCTTTCTTTCTTTTTACTCTTTATTTTGATGCAGTCTTGCCGAGTTGTTCAATAGACCTTCATCCTTCCACCTTCTTTGCTTCACCTTCTTCCTAGTAGCTGGAATTATAACTTAACTATAAATAAATATAAACCGTTAGCATTGTTCCTCTTAAAAATAGTCATTTATTATTAGCTTGCTCTTGTCTGTATGTGATAGATAGAGTCTCAGGTTTGGTGACAGCTTAAAGTGTGTGTGTGTGTGTGTGTGTGTGTGTTTGTTTTGGGGGCGATTTACACTCAGTGTGAGCAAGCTGGGCAAGTGGTTTACTACTGAGTTGTGTGTATAGTCTTTTTTTTTTTTTTTTTTAACAATTTATGTGTATGGGTGTTTTGCTTGCATGTGTGTGCACTGTGTTCATGTGTGGTACCTTTGAAGCCAGAAGAGGGCATCAGATCCCCTGGAACTGGCATTACAAATTGTTGTGAGCCAGCATGTGGGTGCTGGGAACTGGACCTGGACCTCGTTCCCCTAAGAGAAATAAGAGATCTTAACTGCTGAGCCATTTTTCTGTTTCTTTGTGCTTCTTGCTACATGAACTTTGAAAATGATTAGAGAAATCCTGCAGTAGTAAATGCAAGTCATTGCAGAGATTCTTTGGCTAGTTCTTAGTTTGTATGTCTACATCGGTATAAGTTACTTATGTACAGGTATAGCTTACATACAGGTTACACATACACAGAACAGTCTTGCTTTCTTCATGGAGTCTAGGCCTTTCCACTTTGTTCTTCTCTTCCCTTTCCCCTGTGAGAATGTGTCTCAGCATTTCAGTGCATATAGATACCTGGATCTTTCCTTCTACGTGGATTAACTATGGTAATCCATTGTATTCAGCTGGTTGTCTAGTACATTTGTGTGCTATGAATTAAGAGGTTTATGAGAAGGGCTTGGAAGGCTAGAACTTCCAGGGGATAAAATTATTACAGACTATTTAGGAGAAAGATGAATTAGGAAAGTTTTCACCACTCAAGACCATTGAAAGAAATATGTGTCATTTATTAGATATTTATATGCACAGCATCTTCTGGGATTGCAAGTATCAAGGGCTATGCTCTGGTCCCACATTTCTTGCTTTCCATGACAGTCTAGTCAGTGACCAGAGCAACTAAAAATGTCAGATATTAAGCATGTTGAGTGTAACGTGTTGCTGTTATATGTATTGCATAAATTTAGAGATTTCTCTCTCTCTCTCTCTCTCTCTCTCTCTCTCTATATATATATATATATAAAAATATGTGGTAGTTTTGGCTTTCTCATTTGTAAAGTAAAAGTAACCCTGGTCATTGTATTGTTTAAATGAAATTAGTTGTGTAAAATACAGCATAATATGTAAACTTTACTGTTTTTTTGACATTTAGGGTTTGTTTGGTTGTTTGAGACAGTCTTTCCCTGGCTGGCCTGGAACTTGCTATATATACTTGGCCTCAAACTCACAAAGCTCCTCCTGCCTCTGTTTTCTGAGTGTTGTGATTACAGGTGTGCAGTGCCATGCCCAGCTTCAGTTAGGTATGCTTCTAACTGGAAACAAAATGATAGGGTTAAAAGGAGACACAGGCAGAGTGTAGTGGGATGTAAGTAGTCTTCTTGCTAACACCTGAGTTCTGCTTTATGTGTGCTTCTGGGTTGGGAGCACGATTTTCAATACTTTCTAGTAATTATTTTATGCACACAAATTCAACCACATTTTATAATTAACATAAGTGGAAATATTACACATTGCCTTTCTTCGTTGATTGATAGATTTTGGCAATGTTTATTAGCAGTGAGTATAAGTCTTTAAGAATACTTCTCTTTTTAATGATTGAATTTTCTCTTGCTTTTGTATATAATAATGTAGCTCATGTGTCTTTCTAGCGCTCATGTGCATAACTTTTCTCTCCATAGGATCAACTCACCATCCCTTAAAAATCCATTCTCCCAAGAAGAAGGGACAGAAAGAAAGACCACTTTGTAAGAAAGGCTTTGGTATCCCATGAACGAGCCAGCCGAACACCGATTGGGGTGCACCAGGACTCCAGAGCCAGATATAAGGCTCAGAAAAGGGCACCAGCTTGATGATACAAGGGGAGGTGCTAATGACCACCACCAAGGGGACCTGGAACCCATTTTAGAGACACCTGTTTGTTCTTCCTATTATGAAGATGTAAGTTGAAAGTTTGGAGGGTGCAAGTAAAGCAAACACTTACGGAGATGAGAGGTGACTTAAAAAGAATGCATATATAATGTATATAATGTGTGGCTTTCCAGAGGACTGGTAGAGATGGTAACTTAGTAAAAATATTTTTAAAAATTTTACATATGAGTGTTTTGTCTGCATATGTGTGTACCACATGTGTGTCTTATGCTTACAGGGGCTTGACGAGGGTGCCAGATTCCTAGAAGTGAAGTTACATACAATTGTGAATCACCACGTAGGTGCTGGGACTTGAACCCAGGTTCTCTGTAAGAACAGCCAGTGCTCTTGACTACTGAGCCATCTTTTTTGTTTAAGTTACATTTGGTGTGTGTATACACATGCATATACATGTACCATGGTACGTATGTAGAAGTCAGAGGTCAACTCCTACTTCATGGATCTTAGGGATTACACTTAGGGATTACAAGGCCTTCAGGCTTGGCAGCAGGCAGCTTTACCCACTGAGCTGTCTTACCAGCCCTGACTTACTTTTTTTTTTTTTTGAAGACATGTGTGCTTAGTAGCTGCTGTACTCTCCAGAAAAGCTTGAGGTTCTTTTTAAAAAAGATTTGTGTGTGAGGACCCTGGACCTCTTGATTATGCAGCAAGTTCTTGTAAACATTGAGTCATTTCTCCAGTCCAAAAACTTGGTTTCTTTTTTGTTTTTTTGCTGTGGTTTTTCTTTTTCTTATTCCTTGAAACAGTATTTCTCTGTCTAGCCTTGGCTGTCCTGGAACTTGCTGTAGACCAGGCTGACCTCAAACTCAAGAGATCTGCCTGCCTCTGCTTTCCAGTGCTGGGATTAGAGGTGTGTGCTGTTTCGGGAAATATTTAAAAAGATGGAGTATATATGGCAATGTTCCTGAGCTGTTCCCTGGTTCTCTCAGCCCTGGCAGGCTGGCCGGCCGGCCGGTCGGTCGGTCATGCGCTGGTGGGCAATGGCTTTCATCTTGTGGAGCTCTGACTCAGAGCTCCACGATCTCTCCACCCAGCTCACTAGGTTCCCACTGGCGGTCACTACCACGCCAGCCCCATGCTTCAATACCCCATGGCCTCTGTGGTGCACATCAGGCAAACCCACACTTTGCTGCTGTACCTTTTCTCTTGAACCCAGATGAGCCACTTTGTGAAGGAAAACACAACACAAACTTAGTTCAGAAACAATAATAACTCAATCTCTGGGCGCATCAACTAAAACCTAATCTTGTAAACCTTATCAAAGTCTGATTCCTCTGGTATGGATCTTTGTGGATCCACCATGATACCAGGAGACTCTGGTAGCTACATCTTACCTACTACAAGCTGTTCCGGTTCCAAAAGGCAGCCCCCCCCCCCCTTTCTCCTCTCCAACCCAGAAGTCTCCTATGAGCCCAGTGATTGGCTCCTTTATTCATTAGGAGATTGGTTCACAAGAAGTCACAGGTGTAACTCATCCCTTGTCTAAAGCCCCTCCTAGGAGGGCGAATTAGCAGATTATAAACAGCCCCAGGGCTATCCACAACAGTGTGCCAAACTTGTGTGCACAACAGTGTGCCAAGTCTGTCAAACTTGGTTTCTTATTAAGCTTTCTTATTATTTGATTTCATAGTTGCGCCTTTCTGCTGGCTCTTAAAATCATAGTCACTGTTTTATTTTAAGAGAGATGTTTTTAAATGTTAATTTATTTTTGTGCTTTTGAGTGTTTTACCTACATGTATGTAGGGTGCCTGGAAGCTTTGGAGGCCAGAGGAGGGTGGAGGACCCCCTGGCACTGGGGCCATCAGACTGTTGTAAGAGTACCATGTAGGAACTGGGAACTGGGCAGAACTGCAAATACTCCTAACTTTTGGGCCATTTCCCCCAGCCCTAGAATTATTTTTATCCAATAGTTTTTCTAAACCAGCCTTGTTTTAGTTACAATATTGTCAGTGATAATTTGAAGAAATTCTGTTTGTATGTAGAATCTCTCAAATTGTTTATCTTAAGTGCATATCTTGGGGTCAGTAGAATTTTGAGGACAGAAGGTAGATTTTAGTGTTGTGTTTAACTTCTCAGAGGAAAAGGTCAGATTTAGGAGCTGTGTCATGATAGCAAAAGTGTGAAGAGCAGCAGCCATTGTTACAGGTGTATTGCCATTCACAGTGAAACTTATGTCTGTTAAGTGTTCTGGTGCTGGTAGATTGTGTCTTAGACTGCAGGCTTATGCTCCTTAGTGAATAGTGATTTAATCTTGTGATTATGAAATATTACAGCCTGTTGTACATAGTGAGGTCCATGTTATCCAGGGCTATACAGTGAGACCTCATCTAAATCACAAAACAAAAATATTAAACAGCAACATAGGAAAACATTATTAATGTTCATATATGTAGTGATACTGATTTTAACTAAATTTAAACCATATTTAAGCTGGATGTTGGTGGAACACACCTTTAATCCAGCACTCAGGAGACAGGCTGTGCTGGTAGGTCTCTGAATTCTAGGCCAGCCTGGTCTACAGAGTTTCAGGCTAGCCAGGGCTACATAGTGAGACCCTGTCTCAGAAAGACTAAAAACCTATCCTTGATTTGATGAAACTAGTTTTGTATATAATGTATATGTTATGTCTAAGTTATTTTTAAGTTAAAACTGCTTTTGGTTTTTGAGAGTGGGTCTCATATACTATGTGCATTCATACACAAGATGATAAATGAAAAAAAAAAGTTCTGTTTTCCATTTTTTTTTTTTGAACAAAGCCAAATAGTAATAACAAACAATTCATGCTATAAGAAGCAGAGTTAATGTGGAGTTGGGCATTTGTAATATACTTAGTACATTCTAAAGAAAAAAAGTAATACCCTAAGCTGTGTTCGTTTGATTGACTTGGTTTGGTTTTAAGGTGCTGTGGGTTGGCCCCTGGGCTTTGTACATGCCAGGCAAGTGCTGTACCACGTAGATCCACTCTAGCTCTCCTTAGTGTTTAAATCACTTCTATGAACCAGGAGTGAGCCCTTCATGTAATAAAAATAGGCAGTAGTTTGGGATGTAGTGTAATCAGTCAGAGGTTATGCTGCTTGGCCACGATTCTCAGATACTTCTACACAGATTTCATCCCCACTTTCCTTTGTATTAGTCTGGTAGGCAAGTAGGAGGATGGCCTTTCTTAAGATTCCTCTGACCTGGATCTGGGCTTGAGCAGCTTGTGGATCCTGAGGCATTGCTCAGCCTCTTCTCCTGCTGCTTCCTGCCCTCTCCCTCTAGTGTTTGCTTTCTGAGGTGATCAAAGCCATCTCTGCCCAGGATTGGCTCACACCGAGTGAATATATCATTGTGGGAAAGTAGCCACGGGCAGCACACTAGAGCGTGTTAGGAAGATCATGTTATGGAGGCTAACACAGGGAGTAGGAGGGTGGCATGCGCCTGGCTGTCCACGTCACCCCATACCCAAGTGGCTCCCAGGGCCATCTGTTTGTCCCTGCTCTTTCTCCAGCTCTCTACGTTGTGGCCTGTGCTGGCACAAGGTCCCCATTCCAGCCCTGTCCATTTGGGGCAATGCAGTTGGGTGGTCACTGCATGGAGAGAGCGTTTGTCTATTATTGGAACTTGATATCGTCTGTCTCCTTGCTTATGGATGAGTAAAGGTCTTGTCCTGCCTGCCCTGTCTGCTCCTCACCTGGATACTTTTCCTAAAGGATCACCCTTGGGTTATGGGCACCTTAGTAGGAGCTAGCATGTAGGATCCATTATCTCAGACTGGAGAAGAAAGTGATGTAACCTTGGCCTGAGAAGGGTGTGACCTCATCTTGGCAAGATGGCTCCATTGGTTGACCTTATTCTCCACTTCCACGAGACCTGCTCAGAAATCAAAAATCAGTTTTGCTTTCAGCTACAATGGAGCTTAAACACAGGGAACATTGATCCCATTGAGCAGCTGACATCTGAAGGCTCCTGTGGAGTGAAGGTCTGAGAGGTGGCAGACCCGAGCTTAAAATGGCTGCAGGTAGTCTTCACTAGCTTCTTATCTCCCAGTGCTTCAGGAAAAGGAGTTGAAGCCACTTGACAGGTGACTGTTGAGGAAATGAGCTAGCTGGGCTGCACTAGCCTGACGGTCATGGTAAGAATGTGGTTGTTGTCCACTCAGAGTCAGATGACTGTAGCCTGGCACTAGAGATAAAAATGGGAATTTTATTTTTATTTTTTTAAAAAGTCATATTTATGTTTTATTTTTAAGATAGGATTTCACTGTGTAGCCCTAGATAGCCTGGAACCAGACTGGCCTTGAACTCCATCTGTCTCTGCCTCTTCAGTGCTGTGGTCAAAGGTGTATGCCACCACTCTTGGCAAGTGCTTATTTCTTAAAATTCAAAACCCAAAGAAGGGTTAGAAGAGGCTCTTCCTGAAGCAGCAACATTTTGAGGAACATAAATTTGTTTTCCTTGTGTGAAGGAGAAAGAATTTTTAGAAAGAATGCCATTTTTTTACAAATGAAAGTAAATTCCAATCTTGGAAGTTGCATGAGCTGCCAGTAGGTAGTGGTGGATGCTGTACATGATGTAACTTATGCCAAGGAGTTATTGCTATTGTTTGTTTTGAGACAGGGCTCATGTAGCCCAAGTTGGTGTTGACTAAGCTGTCCCTGAGCCCCTAAATTGAGGTCTGGAAGTAGAAAATTTCTTCTTCCTCTTCTTCCTCTTCCTTCCTTTCTTCCTCTCTCTTTTTAAAAAGTAATTATGTAGCCCAGTTGGCCTGCCTCAGTTTCTAATTTCTTCTTGGCCTTTATGAAGGGATGCTGAACTTTGTCAAAGGTGATTTAAAATTGTGTGCATGATGCAGCAGGGGGTGGGACACACGTGTCAGGGTACACATGTGGAGTTCAGCAGATAAGCTTGTGGGATTTTGAGTCTCCATCTACAATTCTGTGGTTCGGGGTCAAATTCAGGGGTCATTCAGCTCTCACTGACTGGTGGCAGTGAGACCAGAAGGAAACTAATAAAGCTGTTGAGGACCGATTGTGACATGGGCACAGCAGTGCTGTAATGGTGGGCAGTTGTCTATCTGTCAGATTTGAGAAGTGTGGTTTTTGACTTGCTTGTACTTGTTTTGTGTTATTTTGGTTTTGGTTTTGTTTCTTTGAGAGCCCTGGATAGCCTGAAACTCACAGAGCTCTGCCTGTCTCCACTGGGATTAAAGGCGCACACCATCATGGCCACCTTCATTTTTAACATTAACAGGGTTACAATGAACCTACTGCCTACTGTATTGTTGATGCTTGACTTTAAAACCTTTGCGTTTGTAAGGAAAGCATGTTGATTGGTCCTGCCCTTGACTGTCTGTGGTGTCTTACCTCTAGAGCCCTGAGGAACTGGAGTGTAATGATGACAATTCCCAGGAAGATGAAGGGTTTATGGGTATGTCCCCTCTCTTACAAGCCCATCATGCTATGGAACGAATGGAAGAGTTTGTTTGTAAGGTAAGCTTACAGTTTCTTATGATTTTATCGATATCTATTTAGCCTTTCCCGAACAGACATTGAAAGAAGGTTAGCAGTCCTTTGCTTATTGTCTGGTTAGGGGGAAATCCATGGCAAGATGAGGACAAAGAAGTCTCCTGATTTTAACTGTTATGATTTTTGCTGTTATAAAAAGCAACCTAAGGGAGAAAGATTTTATTTTAGCCCAAAATTCTAAGTTATAGTTTATTATTCATAGAGAAACCAGCTTCAGTTAGATTCTCAGGACCTGGGCAGAATGAAGCCAGATTCTTGGCCAGATATCCCATTAATGGCCCCTATGCAAGTTCTTGGTAGAACTCTTGATACCATCTGAGAGCTCATGAACTGAGCTTCCGCTGTTTGTATTTCTCTCAGCATTCTTCCAAGTTCCAACAAGGACAACTTAATAAGTTTTGTGCATAGCATTTGATGACTTTTTAAGCTTGTGATTCTAAACTCTTCCACCTTCCAGTAAAAACATTAAAAAACTAATTCTAGAGTAAGAATCACGTCAGGTTCCACAGCAGTGATCCCACTTCTTGTGCCAATTTCTGTTCTTCATTTCTGTTGCTGTGATGAAATATGATGACAAAAAACAACTTAGGAGAGAGGAGTTTTACTTTAGTTCACAATTCCAGATTAGAATCCATCTATTGGAGAGCCATATGGCATCTGGCACTTACACAGTCACACCTGTGGTCACGAGTGGAGAGAATGAATGCATGCATGCCTGGCTCAGCCTGCATTTTCTACTTTTAAATATTTATTTCTTTATTTTATGTATGTGAATACATTGTTGCTCTCTTCAGACACACCAGAAGAGGACATCAGATCCCATTACAGGTGGTTGTGAGCCACCATGTGGTTGCTGGGAATTGAACTCAGGACCTCTGGAAGAGCAGTCAGTGCTCTAACCACTGAGCCATCTCTCCAGCCCGCATTTTCTACTCTTATACATACAGTTGAGGACCCAAACCAAGGGGATAGTGCCTTCCACAATGGACAAGCCTTCTTAGTTAATATAATCAAGTTATGAAATCAACTTGATTAATGAAGACAGTCTCCAACAAACATGCCCACAGGTCCAGCTGATCTAGATAATCTCTCAATAAGTTGGTGATTCTAGATTCTATCAAGGCCACAAAACTAACCTTCACAACTTGGTATGATCTCAAGTCAGTGTAAATCTTCCTTCCTCTCTGTTCGTGTGTGTGTGTGTGTGTGTGTGTGTGTACATGTGTGTGTACATGTATAAGTTCTTTTTTATGTCTTTGAGAGGGAAGTGGCTGGTGTTAAAAAAGTGTTGTGGTCTCCTTCCCCTCACTCATTGTATTGCATCCCATTTAGCTTCTTGATAGTCTTGAGACAGGATCACTTTAGCCCATGAAATCATAGCAATCTTAAGGAGTATAGTGAGACCCTGTCTGAGGAAGATATAATTTTAAAAGAAGGATGAAAATATTTAGAAGAATAGGATGAACAAATAGACATGATTTGTTTTGTTTTGTTTTTTTTAAATGCCATTTTATTCAAGGACTTAGGCATCTGAAGAATCCATAGGAGGTCTTGGAAGCAGTCCTCTGTAGCTACACGGGACAACTGAAGTAGTAGCAGAAACATTCAAGATGAGAGTCATCTTGGCTTATTTTACTTAGGAATATACATGGATTAGCCAGGTTAGCCTCAGTGAGCATAGGCCCTGAGGTTTGAACTGGAAGGTGAGAGAGACAAAAGGAGGGGAAGGAGAGATAAGAGATAAGACATGAGACTGGTTTAGTAGCCAGGGCAGCATCTGTTCTCAAGTTGGCACTTGCCTTGGGAGAATAGAAATTTTTCATAAAGGAAAACTTTTTATAGTTGTCAGTAAGGAAATAAAGGGCAGAGAACAGGAGAGGTTGTAGAAGGGACACAGCGGTGGGCAGTGACAGTCTTTCTGAATAGCGGGGAGGGGCGTCCGGTTTATGAGGCTTAGCTGTTTGCTTTGTTCCAAGGCCCCCAGGACGTAGTGGGGAGAGGTCTTGAGTCCTGATAGTTTGTAGTTGGATCTAGCTTTATAGTATATCAGGTGGACGCGCTGCTGGGCACAGCAGTGGGACCTTTGCTGCTGGGTTCTGGGTGAAGTGGATCATCACAGTGTGAGGTTTGGGCTGAGATGTTAGGGTTAAAATAAATAAGGTGCAGTGAACAGATATTGTTAGGAGGTCGTGTAAGCAGTGTAAAGGTCCTTTCCCTTCCCAGGTCATCCTGGGGTGGGTGCAGTTTTGACTGTGCAGAGGCCACCCTTTTGCCAGGAGATTAAAAATAGAAAGATGATTCTAACCCAAGGGAATCAACCCAGGGGATGCTATCAGTATAAACTCGTGTGAGGTCTCTAGGCATTTGTTTGATCCTTAAGATTCATTATGTAAATGCTGTTATCCTTACTTCATAGGCAAACTAAGCCTTGGAGATTTTGTGAGTTTTGTGACTCATACTAGTCAATAACAGAGACCCCAAATTTCCTAAGTTGTGCCTTTTTCACGTAACATTTCAGTTTTCTTGTAGTAGCAGAAAGATGAGGGGAGACATTTTAGGATAAGACATGAAACTGTGATTCTCTAATTTCTATTGTATCAACAAGAACATTGAGTATAAAATAGTCACATGCAAGGACTGACTTTTTTCCTGAGGTAACTCTGTTGTCCATGATGAAGGTCTGTGTAGCTAGGACTTTGACTTCCTCATTCCTTTAGCTGGGCTAAAACAAAGGTCTTTTAGGGCATAATTTGGTATATTTGTTTATGCTTTCCCTGTTCTAACAGCCTGCCATCTAGAAATACATTTTTTTTTGTCAGCCTGTTTTATTTTTAACAGTATAAGATGTTATGGTGCAAGTTGTTTGGGAACAGTGTTGCTAAGTGACGACTGAAGTCACAAATATGTTTGATAACACTCTTCAATGCATACTAGGTGTGGGAAGGTCGATGGCGAGTGATCCCTCATGATGTTCTACCAGATTGGCTTAAGGATAATGATTTCCTTCTCCATGGACACCGGCCTCCCATGCCTTCTTTCCGGGCATGTTTTAAGAGCATTTTTAGAATACACACAGAGACTGGCAACATTTGGACACATCTCCTAGGTATGTAATGTCAGTGGTCAGTGGTAAAATGAAATTAGTGATTTACTTAGTTTCTCTGTTTTTCATGCATTTTGAAAGTAAATACAGCACTTGAAAAATATGATAGAATTTATCTCCCTCAGGTTTTCAGTGATAATTTCTCATTGGTTTACCCCTTGATAATCCTAACTTGTGCTGCGACTTTTTTTTGTTTTGTTTTGTTTTTGTTTTTCGAGACAGGGTTTCTCTGTATAGCCCTGGCTGTCCTGGAACGCACTCTATAGACCAGGCTGGCCTCGAACTCAGAAATCCACCTGCCTCTGCCTCCCGAGTGCTGGGATTAAAGGCGTGCACCACCAGTGCCTGGCATTTGTGCTGCGACTTCATTACAACCAACTCATTTTTTTCTCTCCTAGAGTTTTGTTTTGAGATAGGGTCTTACTATGTATCCCAGGCTAGGCTGGACTTCATGATCCTTCTTCAGCCTCCTCCAGTCAGCTATGTGTACCTCATGCCTGTCTTCTCCCTTTGGACAGTGGCCTTAAAGGCAAGGCAAGAATTGCTGTATAAAATACACAGTATTTTAATAAACAGTGAGAGGAAAATGTGTTAGAAAGCTTAAGCATATTTTTTTCAGTCATTACTTAGATTATTTATAATTAAATTTCAGTTGATAGGAATAGAATATGAAACTGGCATTTTTCCGTTATGATTTTTGTAAATTAAATAAAGAATACAGTGGAGATGAAGGGTAATCTTTCAGTAAAAGTACAGTTGAGGTAGCCATTATAAAGAAGAATGAAGTAGGGTGAGACCTGGCTGTACATGTCTAATCCCAGCACCTGGGAGGAGAGACAGGATTGTGTCAGGTCAGCCTATGATGTATAGTGAGACTCTGTCTTCAACAGATGAAGTTCAGTCTCAGCTTCAAGGAAAACACAGATGGAAGTCCTGGTGATCTGGGTTAGGTAAAAGTTTCTTAGAATTGATACCTAAAGTACATGTAAACAAAGAAAGAAGAAATTGGATTTTGTCAAAGTTTAAAAAATAGTTTGTTACAGAATATTGTCAAGAAAATTAGGAGGATAACCCCCAGAGTGAGAGAATATTTGCAAATCATGTTATATATCATCTACCACAGGACTCTTGTAAGTCAACAGTACAAACAGCCTACCCTTTTGTGAGGGACAATAAAGCTTCTTTGTCGACATTTCTGTAGAGAAGATATATAGGTGACAAACATGTACTTGGAAAAGGTATATTTTATCAGTCATTTAGGGAACTACTAGACAGATACAGAGAGAAGAAGTACAATGAGACACCATTTACTCCTTCCAGGATTGCTAAGATCAAGAAAATGGAAAGTAGATCTTGGCCACTAGGGATATGGAGAAGTGTTGCTGATAGGAATGAAAAATGGGTCAGCACCCGAGGCAGACACTAGGTAGTTTGGCAGAAAGCTCACGGAGTCACTGGCAGTTTTACAAACTTCTGTTGAATAGTCAACAGAAGCTGTATATGAATGTTTTAGCAGCGTTACTAATAGAGACAACCAGCTGCTGAGTAGATAAACCACACGTAGTTTAGCCATGCACTCAGACATTGTTTGGGGGTCATTGAATGGTCAGGAAGTAAAGGCTGTTACCTATGGATTTTATGTCTTGAGTTAAATCCCAGGCCTGCAATAGTGGAAGGAGAAATAGACTCCTACAAGTTGTTCTCTGGCTTGCACACATGCATGAAAATAAATAAGTAAAAGTAAGATTTTTTTTAAGGAATTTGGCTAAAAAGAAATGGTGAATTGGGGGCTGGGGAGATGGCTCAGCGGTTAAGAGCATTGACTGTTCTTCCAGAGATCCTGAGTTCAGTTCCCAGCAACCACATGGTGGCTCACAACCATCTGTAATGGGATCCAATGCCCTCCTCTGGTGTGTCTGGAGACAGCAACAGTGTACTCAGCTACATATAATAATGATTCCATGTATATGAAACATCCAGAAAAGGCAAATCCATCGGGGCAGAAAGTAGGTTAGTGTAGCGTAGTGCTGGAGGAGTAGAGGAGGCGGAATGGCATGCACGCAGGACTCCATTTGCCATAATGACAGAAGATGGTTTGCAGTTAGTCCTCGTGGTTGTACAGATGTGGGAAGGTACTAGTTTCTGGCTATACTCCGTTTGACTTGAATTTCTTTTGTTTGTTTGTTTATGTATTTTCAAGACATTTCTTTGTGTATGTGACCTGTAGCCCTGGCCGTCCTAGAACTCGCTGTGTAGACCAGGCTGGCCTCGAACTCTGAGAGCCACCTGCCTCTGCCTCCCAAGTGCTGGGACTAAAGGTGTGTGCCATCACCACCTGGCTTGATTTGTGTTTCTTACCTCAGGTTTAGTTTCTACTAAGTTTCCCAGTTCCTGCTAGTGTAGTGAGAACAGAAGAGATAATAATCAAGTTTGTTGATGGCATCTAAGTCAGATAATTTTTTAATTCAAATTACCTGATTAGAATGTATTAAAGTATTAACAACATAATCACTTACCAGCTTCTGTCTGGGCTTTCTTTAGCCCTCTGCTAAGTATTAAGAATGTGGTATCTTATTGTGGAGACCAGTTTAACAACCGAGTATAAGACAGGCCTAGTGGCACAGCTGTAAGGGAGGCCGAAGCAGGAGGATCGTAAGTTTAAGGCCTGCTTGGGTTAGAGTGTATCTGAGCAATTTAGTGAAAGTGACTCAAAAAGTACAGAAATTGCCCTGGTAAATAGCACACATACTCTCTTTTTTAAAAAAAAAAAAAAAAAAAAGCACTTACTGCTCTTATAGAGGAGCCAAGTTCGATTCCCAGCACTCAGATGGCAGCTGACAAACCATCTGTGACTACAGGAAGGAGATTAGTGTTCTTTCTGGTCTCTGTGGGCACTGCATGCACATAGTGCACATGCATACATGTAGGCAAAATACCTATACACATAACAATATAGAAATCTTTTTTAAAAATCCAAGGAGGGCTGCTCAGTGGTGAGTGCTCGCCTAGCATGTTATGAGGTCTTGAGTTCAATCTCTAGCACAAAAACAAACCCCACAAACCCAAAAAACATTCAGACAACAAAAACGTGGTATGAACCTGTAGTGGTGGCCACATGCCTTTAATCCCAGCACTCAGAAGACAGAGGTAGTAGGCAGATATCTTAAGTTTGAGGCCAGCCTGGTCTATGAAGTATGAACTCCAGGCCATGAGACCCATTCTCAAACAACACAAATGGTTAGGTGTGGAGTTTCTGACATTGATGTACTGCGGTGGTCAGCTAGTGAGGACCAGAGAAACAGCACAGAAACCTATAAATAAGCCAATGTATCAAAACTGCTTAAGTAACAGTTCAGCCTTAAATCTAAGAGGTAATTGTCCTCTCTGGCTTCTTTTTGGATTGTGGTCCTTAGATGAATGAGAAATTATCTTCTTTTTCCTCCTTTTTTTTTTTTTTTCCTTCTCAGAGAGTTATATATCCCAGGCTACCTCAGATTCCTCTGTTGCTGAGGATGGCCTTGAATTTGTAATTCTCCTGTTTCCTCCCAAGTGCTGGGATTAAGGTGTGTGCCATCATACCTGGTTTATATGGTGCTAAGGGTGGAACCCAGGGCTTTGTGCACACCGGGAAACACTCATTACATCCTCAGCTAGTTATTATATTCTTTGTGCTCAAAGTTTATGACGTTGAAGTGTGCATGATACCAGCAGCATTGGAAGTAAACTAAATCTTGGATAAACATTTTGTTTGGATTTTTTTTTTCTCTCACAGAATTTATGGTTCTAGTATTATTGCTACTGGGAAAATTTGAAACTGCAGTGCCTATCCCTATCCCATCAGAGAGCATTTCATCCATTTCTTGCATTCTTTTCCTAGGTTGTGTATTCTTCCTGTGCCTGGGGATCTTTTATATGTTTCGCCCAAATATATCTTTTGTGGCCCCTCTGCAAGAGAAAGTGGTCTTTGGGTTGTTCTTCTTGGGAGCCATTCTCTGCCTTTCCTTTTCATGGCTCTTCCACACGGTGTACTGCCACTCAGAAGGGGTCTCCCGACTCTTCTCTAAGTAAGTATTCATGATGTCCTTGTTATCAGCCGTGCTTTAGGGTCAGTAGGGCAGCACACACACAGATGTCTTCCTTTAAGTGATGCCAACAGGCCAGTTTGTTTCTTAGTTGTTGCTGATGTCATAAGTCATGGGGGATTAATTGGAGCCTATAATGGATGATAATTTTTAGCATTAAATGGAGTTCTTTTACATTTTAATCCTAGACTGGATTACTCTGGTATTGCTCTTCTGATCATGGGAAGTTTTGTTCCTTGGCTTTATTATTCTTTCTACTGTAACCCACAACCGTGCTTCATCTACCTGATTGTCATCTGTGTGCTGGGCATTGCAGCCATTATCGTCTCTCAGTGGGACATGTTTGCCACCCCTCAGTATCGGGGGGTCAGAGCAGGTGAGTGCATGTGAATGTGCAGGTATCACCTGTCATTTAAGGCACACCGTTAGATCAGCTGCTGGGCTTTTCAGTGCAGAGATACAGCAACTGTCCTGCTTGTCCTTAGACTTGTAACCTGGCGTCAGTGATGAGGAAGCACAAGGCTGAAGGGCAGCCATTAGACGGGTGCACACATATATTTGGGCAGTGTTGTTTATTTGAGGAAATACCGCAATATAATGACTTCTGTATTCTTTTAGTTAGTGTACTTGTGACTGATTATTCTTGTGTTATATTAGTATTTTATATTTTAATTTAATTTGCTTTGATAAATAAGGCCTGAGTTCATGCTGATTATGCTCCAATAACCTTTGATATTTAGGTAGTGCCTACCGAGTGCCCTGTGACTTGGAAGTCTTCTTGTTCTGTTGTGGCATTTGTAAAACCAGAAGTTTGGAAACACTGCCTTTAATTTTGAAACAGTAGCCTCTGCTGAGTGATTCTGACAATCTTTATGAATTCTGTGTCTAAAGTTGTGTCTTCTGCTTTCTGTCCCTTAAATAACAGCCAGTGCCTCCCAAGTGGTGTTACAACACATATTTATTTCTTCTTGTTAACCTAGCCGGGCAGTGGTGGTGCACGCCTTTAATCCCAGCACTTGGGAGGCAGAGGCAGGCGGATTTCTGAGTTCGAGGACAGCCAGGGCTACACAGAAAAACTCTGTCTTGAAAAAACAAACAAACAAAAGATTCAAGCCCTGGTTCCCATGCACGTAGGATGCTAGAAACAGAACTGACCTCATGTTGGTTACACTCCGGTGCCCTGCTCTCCTCCTTTTAAAGATGTCCACAGGAGCAAATAAGCAATAGCCAACACCGGCTCTGCAGTTCTTCACTAGGTCAGTGGTGTTAACCCTATGTGAGTGCATGGGCTAGGCACATCTTTGCTGAGTGGAGCTGAGCATTCTACCATTTATAAACACTAGAAGATTAAGTCCTGAGCCTTTGACTTGAGAGTGAAAAGCACTATTAACCTTCGTTCATATGCAAAGGAAAAGAACAGTGTAGCAGTGCTTTGGAGGGCAGAAGGGGTGGAATAGTTTTTATTTGGGTCTGCTTGGTACCTGACTTTTTAGAGCCATTTCTTCCTCTCATTTAGGTGCATATGTTTTCTGAGTGAGTCCGAATGCGCACGCACAAATACACAAGTACACACACACACACACATATGTATGTATGTTATGGCATGCTGTCAGCTTACGGGCAGTTCTGGAGGCCCTAGAGGAAAGCTCACCAAATGACAGCTTGTTGTACCCAGCCTGTAAAAGGTACATTCAAAAAGTTTAAGTTTAAAGTTTAAGTTTAAACAAGTCTTCCTCCCCACCCCCCCAGTGCCTTTTCTTTTCTAAAGCTCTTGGCAGTATTTTATTTTATTTTTTAAACTAATCCTTAGGGCTGCTTACATAGCAGCCTAGCTTACCTTGAGACTTCTTGTATTTGTAAGTAGAACATTGTTTTATGTGATGAATGGTTTCTGAAGGTTTGAAGGACTTTTTTCTTTAAAACAAGAATGATCTTACTTTGAAATTGAAAGTCGATCAAAGTAAATAGAACTATGTCATAACATTGATTTCTTTCTTATTTTTCTTGTGTATTTTTTTTTTTTTCTTCTGTTCTCTGATGACTTAGGAGTGTTTGTGGGCTTAGGCCTAAGTGGAATCATCCCTACCTTGCATTATGTCATCTCTGAAGGGTTCCTGAAGGCTGCCACCATAGGGCAGATAGGCTGGCTAATGCTCATGGCTAGCCTCTATATCACAGGAGCTGCCCTCTATGCAGCCCGTATTCCTGAACGCTTCTTTCCTGGCAAATGTGACATCTGGGTAAGTGTGGTCAATGGTATCTGTTGCTGTTAGTGAGCCAGTGGCATTCTGGGGGTGATGTAATCAAAAGTTTTAAAAGTAAGAGGCTTGCATCCCAATCTTAGCTCTCTGTCCCTTGTCTGGATTCTCTGGACAGTGAGCATAGGGTAATCATGCTGACTGAGCACTCTGTTTGACACAGTACTGTGTGCTGCAAGTGCATCCCCTCATCTCCTGTCAGTCCCACAAGGCCCCAGGATTGTTTTTGTTTTTCACTTTACAGATTAGGACACTAAAGTTTGGAAGTCTCAGCAGCGTGTCTAAAGCAAGTGGTCATTAAGTGTAAACATAGCAGTGACTCAAACTGATTAGTGTTGTAGTGTACAGTGACTATTGCTCCCATCCTGACTCTCTCACTATGAAAGAAGGGCAGTCTTCTACTGAGGTTATTTTTAAAAACCGAGAAGGCTGAGACTGGGTGTGTTTGTGTACACCCTTGGTTCCAGCACTTGGGAAGCAGAGGCAGGCAAATTCCTGAGTTTGAGACCAGCCTGATCTACACTCTGAGTTCCAGGACAGCTAGGGCTTCAAACACAACAAAAAATACCAAGGGTGTGTGTGTGTGTGTGTGTGTGTGTGAATTATTAATTTATTTTAGTTATTTGTGTGTTTGATGTATGTTAGAATGGGCATGCCATGGTGCCCATGTAGAAGTCAGAGGACATCTTTCAGGAGTTAACTCTCTTCTGCCTTGATTCTGGAATTCCAGTTGCCAGGTTTGTGCAAGAAGCACCTTTTACCTGTTGCACCGTCTTGCTAGCCCTAAGCTCCTTTTTGGTACCCAAGCGCAATGATATTGATAGGAGGTTGAGTCGGTGTGTGTCTGGTAGAGGAACGGAGGAGAGAGATGTAGCCAGACTGTGGCCAACAATGAGAGGTGAGGGAAGAGAAGGGAGGGAAGAACATGAGGAACTGTAAAGATGGACATTTCTACCTGAGGGGATCTCAGACATCTTCAGCAGTGTAATACATTGGGAGTGCTCTTAAAGTAACTCTGACTTGTAGGGTCTGCTTCTCAGTTTTGCTTATAGCTGTGTGCTGAGCTGGCCATCCATGTTCTTGAAGTTAAGTTAGCTGTCTGTCAATGGAGATGGTCCTGAACTCAGTCTTTTGAGCTTCAGGTTAGCTGGTTTAACCTTTTGGTTTTTTCTTATTATACTTCTAAAATCAGTGTCCTGATAAATAACCACTGTACTTTTTCATTTTGAGACCAGGAGAGAATATTGTAATTTCTTGTGTCCATCAGTAAGACATATCCTACTGTTAGTTGTCAAGGGATCCTTGGAATTTGGTGACCTAACTGCATGGTCTGTGGAATTTGACCCCAGTTCTCTGTGTTAGTGGCGGTCCCTGTATTTCTCTTGGGAGAGCTAGCTTCTGGACTCAGGAGAACTTGAGGTCCCCAATGGGTATTCTTGTACCCACCTTGAATTTGAATTGCATCACATGCATTCCCACTGTCTGTGCAAGGTAGGAAGCAGTGTGCCCTCCTGGGGACCGTTAGCAGCAGGCTCAGTAACTGGCTTTCTTTTCTCCCTCCAGTTTCACTCTCATCAGCTCTTCCACATCTTTGTGGTTGCTGGTGCCTTTGTTCACTTCCACGGAGTCTCAAACCTGCAGGAATTTCGTTTCATGATTGGCGGGGGCTGCACTGATGAGGATGCACTGTGATACTCTCCAGGAACCAGGGACTTTGACCCTGAGCCAGGCCTGCGGGCCCTGCAGGCCTTCTTACTGGCTGTCGGTGCCAGTGCCAGAGAAGCCCCAAAACTTGGACAGCCTCACGGGCCTTGTGTTGGCCCAAGGGCTCCATGGGGTACAAGACTAAGAAGAGAAAAACAAAAATAAATCATACCTCAAAGGATGGAATGCATCAATCTGGAGAAAAGGAGAAATGGCTCATCCCCTGGCTTCCTCTTGGGATCTACCGATTGAGAGCAACTCTGCAAGACCCTGCCTGACAGACTGGCTTCTGACGTGATCTTATTTATTTGTAGAAGATGGGGAAACAGTTTAGTTGGTGGTTCTTTCTTCTCCCTTCCTCGCTCCTTAAAGCAGTAATACGTATGAGTGCCGTGCGCCAACTGATTGTGCCATTGGAGCGCCTTAATCAATGATCACAACCAATTTAGGTGAACATTTATATCCAGTAAAGGGTGGGAGTGCGGTTTTAGGCACTCCTTGGGAGAACAAAGAAATTAATGTAAATAAGATTTCTAATTTACTGTTTAAATAAGAATTTATATCAACATTTAAGACATAGGGGCAGGGAGGGAGGGAGACTTTTTTAAAAGAATGAAACATGCAAGTACCACACACTGTTTCAATTTTGCACAAGTGATGGGAGGAGGATGGAGTGGTAGCCCCAGAGTGCACCAAGGTGCCTTCCCTAGGCCCATAACACTTGGACCCTGCTGGGGCAGAGTGTACAGCCACAGCCCAGGAATTTCCTGGCCTCTCTCAAGGCTAAGAGCCTTTGGGCATTCAGAGGGGAGGGATGTAGAAGGAAGTGGTGTGCGCTTTCTCAGTGGAGCAGCACAGGTTGTCAGAATGGCTCTAGGGAAAGTGTCATTTGAGAGACTATTATGTAGGCTAGTAATGACCCTTCTGAAGAGTGAGGCCACCAATTTCTACCTTAGATGTAGTAGAGTCGATGGAAGGGGGGGAGGACCTGGGAGCATCAGCACAGGGCTTGTCTGCTTCTTCCTGGTGTCTCGTTTAACCAGGTGGTAGTTCCTATCTGGATAGAGGCGTATGGCCATTTTCTAGACCCTCTCTGTGGAGCCCCGAGCCATTCTTCTGTAACCTTTGCTCTATTGAGAATCACTGCCCTGAGTGTCCTCCTTTCTCCTGGAAATCAAAAACTGCTCCACTCCCCCCAGCACCCTAGCTCCTGGCATGGAGCCAGCCACTAGTGAGAGACTGATGAGTGTGGGTCCCACCTGAAGTCATACAGGCAGGTGTGGAGAACCATCCCCTTGGATTAGGAATGATGGCATTTTTCTCTGGTGTACTGTCTTGGTAAGCTTAGTGTGACAGAACAGATTCTTCTCCCCTTGAATAAGAAAGTCAGTAATACCTCCTGTGGAGTTGTTAGCGCTCACTGAATGCCGTTTGCAGGAAGTGTGCTTCAGAGTTGAAAGGGAAGTGATATGTTATTGCCAGGTAGGCTGATAGAATTAAACCCACAATTTTGAATTGCTGCTAGAAGTTGCAAATAATTTCTGTCCTAGGGCCATCTTGTTATGGGTTTTAGAGAGTGGCAGCAAGTTGGGTCTTGCCTCCTAGGTGAGAAGCCAAGCACTTGAGTCTCTTAGACTCTAGGTATCACTTTCTGGGGCTGGTGGGTATTGCATTGTAACATGGGGCCTCAGGCATCTCAAAAGGGGTGCTTGGCAATGTGAGGGGGTCCTGTTTATTCAGTAGTGTTTTCTTGGTCATTGTTGTCCCTCCTTTACCTTCAGATCTCCATCCAGCTGCAGCTGGGGATCCAGGAAGGCGTCCATTGTAAAACCTGGGAAGAACTTCAGAGTATTTGGTTGTGGATGAGGTCACTGCCCTAGGTAGACCAGACAGAAAGCTCTGGGTAAACAGCATCGTGCCAGACAGATCGAAGAACAGTGTTAGTTCCTCAAGAAGCTCTTCAACAAGACAGTGTCCATCCGGAAGGAAGCTCACCTAGGTTTGTGGTAGTAACAGCACATATCAGAAGCCAGACTTACTCTCTGCTCATGTACTTTGGGACAGGAGTGTGAGATGCTTCCTCATGACACCTACAGAAGTAGAGGTCTTTGGGTCTAGTCATCCCTCTTCCCAAAGCAGGGAGACTCTGGTTCAACATAGCACAAACTCTTAGGGAACAGAATCACCACCACCAATGTGTAGTCCAATAACTTCCCTTCTGGGTATGTATGTGTGGGCATGTGTGTGCCCCAGTATGTCTGCGCAGCTCACTACCAACAGCCTCCATGTGCACTTGACCTTGTGGTGCCTCTGGGAACTCGCCAGGTTGGCACCTGAATGCCTTACTCTCAGCAGTCTGAGGCTTGCTTGCTCTGCGCACATGTTTCATTCTCTCTTTTTTTGGCCCTAGGCTGATTAGGAACCTGTACACCTTCACACCTTCATCATTAAATAGTGGCCTTTTCCAGTATTTCCTCTCTCCCCTCTATAAGTTGCTGAAATCACAAAGCACACTTTTGGGGATCATAGAAGGTTGGGGTTCCAGAAAGGCACCTATGTGATGGTTCCATTCACTATGGGGATTTCCCTACTTGCTGTCTTCTCGATTTCTCTAATAAAAAGAGCCAAATAGAAAATGAGTTTTGGTTTTTATCCCCCCCCTTTCCTTCGAAGCCTTCCCTCACTTTTGGGATATCCTTAATATCCTAATTTAGTCAGGAAGTTTAAAGAAGTTTTAGAAACTTCCCTGCTTTCAAGGGGTCGTTGCAGGAGGATCACAAGGTTAAGGCTAGCCTGGGCTACACAGACCTTATCTGAAAAGAAAAAAGGAGCTTTTCTAAACCTGGTTAAAGTGACCATCAAGGTCTACGGGCTGTGTGGAACCTGACCACATGCACTTGGCCCCTGTATGTCGTCAGAGCCTCTGGGTGGTGTAGCTGCAGCCCAGAAACAGCACTGTCTAAAAGCACTGTTTCCCCACTGGGCACACGCCGACTGATACTTCCCCACCCCCAATCCAAGCACTCGGTGGCTCAGCCCCTCAGAAACCACGGAGGAAGACTTAGGCTGCAGCCTCCTGTCCTTTGGCCACACTGTCCTTTGGACTCAGAATTACGAGGCAGGTACACATCCTACTTCGTCCTGTTGTTTGCCGTCCTTGGTCCCTTGTGCTCCTTCCTGGTGCATGGCTCACCATAAAGAGTGTTTCTGAAGCTGCCATTGAGCTTGGCTTAGGTTCTGCCGAGCCCTTGTTCTTTTTTGCATCTGACCCTCCCCACCCTTAACCTCTCTCTTTGCTTTTCTTTTTTTTTGAGATTTTTTGATACTTTATTTACATTTCAAATGTTTCCCCCTTTCCAGATCTCCCCTTTGGAACCTCCCTATTCCCTTCCCCCTCCCCCTGCCTCTATGGGGGTATTCACCCACATACCCACTCTCGTCTTCCCTCCTTGGCATTCTCCTATGTTGGGGCATCTAACATCCTCAGGCCCAAGGGCCTCTCCTCCCCCTGATGGCTAACAAGACCCTCCTCTGCCACATATGTGGCCAGCACCATGGGTCCCTCCATGTGTATTCTTTGGTTGGTGATCCAGTCTCTGGGAGCATCGGGAGGTCAGGCCAGTGATCACTGTTGCTCCTTCCATGGGGCTGCCAACTCCCTCAGCTCCTTCAGTCCCTTCTCCAGCTCCTCCATCTGGGACCTCACGCTCAGCCCAATGGTTGCTGTGAAGTGACTCTTGGGTATTCTGAACTTTTGGGCTAATAACCACTTATCAGTGAGTACATACCGTGTTCATTCTTTTGTGATCAACTTGCTTTTCTGACCTTAGGATATGGCCACTCCTGTGTTCTCCTGAACCAAAACTTGACATAGCAAGCATCACAAAGCACCTTTTGAAGCCTTTTATTTGAGGTGGATTCTATTACAGCACATAAGCTCAGTAGCACATTCCTGATGCTTCTGACAGAGCTCCAGCTCTTATGGTTGAAGGTGACCCGGATAAGGAAAGATGCCAGAATGCTGTACTCCATTTAATCTCGGGGGTGCCAACTTCATTCCTCTAAAGTTGAGGTGCCAGGTCTTCCACCTAATCCAGACTACAACCTGCTAGCGTCTTGATAGAGTTAAGACCATTCAGAAACCACTGAGGAGGGCTTAGTTTGCAGCCTCATGTCTTGGCCATCCTCCTACATGACCTTTGGCTGCATTAGCCTCAGAATTTAGAGGCAGGCACACCTTGGGAGATGCCTGTTGTCCATGGTAGGGACAGAGCATCAGTTTATCAGAAATGCCTTTTCTTCAGCTGCTCTGGTGATGTTCTAAAATCTACACTCCCTCAGCAGTGCCAGGCACAAGAGCCCTGTGGCTCATGGCCAAGAGCTGCCTGGCACCCTACACTTAGCATTTCTCCTGTGGCCAAAATAGTTGATAAACGTCCCCAAATGCTCTGCCTGGCTGGGTGAAGAAGACGAGCCGAGCCCCTCAAGAGACTTGCTGTGCTTGTCACTGAGACCTAATGCTGCTGAGTAGAGGTCATAACACTAATGACAAGGAAGGCAGGTGCAATGGTGGCAATTAGGGAAGGCTATTCTGCCATGCCTGACAATGCTGTGTCTTGGTGGCATGCAGAAAGAAGCACGGCTATGACCATTTGGTACTTCACCTGTGCTGGGCAGCACCTCCGACCTTGCCTACCTGCCAAGCCATGAGGCAGGATGCCAGGATGAGAGAGGTTCATATGTTAGTGCTTACTATGTGCTAGCTGGCTCTACGTACACTGCCTCCTACTACACAGAGCTACGATTTAGAACCAGTTCCCCCTTCTCCAAACTTCAGTCTTTTTTTTTTTTTTTTCTATTTCTTTTTTTATTTTCAAGATAAGGTTTCCGTGTAGCCCTGGGTGTCTGGAACTCATTTTATAGATCAGGCTGGCCTCATACTTAGAGATCTTCCTGCCTCTGCCTCCGAGTCCCGGGATTAAAAGCGTGCACCACTGCTGCCAGTTTACTTTCCTGATTTAAAAGACAGGTAACTTGTAGGGCTTGGGAGGGTCACCCAGTGGAGTATGAGGCCACAAGTTAGGTTTCTGAACTGTTGAAACAGTAGGGCAAATAGGAGGGCGTGCTTGCAGTCCCAGCCTTGGGGAGACAGTGGCGAAAGGGTTTCAGAGGCTTGCTAGTCTGGCTGAATTGGAGGGCCCAGGTTTTGTGAGAGATTGAAAAAATAAAAATGAAAGTGACTGAGGAGGACAGCCAGTATCGTCTTTATCCACATCTTTGTACGAACAGGGACACAAATGCACAGGGACACATATATATAATATAGCCAAAAAGGGGCAGGTAAATTATAGCACTTTCTTGAGCATTGTGGCAAGGATTATGTGTTGTTTCCAACCTTCAGGACTTTCCCCAGAAAGTTTAGTTTCTTTTGTAAATCGTGAGCCACAGAAAGCTCACCATGGGTCTTGGAGACCTCACCTAGCTCCCTACTTTAGTGAGGTCTGTGAGAAGCTCGTCCTGGTTCTGCCGTTTCTCACCACCACCACTGGATCACGCTTGTCCAGTGCCATGCTGGTGCCCAGGGCAGCAGCTGGGGAGCTCATCCTAACAGCCTTTCCTTTACTTTCTGAGACTCTAATTACAATATCTCTTCCTTCCCATATAGCCCCTCCCACTGTCCTTCAGATTAATAGTGTAAAAAGGTTGGGTTTCTTCCGTGGTAGTGGGCTGATGATAGTTCGCAGGACTTAATGTCTATTGTGTTCCTATTGTTTCCGTTTGTGCTGGGATTAAAGGTGTGCACCACCATGCCCAGCTTCCTTTCCGGTTCTTCTGGTCTCTTTCCTAGTCTTCCCATCTCTCCCTTTGCCTGTCCTCCTTTGCACTATCTGTGATGGATAAAAGTACCTTCCTTTTGGTGGTAAGCATGCTCTTGGCACAGCCGCTGCATGGGCCTCACTGCTCAGTTCCAGCCCCCAGAACTCCTCAGACCTGCAGATCAGCCAGGGAAACAGGCGACCCTTTGGTAAACAGGAGTAACTAACTTCTGTCCTTCCTTCACTTGAGACAAGAGTAGAAGACCTGAGGTGGCTAGTACCCAGCTCCTTGAAGAACCTTGGGGATCCCTTAGCAATCTCTAAGAGGCAGAGACTTCTAGCCCAGGACTGAAACAGAGGAGACACCCCACAGCTGTGATCTGGGCCCTCATCAGCTAGTAACTTTGTAGAATGTCCTGTAAGGTCCCCTTTCTGTGACAGTCAGATGGGATGGAGTCATCACAGAAGCTTTGGTGGAAGCAGCCAGGCCCACAGTGATAGCAGGAGCAGAGGAGATGAAGGCAGAGTGTCTGAAGCACCGCCACAATCCTGAGCATTCTCCTGGAAAGCCAGAGAGGTAAGGAGCATTAGGAGAGAGGTAGCCCTTGAGCCTGCATGCACAGCCTGAGCTCACACGGACAAAACAAGAGCCTGGGAGATGGCGAGGTTTCAAAGAGAAGAAATCCGCCTTTCTTCAAACTTCTAGGGACAGTAGAGACTGCTTGCTTAAATCTTTAGGGCCTTCCTCTCATAATTGTGTGGAGCAGCAGTCATCTCCAGGAGCACCTCTAAGGAGGTAGTTTGTGGCAGCCACACCCAGCTGAAACTGGGTAGTAAGGTCTCTAGTTTAGGGGTTAATAAATACCAATCGCTTCTGTCACTAGCCAAGTCATGGTGAGTAGCGCTGAGGTAGCAGGATTAAGGATGTAAGGGGAAGTTTACTGGGCCCCAGGCCCTAGGAAGTACAGATGCCCTTAGGTCCTCCCCCCCCAACCCCCCCCCCCTGCTTTCCTTTGCCCCTCCCACCTCCCATCCCAACCTGGAACTCCCTTACTTGCCACTGCCCCTTATTCTGTGTATCATACAACATAATTGTGGATGCAGGGATCTCTCAGCATGATGGACACATAGCTGTGTCATCAGAATCCAGAAACATTCATGTCCCAAGAAGTCACATACAGGACAAAACTAGGGGTCAAAGGTCAAGCCTCTTAGTTCCCAGCCCGCACCTCTGGATGGAAGGCATGGCAGGAGCCTGGTCGTCTCCGGGGCTTCTGGGAGCGCATCCTGTCACACTTGACAGAGGCATTATGTGCAGAGCTCACTGTCAAGGCACAACTCTCCACAGTTCTAGAGATCCTGGAGGTCAAGATCTGTGAGGTCAATGGCCCTGCAACCAGGCGCAGGATGGCCCGTTTCCCCCTCCCCCACATCATGGTGCTGTAAGCAAGGGAAGACAGTGAGAAGCTGGACTCTGCACCCCAAATCTGAGCTGCTCCATGATCTCTCAGCCACCCCCTTCCCTTGGAGGGTGGGAAGGATATATTTGACTTCTGTGGGTTCCTGGAGGATGGGAGAGTAGGCGCTGCAGTCACAGGTACGGTCTGTCACTAGCAGGAGCAGGTTGCTGCTGGGAATCTGTTGCATCACGAATGTCCTGCAGCAGAGAGGACAATGGGCTCTGAGTAGTGGGAGTACAGTCTCCAGGAGAAGTTCTCTGGGGAGAGACCTTCTGGGGCACCGGGAAGGACGTGCAGGCACAGGGATATTGAGACCAATAGTCCAGTACTTTTACATTAACCTTCACAGTGGCACCCCTCCATTCCCAGTAACTTGGAGAGGGTGAAGAAAGAGCTATCATTAACACGCACAGGGGTCATTTCCAGCCAGCAGGCATATTATCTCTGCAAGCCAGAGAATTTGCAGTTCTGGAATTGACCACAAGATGGCACAATGCTCCTACATACAGCTGGGGGGGGTTAGGGAAAGTTACACACACAGCTGAGAAGGTTATCACTAAGCATTGTGTTGTATGGGGTGGGTGATATTAGACACACACAGGTATAAACTCACATGTGGCCATTACACTATTACGTGAACTTGGTATAGTTCCCATTGTGCACAGGGCAAAACAGGCTAGAAGCTTGCCTACGGTTATACTAGAGGCAGAAAGGATCAGAGGCAGAGTCAAGTCTGTCTGCTGGGAAGCCCTTATTCTCTACCATCCCCTTGATGGTTTCTTCAAGCCCGAGATAAGCACACCCATAGTGCTAGTCCCAGGAAGGCTGTTGTATGTGCACTTGGGATGTTACACATGATGAAGAGGCAGAAACCTAGATCTGTCTAATGCCAGAATCTGAGGTTACACAAAGTTGGCCTAGGTCTGTGGTTCCCCAGACATCCTGGTGGCCAGTAAGCTGCAAAACTGGCCGAGGGAGCTCCCTGGAGGTACTGTCCTTCTGGGTTGGGACAGATGTCTCTGGGTTGGTTTCTCCAAAGTTTGGGGTGGGAAGTCAGTAGATGTGGCCTTCCAAGCTGGTCTGGATGAAGCTAGGGACTTATACCCAGGAGCTAGCCTGACTAGATTCTGCTTAGAAATTCTAGGCTTGGGCTGGTGATGTCCCATGCTCTGGCTGGTGATGCCCCTGGCTCTGTCAACTCCAACCAAGGCCCCCAATCCTACCCCATGCCTTTGCTGAGAACACCCCAGACCTGCACATAGTTCCTGCTCTGTACAGGGCAGAACTTCCTGCCTCTTTCCCTGCTTGTCTCGTAAGTGTTCAAGGCCCTGACACTACCTTGCTCAGGCTAGTCTGGCCTGAGCAAAAGAGAAGCAAGAGAGACCCCATGGCCTTGGACTCTGACTCACTGACATGGGAATTGGCCTCTGGAGCCTTGTCCCTGTGTCTCCTGAAGCAGATAACCAAACTGTTCATGTCCACTTCCCTCCCTTCTGCCCAAGTCTGGGTTTTTGCTGCACTGAAGATCAGGATACTGAGGAGGGCAACTCTTCTGGAAGATGTCACTCCTTTCCTCCTGTGGAGACTTTCCTGGGTGCCAGGGGCAAGAAGCTGCCATGGCTGCCTGGAGACTTACTTCTGGCAGACCCCACACTCGATAATCCCATTGGCCTCCTGGATGGCTGTCTGGTGCACGAACACTGGGTACTCTGTGTCACAGGGGTGCAGCAGATCTTGCTTCTTGTGCTTGTGGGCTGTGAGTGACAGAGGAATGTGTGTGAGGAGGGTTACTACACACCACAAAGGCCTTAGGAAGCCCAGCTACAAATGCAACACCCTTTAGTTTGCTACAAGGGTCAGGGATACAGCGGACCAGCACTCAGCAAAAGGTGCAGCGGAGTGTAGAGGCCCTGGCCCTGCTGCACTGCTGTGGAGAGTGGAGACCCTGCTGCACTGCTGTGGAGAGTGGAGGCCCTGAGCTTCTGTGACTGGGAATTATCTCCCAAGCTTCCGTGGGAGCTGTGCAGCACTGGGGTCCCAAGGCATCAACACACTTCGATCCTTACAGCCCAGAAGCGAAGAAGATAGGGAAGGAAGGCAGCAGTAGCCATTTTAAACACCTGGAAATGAGGGTGCAAACATGACATCGCTTTTGCAAGGTCACACAAGGAGTGAGGAGGAGAGTCACACAGGTCTCCATGCCTAGACCCAGATGCTTCCCTCACAGACAATGAGGCTAAGAGGGGAGGCAGGCTTCAGGCTAAACAGTTCCTGTGGTCTGGGAAGGCAGCCACAGCTCAGCTGGCTTCCCTTCCTGTTCACACTGCTGAGCACTCCTGCGCCTGGCCTTCGGGGTCAGAAGCTAGAAGACTCATAACCTGGCTCCTCTCCTACAAGGCTTAGAGTTGGGCTATTTTCCTGTCACTGGAAGAACATTCCAGTGCTGATATCTATTAGAGTCACCAGTGGCAGGACCAGGTGGCTTTCTTGAGGTCGATGGCTACCCTGCAGAAGGGATAGGGATACACAGAGCATGCAGGTGGGAGGAGCATGTCTGACTGCACTCTGAGCCTACAGTGAGTGAGCAGACTATGACACATGGCTTCTGTGACTGTTTCAGTCAGGCCCTGTGAGAACTGCTGGAGATGACTTCCCACAGGAATCACGAAGGGTACCACATTCAGGAATTGTGGGTCCAAGGACCAGCTTTGGTCAGCAGCAGCCAGAGGGGTGGAGGGGAAGCAGGGGCACCCTTTATATAAGAAAGCCAAATGAGGAAGTGGGGGTCTTCTCGCTAGCAGATGTCCAGAACCCAGAGACTGTTGAGCAGGGTGGACTGAAATCGGGCATCTTTATGGCTCAGGAGCTGCACATTCTAGGACCTGGGTGCCATTTGTATCTCTTGGTTTGTAAAGAACAGATGTCCTTTTCCAGGCTGGCAGCAAGCATCAACAGCAGCTGGGACAAAGTTTTCCTTTGCTTTGTGTCAGGGCCACCTCAACATGTCATTGTCTTTGAGGAGCTCTGGCCTTAGGCACAATTTCGTTCAAGTGTTATCCTAGAGGACACGATTTTAAATTTGGGCACAGGGGACACTGCTTTTGTCTCTGGGGTGACCTGGTGGCATCTCAACTACATAATGGACCATACCTCGCTTTAATTATTGGAGCCTCTCTAGAGGGGATGGCTGTTTCCTAAGGCTATACTTATATGGTCTGAAGTCTGGGTTTCCTTGCTTCCCAGAAATGGTGCCTTAAAGTGGATTAGGGTTTGGGGACACCCCCTCCCCAATCAAGGAGTGTCCTAGGATAAAAGACTCAGATAAAGAAACTCAGCTCGTTTGTGCTCACTCCCTGGGCACAGACTTAAAGGTAAGCCAGTGCAGCTCCCTGGTGCACCAGGATAAGGTAGGATCTTTCAGTCAGAACTACTTACAGTGATGGAAGACAGCTTTGGCTGCCCAGGGCATGAGCCCACCACAGGGTTGGACATGGCATAGGAAAGGAACAGCATCACACGAGGGCAAGATGATGTCACAGGGCAGTGATGATATCATAGGGCAGTGATGACGTCACACAGAGCGAAGGTGTTCAGAGGTGATGTGACATCGCACACAGAAGTGAGGGAGCCCGGAGTGAGGGGAAGAGGGTGGATGAGATGAGATTACAAACATGAACACTGACACCCACCCTGATGTCACTGACCCCAGACAAAAACTTTCTAATGAGCTTACCAAAGTGCTGCCTACAACTGCCTCCTCGCACTTACCCTCTGACCCTTTGTCCTGCCAAGATCCCCAGGTACTCCACTCTAACAGGAACCTGCAGGGTACAGAACACCATCTTGGGAGCTGGCATGTGTGGATCTCGGGATGCCACTGTATCTAGCCGCCACCTGCAGGAACCTGTCTTTCTGAATGAGGGCATGAGTGGAGGAGGGATAGGGTAGGGTTGCATGCCTTCCTCTTCCCTTGGCCAGGGAGCCAGGCTCTCTTCTGGGTCATGGGTTGCCATTTTAAGGGTATCCTCATGCTCCAGTCTCCATATGCAAGGGAGTCCTCTCCTACCTCTCACCCCTAATCATGACCCAGTCCTCCCACAAAGGGAATTCCCTTCACCAGGACCCCACACCCAAGATTCATGCCCCATCTACAGGGAGCCCTCTCCTTTGACCCCAGCCTCACAATCCAGTTCCCAGGTGCAAGGACCCCTCCCTCCCTTCCCCTGACCCCCGAACCTTTCCCTGGTGTGGGCGGTTCTTCATCTAACCCCTACTCACAGAAGGCACTCATGCAGTAGCCACCTGGCCACCATCACGAAGGCAGAGAGAGGCTGAAGGAGAGCAGAACTACCTCAGGGAAACATCAGGTGATGTTGTAACAGCCACCCTCCAGATTCCACCTGCCTGTCCCCGCAGAGGGAGCACCAAAGTAGAGTGCTCCTTCTGCATGTCAGCCACCCTGCACACTCCACAGTGGGCTTTGGCAAACCCTTCAGGTGTCTGGTCGTTTCCCATCTCTGATGGGCCAGTGATGAGGACCCCCGAAGATCTTAACATCGGGCTGGGAGGTGAGGATGTGCTCTTAGTGTTGGATACCACTATCTTCCAGTACCATCCTCTCTAGGTCAGGACAGCCCCACAACCCCAGGGGAAGGGGTGAGCATCAGAGTCCAGAGTAGCCTGAGCCAGAAGATCTGAGGCTGGGTGAGAATGGGACCAGTTGATGTCCTCAACGACAGGGCAGAGGATGTGCCCTGGTAGAGGGAAAGCCTGGAGTGACACTCACACTGCTCAGGGATTTGGCTGCACTGTGGTGATGATCCGGGGGCTTGCACATGGCCTGGTAGTCATACATGGTCACACTGAAATGCAGAAGCAAGCTGTGTTGAAGACAAAACCACTCCATGCCCTGTCCTGGAGGCCTTGATAGCAGAATTAGGCTGACTGGGATCCATGAGGGTACCCAAGTTAGAACAGTGAACCAGAATCCAGCTCCTGCCAAGATGGCACACCCATGTTTGGATGGTTTCAAGAACATGAGCAGCATGTTTGCTCTTTTAGCCTGTGGTTTTCCTTAGAGCATCTAGCTGAGGCTGGACAGTCTATCTGAGGGATGTCCACACTTCGTTACACCTATTCCTAGATTGGCTTCAGTCTCTGGCTCCTGTCTGGGGGCTTCTGAAGCTAGACTGAGGGCGATCTGAGGACCAGGGGGAGCTGCATTCCACTTACCGGCTGAACACCCCCATGCTGAGGAGCTGCATCATGAGCGCACCGTCCACTTCTCCCAGAAGTCTTCCCATCTATGAGGGAGGGGGGAGCTAGAGCTACCACCAGCTGTCTCTGTAGACACTCTTCCATGGACTTGACACTCTTTCATGCCATCCTCTCTTCTTCTCTGCAGCCCTCCCCCACCCCCAACTGCCCGCTGCAATGCTTTTTAAATCATGTTGTCATCTGCAGTTGTCTATGATGTCAGCCCAGAGGGTGCTCAAAACAACAACAAAAAAACCCCCTAAACAACAACAACAAAACACCCGCTAAAAAAACCCAAATCCAAAACGGTATAGAGTTCCTTTGAACAGTCCACATGAATCAGGGCTTTCAAGAAGATGAGTTTGCGGACATTGTGTATTAGATGTGCTTTTTGTTAGTTGTGGTAAGGTGGTAGTGGTGGTGGTGGTGGCTGTGTGTGTGTGTGTGTGTGTGTGTGTGTGTGTGTGTGAGATAGTGATGTTTGTGGAGTAGTGGTGATGGTGGTGGTAGAGGTGATGTCAATGGCAGTTTTTGGCAAGTTCTGCCATGGGCTTCACTCATTCTTGCCTTTTCTGTGTAAGAGCTAGGTAGGAGGCCTGGCATCGCCCTCCATGTTCTGTTCCTCCTCTGCATCTATACCCGCGTATGCTTGTTTTTCACCTCTTGGGCTCTGGCTCTCTTTAGGCATCTCTACCTTCTTCCCTTATCCCTTTCCCTGACCCTAGGTTTGAAGCCAAAATAATCTTAGACAGCTTGGGTTTGGGAAAGTGTTACTCATGCCACCCCCTCCCGAAAATAACACACAACAACAACAACAACAATACCCACTCCTCCCTTTGTGTTTGTAGTAGTTTGAATATGCTTGGCTCAGGGAGTGGCATTTTTTGGAGGTGTGGCCTTGTTAGAGTAGGTGTGTCACTGTGGGCGTGGGCTTTAAGACCCTTATCCTCTCATCCTTGCTGCCTGGAAGCCAGTCTTCTCCTACCAGCCTTCAGATGAAGATGTAGAACTCTCAGCTCCTCCTGCACAGTGCCTGCCTGGATGCTGCCCTGCTCCTGCCTTGATGATAATGGACTGAACCTCTGACCCTGTAAGCCAGCCCCAACTAAATGTTGTCCTTTATGAGTTGCCTTGGTCATGGTGCCTATTCACAGCAGTTACCCTGACTAAGACAGTGATCTAATCAGTCAGTGTCTGGGGGCAAGTGCAACTATTGCCCAGTATCCTCTGAGGCACCTGGAGTCGTCACTCTTTAAGACAGGGAAGCAGGATGCTGACCCAAATTCCCATAAGCCCAACCCATTCTCTTCCTTAACTGTAGGCTTATTCATCACCAACCCTGTTGTTTAAATGCCCAGTTCTGAGGATGGAGGTCTGACAGTAAGAAAGCACATCTTAAACCCTGAAAAATAATTCTGCCTCTGCAAATAAAACTCCATGTCCTAGAACACGGAACATGTCAGCAGGAAATACCCACTGTCCCTCCTTTAGTAAGGGAGTTGGACTACAACTGTGTTAGCTATGTAGTCCACAAAAAGACTACACTTCCCAGAAATCCTTGTACTAAAGATTGGCCAATGAAATGGTGCAAAGCTCAGACTTCTGGGAATCTACTTAAAGTGAGAGGAATATATTAGGGACTGTTGCCCTCCTGTTTGGGAAATGGACTAGAAGGCAAGAGTTCCCCTAGCTATGGTGCCACCTTGAGAACACTTTTCCTAACAGATACATTTACTGTTGGCTTTTGTCCAAATGGAGAAGTGCCTCAGATAGAAATTGGACCTGCAAAGGGAAGGCTCCAATGTGGATTTTGGGTCCCTTCTCACGTCAGGACCCAGATTTAACAGGTGCTACATCAGGAACAGAGCTGGCCTCCCAAGGAATCCCCAGTCAGACATTATCCATACATATGTAACACAGCCCACATGCTAGTGGGGCACTAGGATTGCCTGTATTTTTTAATTCAATATGAATTTGGGATGGAGCCAAGGTCCTATGAGATCTGCCATGGAGCCTGGAGTCCAGTGGATGGCTTAGGCAGGAAAGAGTTTAGATGTGAGTCGATTCCTGCTGTGGGATAGTTGTCCCAGTGCAGGGCTCCCTTGCCTGCCGTGTGACTGCCTGCAAATACCCATCCGTGTACTGTGTATTCAAACTGGTCTGAGTCCCAGGCCTGTGCATCTAGCACAGCTCAGCTTACAGCTTATCCCAGTCAAGTCCGGATGAGGAGAGAGAGAGATCGAGCCCTGTCAAGGAGTTGCACCTCCAGTCTTGACATGAAACCTAGAGCTAACCCAGGGGTCAGTACTCCTTATCCTTGGCTTCCAGAGACTTGCAGCATTGGCTGTAATTCTATGAGACCCAACCAAGTGCATCAGAGCCAGGGAACTCTTTTGAGTTGTGACAGAGCAACTTGGACAGGGTATTGAAGGACTCAGGGTGGTCACTGGGAGATAGGGACTTGTACCTTTCCTCTGTCGCCCCCAGACAAAACTGGTTTGAGTTCACCAATTATACCCAGATAACAAGATCCCTGCAGAGACCTGTCTCTACCCCATAGCGTCACACAAGCCCTGCACATGGTTGTTTACTGGAGGGGTGTGTGTGTGTGTGTGTGTGTGTGTGTTGAGGGGGTATGTCTTGGAGCTAGCAGAAGCTTCTGGAAGCTAGTTTCATTTATATTCTTCATAAAGGGGTTAGATTCGCTTATAAGCTTATGAAAAACATAAGATAACATAACACTTGAAAAAATGAAGGTGCATAAGCTAACTACTTAAAATAGAGAATGAAAATGTATGTCATATCAAATAGAAATCTCAGAACAAACCGATGGATGCTGCAATGTCCTGGGATTACAATTCATGAGCACACCAGCAGGAGTGTTATAGGTAGGGACAAAGCAATCCAATGTGTTATTCGAGGGCCCTGGGGTCTCCTTTCCTGAGGTGACCCTACCTTTGCTGCTTGTCTTAGGTGTACTGGGCTGGGGAGCAAAAATTGGCAAGGGCTGAGAGCTCCATTTGGCCTACTGGGGACTTACGTGGGTTCTTTTGCTTTCAAATGGTTGGGGAAAAAATATCAAAAGGCCATTAATATTTCAAGCTCATGAACATTACATGAGGCGGTTGAGTATCCATAGCAGATCCCTTTGAAACAGTGCCTGCTTGCTCATGCGTCCTGTGCCTCAGCTCTTGCTCAGTCGCCATCAGAGGATACCAATTCACAAAGCTGACCCCCCCCCCCCCCCCTGCTCTCTGCCCCTCCATGCCCTACTGGCCCATGTTCTGGCACACTCTTAGGCCTGGCTGTAATCTTACCTTGCCTAATCAAACCACCTGACTCCCTCTGCTACTCCTTAGATTCATGGCAGCCTTTAGACCCTTGAGCAACCCAACAGGAGACCGCAGCCAGTAACATATGACAGTGGGACTAGGGTTCAAGTGGCCGAGACACCTTGTTGTCCTTGGGCTTCCTCAGCTACAGAGTCAACTTTTGTTTTTATCTGGTTTCTGACAGAATAGACTCTCTCTATGAGGAGAAGGCCAGTGGCTAGGTAAAACAGGAAAAGGAAGGAGGCTGAACCAGCACTCAGGTGCCAGGGCTAATGATTGGCCAGAGTCTGCCAGTGTCCTGATTGACAACCCAGGCTTTTCCAATAGGATGAAACAGTGAAAGCAGCTTTCTTGTCTCAGCTCTTGCTGTACACTAAAGAACTGTCATGCCTGGTCAGTGGTGGCACATGCCTTTAATTCCTGCACTCGAGAGGCAGAGGCAGGTGGCCTGATCTACAGAGTGGGTTCTAGGACAGCCAGGACTATACAGAGAAACCCTTTCTCACCATCTGCCCCCCAAAACAAAACAAACAAGGAGGGGGGAGGGAGAAGGAGGAGAGGGAGAGGGGGAGGGAAGGGGAAGGGAGAGGGAGGGGAGGGGGAGAGGGAGAGAACTGTCCCCGGGATACCAGCTCCATAGTCCTTTGATCCCCTCTCTCTACCTTCTATCTGTGCCCAGCCTCCTGATGCCCTAGCTCTACTCTGTCATGTTCTGACAGTTTCCATGGACACTCAGCCCCACATGCCGAGGATACATGGCTTTGGGGGACAGAGACCACCCTGGCCATGACCCCGGTCAGTGTCAGCTCTGATCCTTCGACTCTGCCAATATCATCAGGTGGCCCAGCCTCTGGTTTTCAGGAGAAAGAAACTGAGGCACAGATCTTGGAAGCTGCTTGCTGAACTGAGCATACACCTTCCTGTTGGAGATTATGCAGAACTGCAGGCTTGTGTCACGGAGCTGGTTCAGGTGGCTATGTTCAGGTTTAGTTCCAGGCTGAACAGGCTTCTTTTAAAGTATAATTCCTGGCTAATTTTAGGGTCTGATCTGTGGCTGAGCAGATATAAAATTACCATCGTGGCTTCCTCTTTTGCCTGAGTAGGTGGCTGGAGGGAAGGCAGGCTGCTGTGTGAAGCAAGGATGGTCCCCATGCCCTCGTTAGTCTACGGGTGCCCTGGCTTGGTGGCTAGAATCAAATAGCTAGAGAGGAGCACAGAGGTGGAGGTGGTTCCCCTGGATGCCATGATGTCTACCATGGGATGGGAAGATGGAGAGAGGAGGCAAGATGAAGGCAGCAGGGGACTTAGGGCTCAAAAGTCCCCAATGATTGTGTGGGGGAGGGGCAGGGCACATGGTGGCAGGGCAGCCAGGCTCTCTCAGTGCTCTCATGAGTGGCACTTCCCTTCAGCACTTCTCAGAGAGGTCAGCTTAGTTACAGTTAACAGGGAGCATTTTTGCATTTGAATGGTGCTCCATGTTTGAAATCTTGTTTTGTTTTCTTGGACTGAGGAAACAACTTCTCTTCCACCTAGATTTGCAGCAAAGTGGAAAGAGGGCCCCAAGCTTTTGCCTGCTTGGCTGATGTAGCTGCTAAGGTCTTGACCTCCTCCTGCCCTCTTCTTTCAGCTCTAGCTCCTCAGTCACTCACCTCTTGGGGTCTCTCTGAGATCAGGATGAAGCCATTGTTGTCTATGATGAAGCAGTCCAGATCCTGGAGAAAGAGGCCAGGACAGGAGGTCATAGCCAGGGCTGTTGCTGGCTCCAGCCCTCCTGCTCACTCTAGCAGCTTGAGAAGGGCAGAACCCTGCAGTCAGGGTCAGGAAGGAGGAGTTTGGGAAAGACGTAGTCCACAGAGAGACACAGGACGCTGAGCCTGTGCTCTTGGGAAGAACTTACAGTGTCCTCGCAGCTCTTCGGGCATGGCCCCTCTACTGTGTTGCACTGGAAGGAAGAGGGGGCATCTGTGAATGGTGTGCAACCTCGTGGGTGCACGCTTGTGTGTGTGTGCCTTTATGTAGCATCAAGTGTGAAGTGTGCATCTATATGTATACAATGTGTCTATGTTATGTGTGGTGTGTATGTGGAGTATTTGAACATGTCTTATGTGTGGCACACATGCGGTACGTATGTTCTGTGTGCAGGTGTATATCTGTATATGTGCAGTGCTATGGGTAGGAAGGTGTCTGTATGTGGATGCACACGGACTGTCTTGTATGTGCAGGGTCTGTCTGCGGTAAGTGTGTCTGTACATACATCTGGTGTGGGGAGTGCCTACTATATGTGGGAAATCTGCCTGTGGTAGATGCAGTGCGTGAGAGCCTGCCTTGTGCACCAGGCATGTGTACACGTGTGGGCGTGTCTCAGCAACAGGGTACTGAGCAGCCGGCTGTGCTCTTCTCAGGACAAACATGGGCCACCTGGATGCCACTGGGGCCTTCATAAGGTGGGTGGGTCCTTATTGTCTCCCCTCCAACCCCCCCCACCCCCCCAAGCCCTTCTACCTTTACTATGCAATGGCCTGTGCCCAAGGCAAGGGACCTGGCAGCCAGGAGTGAAGGAACAGAAGAAGCTTTTTACTGTGAGGAGGCCTCTAGCTAGAAGGACAGTGAAGGCTCCTGGTGTGTGTGTGTGTGTGTGTGTGTGTGTGTGTGTGTGTGTACACAGATGATAGAGCAAGGGAAAGTTCCCAGGAGCCTGGGCCTTGGAAGGAGGGGCCAAGTGAAGCTCTGCCTCACTCTGTGGCAGACAGGGCTCGATTGGTTAGGAGATGACAGCAATGGCCCTGTTTTACCCTTTGCCTTGGGTCTGATCAGGGACAGGACGCTGGGGTGGGAGGGGGAAGAGGCTCAGTATGCAGGGTTCAAGGAAGGTCAGGGAAGGCAGAAGGAGAATGGGGGTGTCTCCTGTGGCACTGATGGCCAGGCTGTGGGGACAGTCTTTCCCTATGGATGACTTGTTGAGTCCTCTCCCTTCTTCTGGGCCCCTAGGTCCCCTACCTGCTGCATGGCTGCCCAGAACTGGCGCTGGAAGTAGTCCACTTGCATCTGGATGCCCACGGCTGCAGGAAACAGGAAGGAGGAAGGCAGGGCCAGATAAGTGTTTGGGGAAGGAGGAGACAGTGAGAGAAGAAAATACTAGCATCGGCTTGAAGAGAGGAAGCTTATCCACAACAGCTGAGTCAGGCTGAGTTGGGGAGAAGCACGGGCAGGAAGGAACAGCAAAGGCTGAGTCTCTGATAAGGGACATCTAGGGCCTCTAGGGCAGGATCCTGGTGGGAATCCAACATAGTAGATTCTCCCAGTTCGAAAGCAGTACCAAGAGATGTATCAAGAGAAAGGTCAGGCTCTAAGGCCAGAGATCCAAGAGAAGGACTTCCTCTCGGGTCCCCGGGAGCTAAAGGCACACTTGCTGTGTGCTCTTTTCCCTTTGACCCAGTTGAAAAAAGAAGCTGGGGAGAGCACTGCTTGTGCAAGATCATGGGACCAAAGGTGGTAAACTGAGTCCAGAATGAAGGCCTTTGTGAGTCTGGCAACTCATGGGGCCTCGTGGATCTCAGCCCTGGTGTAACGTCCTCTGTACATTCAGTCCCTGTTTACACGCAGGAAGAAAGCTGAGCTGCTGAAGGCTGAATCATAGCCAGACCACCCGAGTTTGCAAGGCCATTTCCTGGAGACCAGGGAGGCCATCAGTGCACAGATGCTTCCCTTGTGATGTCTCCCATCACAGGAACCATCTGCCTCTTTGATTCCCAAATAGGTCTGGAGAACCCAAGGGGGCACTCACATACGAAGAGAAATCTGGGACAAAGAACGACAGGAGAACTTGGGGCCAAAGAACAGAAAGAAAAGGCAGGGCTATGCTGAATAGAAGGTCTACAAAGTAGGCCAACTTCTTAGTGTCTAGAATAATATTAAAGACATTCTGGGTGCTCCCAGTGAGTCAGGCACCTTTGCAGGCAGGAGGGTGTTTGATTCTTCACAGACTGGCGCTAGCCTCATTTAGACTTCATGGGCTGAGGGAACAGAAGCTGAGTAGAGGTTCCATGGCTCAGCTAAGCTGCCAGCCAGGAAGTAACAAACTCAGCTTCAGTCTGGTGCCCTGAGCCTGTAAGGCATAGTTCTGAGTTCTACCCTCCATGTCCGGGTGGGAGGCCTGGCAGGCAAAACGGTCTGCAGCATGTGGGCAGGCCTCTCAGACACACTGAGCACAGGATTGGCTTCTTCATCATTATGTCACCTGCCTAAGAAATGCTAAAGACACTTGATACCCATTCTGACTCTAGTGCCTGGTGGCTGTTCCACGATGCACTTGTGTCCCAGTATGGCACAGGGTGTAGATCTGCATCTTTCCTCAAAGACAGTGGGAACCCAGCCTGGCATGAGCCTGGGAGGTTTGATGGGGAAGGAGACGATGGAGTAGTCATGTCGGTGGAGTTCCAGCTGGTGCAGCTGTAGCACTGGACACTCCAGGGCCAGAGTCCGGCTCTGGCTCCCTGCGGTAATGGGTCGAGCTTGCCAGTGCCACTAAGCTGCACCACCAGACTTATTTTTTGGTGTTTTTCATTTTGAAGCAGGGTTTTGCTAAGTTGCTCAGGCTAGCCTTGAACTTGTGATGTGTCTGCCTCAACCTCTTGAGTAGCTGTGATTACAAGCCCGTACCACTGTTGAGGCTCAGGGGACAGAATTTGCAAGAGCTGGATTCTCTAGACCAGAGCCTCCTAGAGCACAACTGAAAAATCATTCCAGAGTTTCTCACCCAGGAGGCAGGCTAGGACTGGGACCTGGATTTCTCATGGCAACAGTAATGCTGTGGCAGATCCTGGGAGCCCCCGACTCAAAGCTTCCCCATGTATAGATGGGGTTTACAAGATGATGGTGATGTCCTGCCCTGTCCTGTCCCAGTTACTGTAACCACTAATTACCTATGGCTCCTGGAAACTCCACATGTGGCTTGTGAGATTGGGGGCCCAAATTTTTAATATTATTTCTTCTTAACGTAAATGTGGGTATCCCCGCATAGTTGGCAGCTCCCATGTTGGATAGTCTAGTCATACAGCTGAGTTTGCAGTTGAGAAGAAAACTGAGGTGCTAGAAGGCCCCTCCTCTACTCCACAGCCTCAGGATTTCTGAGGTGAATTTGGGGAGCCTCTGTGATAGGGACAACCAGGTTTAAAGGTCCAGGTGGCTGAAAGGAGCAGGTGGGCAGGTAGATCCATGAGAAGAAGCACAGATATGACAGGCCATCCCAAGTGGGCAAGTGCTGTGTCCCAACAAGTCTGGTGGCACTCAGCTCTCACTTTTTCCTCTAAGGGTGCAGGGGCCCCCATTTTGTCCTTCTCCCTTTCTCACTGAGGACTGCCTTAGGTGCTCACTACACACAGATTTCCTTCCCCCGCAGAAACACTTCCTGCTTCCAAACACAAGCAGAGGGCAGTGGTGCTGATGTTGAGGACAGTCGGCCCCTTGGGATGGAAGGAAGCTTATGACTCCATCTGTGGCTCCAGTAGTCAAAGGGTCCCAGATTATTTCTAGAGGGGAACTCTACTCTTCCTTCAGTGGCTCAGGGTGGGGCCCATGGTACCATGCAATTTCCAAGATAGGGGAGGCATCAATGACCCTAATACAGGAGGTCCGGAGAAGGTTTGAGTCTACCTCAGTGAAAGACAGGCTTCAGGATTCCTTGAGTAGAAATGAGGACGGATGAAGGGCAGGCAGTTCCAGCCCCAGCTCCTCCCAGGCCAGCTGTCTATCCACTGCAGAATTTGGTATATCCCAGTAGCCTCCTGAGGTGCTATGTCACTGTGAGGAACCGCAAGCATTTCCACACGTTCAGAAGCCGAGCCCACCCTCTACCTGAAGACTGGTCTTGCACTGTCTGCTTTTCAAGGCTCATTCTTTCCATGGTAGTCATTTCTCTTGGTTCACCTAGGTTCTGAAGACCTGGGTTCCAGGACTCCATACCAAAAATGAGTACACACTGAGCACACACACTGCTCATTTCTGCTGTGACTGCCAAGCCAACCTTCTCTTGTAATGTGCTTTTAGGTTTCCGGTTTCCTCCTCTGGCCTTTCTTTGATCCATTCTTCACATGACCACAGTGATCTCTCAGAAGGTCAAACCCCATCACTCCTTTACTTGACCCCCACCCAACCTTCCCATTTAGAGCAAAATTTAGATCCCTGGAAACCCACGAGGCAGCCTTGCTGGTGTCTTTGGCTTCAGCCTGAATCACTGTCTTCCTCAAACAGGTCAGTTCATTCTACTTCAGGGCATCACGTCAGTTGTCTCTTTCTGGAATGCACTTACCCTAGAGCACAGCATGGCTGGCTGGTATAATCAGACTTCAACTCTTTATAAAACCAATGCAAACCTCATCACCTGGCAGAGACTTCCTTGACCTCTCCAGATAAAGCTGCCTTCTCTGTCATTCCCCCCCCCCTCTCTCTTTCTCTCTCTCTTCTCTCCCTCTCCCTTCCCCTCTCTCTTCCTCTCTCCCCCGATCCCCTCTCTCATTGCTGTTTTATTTTCTAAGTGATTTGTTTATGTAGTTGATGTCTCACCCCATGAAGTGGGGTTCACAGAGGACAAGCCGACTGAGCTCTGATTCTAGATCTAGAGTCACACTGTCATGTAAAAAGGCTCAGTAGATGCTTCTTGGGCTAAGTAAATAAATGTGTCAGCACTTGACTGGGAGGCAAGTTCATGGGTGACCTCACTTCCCTGTCTGCTCAAGTTCAGACCTTCCCAGATTCCTCTTTCCCTGTGGAGCACCATTTCATCACTCACAGTGACCTGTCACCTAAGAGATTTATCTCTGTGCCCCAAGCCCTTTAGCAATCCATTGGGAGATGAGAGATTTAGGTGAGAAACAGAGTGGACCTTCCTTCTGGTAAGAAGGGCAAGATGCTGATACAGAAGTCGGAAGAGAGCAAGGGGCACAGGAATCTTCAGCCCAGGGTCTGACCTGCCAGAGGCTCGTACTCCCAGGCTTTGGTCCTGTCTCAGCAAATTCACAGACAGAGCTCAGCCTTCAGGCCAGTGTCCCTGTTCTGTTGCTGTGGTGGACTCTAGGCATCAGGGGTTCTTGGCAGATTCACCAATGTGCCTGGGAGGACAATCTTCCTGAGTCACCTCCTGCTACCTGTTGTGTAGCTGCATCTGCCCAGAATTTTTGATGAGGAGAGGCAAGGATAGGAAGCCTTGCTGAGTGGCTCTCTTGGGGTAGTTAAGAGAACTTTCCTTATGGTTGGGTCTGACTGGTCCCCGTCTTAGACCTTGACCTTAGTTTGTGAAGAACCTGCCATAGATGAAGGGTAAGTCTCAGATGTCTTTCTACCTGCCACAGCTTACCTGGGTCCTTCCTGCCCCAGGCTGCCTGATCATCCTGTGGTCCCTCCTATACCCCAGTGCTTAGTCCTCTCAGCTGGGTTCACAGCCTGACAGGGCACCTCAGTAAGACCACAGGCAGCTGGAGCCTTCCGGGGCAGTCATCCTTGATTCATGGTGTTGCTTTGTCATCAGGGATGGCAAAGCAAAGCACACACAAACCAGCACAAGCATTTGAGTGTACACACACACACACACACACACACACACACACTACCCCTCTCTGGAGCACCAGCTTTTCCCTGCTGGTCTCTGCACCTCTGACTGGCTAAACAGAGACTGTGAGGGAGGGGCCTGATTTCTGCAGCTGTTAGCTGTGGCCCTGGCAGGTACTCAGGGAGTACCAGCATCCTAGGATTCCAGGGTGGAGGCAACTGCAGAGCTCAACCCACCTGCTTATTCTGTAAGGTGAGAACTCAGCAAGGGGTAACTGCGTAGCTGCTAACTGCTTGAGAAGCCAAAGCATAGACTTATCCAACAGGAGGGCATAGAGGTGTAGGGGATAGGGAAAGGTAAGTTACCCCAAACAGCTCACAATGCAGGGCACAAAGCTTCTACACAGACCTTTCTGTGATCAGAACCATAAAGTGGCACAGAGAAAAAAATCCCTGCAGAGGGATGTTGGGGTGTTGCTGTTGATTTTATTTATGTGGTATGTGTGTCCCAAGGACAGCCTGAGGGAGTCTTTTATCTCCATGTGGGTTCTGAGGATCGACCCCAGGCCATTAGGCTTGCCCACAAGTGCTGTTGCCTGCTAGGAGAGCCATCTTACCTCCACCCCTGCCTTCCAGAGCTGAGTTTTTAAGGCAGGGGTAGATCACTATGGGCAGAGATCACAGTGCTCCTGAAGGGCCTGAGACAGGAGGTGGGAATGTGTTAGGTAGTGGCTTACCTTGTTGGAAAGTCAGGCACAGGGACTTCAGAGAGAATGAGAACCCTCTCAGCTCTGTTGGATTGCAGTTCTAAATCAAAGTGCCCCCAGCCTTCTTCCCTAACCCTGAATACAACACAGAGGAAGGACCCTGGGCTACGTATTCATGCTGTGTTACCTACAAGCTAGACCATCTGCTGGACTGGCAGGATGTAAAGGAATGAGGATGTAAAGTTTCATGCTGCAGGCTGGGAAGGCCAGCTTCTCTTCTGGCTTAGCCTCTGGCTCAGTCCAACTTTGGAAGGAATGAACACTCTCCATGCCAGTGAACGGCAATTTGTTAGACTTGCTTTGTCTTGATTGGGAGAGAGGCCTTTCCATTACTGGATGCAGCTTTCTGACCCATTCCTTAGACTAGCAAGGCCAGTTCCTTCAGTTCCCTGTGGGCACCGAGGCACATGGTCTCTGTGCTTGTTGGGCACCTGATCCTCCAGATTGCAGCTGCCTGCTCTGACACTCCACTTTCCTAAACAGTCCTGACCAAGGGTGGTTACATCTAGAGACTCAGCCCCTTGTCTAAAGGGCCTCTGTTGCCTTGGCATCTCTGAGGACCCTCAGGGCTCCTCTTGCAAGAGAACTCAGCCTTTAAGGAGCTTGCTTTTCCTTATCACAACTGGGATCTGACACAGGAGACAGACCCAGTGTTTCAGCAGGTCTAAGATCCAAGATAGTCAGGGGGGCTGTGGTCTGGGTTCTGTACTCCTAGAAGGTCCTGCCTTCTAAACAGACAGAGATGGCCGCTTGCAGGAGTTCTGGGAGGTGAGAGGAGACAAGGGTACCTCTAGTCTGGGGCAGCGGAGATTCACCCACAAACGCTCTCCGGCTGCCACAGAGCTCCGGAGGCCGGTGCGCGCGCCCGCCATCGCAGATGCGCCCCAGCTGTCACTCCGCTGCGCGCTCTCCTCCCTCCGTTTGCTTGCTGTTGAGCACGCGCGCTCTGATCCTTCTGCCTCTCCCCCTCTTCGGTCTGTCTTCCTCCCGCCCTCCCTCTTTCGCTTCAGTTTGTCGCTGACCCCGCAGCCCCCTCCCCGGCAGCGGCAGCTCAGTCTGCGGGTCCGCCTCCTTCACAGGCGCTGCCCAGTCTCCCCCTGCCCTGAACCAGACCGGACATCCCCGCGTTCTGCCTGCCAAGCTGCTCGTGTCCAGCTACCTGGTCTGAGCATCAGGTTCCAGTGCAAAAAGGTGAGTTGTGAGTGGCTTCTGGGAGAGAATGAATGGGGATGGCGCAAAAGGAGAGATGGCTTGGATATGGGAACTAGGACCACCTGTCCCTGCATGATTAGCAGGGCTTTTTTTCCCAGGGCAGTTGCTGAGGTGGGGTGGGGGAACCACTCAGGACCAGATACCTGGGCAACCCAAACGTACAGAGCATTAGGAACTCTGACTGCTCAGTGTTGGGGACATAGCTGTGTATTCTGCTAAGGAGGGGGTATGGAGGAGGGGACAGAGAGGAGAGCAATGCTGGTGCCACATGATGGCCCCGGATAGCATGGAAATGTCCCTGCAGCAGGAGGAGCGGCAGCTATGGGAGGGGGAGACAGCTTGGGTGTTGGAAACAGGCTGGCATTCTGAGAGGCTTGAGTGGAGGTGGAGGGTGGAGGACCCACCGAGTGAGGCAGGCTGGACATTTATACCAGGTGCTCTTGCTGGGCTTGCTGGCCTTCAGGTAGCTGTCCTTGGACAAAGGTGCAAAGGAGCCCTTCCTAGTTGGCATAGTCTTTGCAGTCCTGATGGAGCCTCCCTGGTGGGGGTGTGGCTGGGAGTGAAGGAGGGGTGTCTGGTAGTTCTTCCTTACAAACCCAGGCCTTGATTTTAGCACACTGGATGGCCAGACAAGCCAAGAACCTGAGATACTTAGGTGGTCCACTACTGCATAATGGCCTTTGCAGCAGGTGGGTCAGATGCCTTCAGAGCACTGGGCATTTAGTATAGAGGGCAGTGTACAGCGAGGTCACATTCTCCTGGCTGCCTGGCTTACATGGGCATGGATGCCCGACTCGGAGCAAGACATTGGTTTTCAGGAGCCCCAGGCCCATTTCATAACGCTGGATTCTGCCCAGGAATCTGCAGTTCAAATTCCTGTATGGCCGGCAGGTCTGGGACTGAGCTCTGATTGGTTGCTCTGCTTCCCACCCCCAGCTGTCTGCATTCCAGGGTGGTGGTGGGGATGTTGGCACCGGGCTGCCAAGGTTTGTTGGGCATTGCCTTGTGTGACTCAGATTGACAGGCCCACAGCTTAGATAACTACAGCAGGTGGGGGGAGGGGAAGGAGCCAGCATGTGGCACTGGGCGGGGGAAGTCCAGCTGGTAGGGAAATCCAACATCAGCTTCCAAGCTGCCAAGAAGAGCCCAGCGCTCCCACCCCCACCTTCCCACTGCAGAAGGGCTCCGGCTCTGCCAGAAGAGGGAGATGGGGGGGGGGGGACCAAGCAGGGCAGGCAAAGAGGCGGGCTTCTTAAGCCCCCTAGCTGTGTTTTTTGAGGTTTGGCTAGAGGCTGTGTCTGCTCTCAGGACAAGCTTACCCTAGTCTCATTTTCCAAGTGGCAAGACCCAGAACCAGGGTCTTGCTTTAGTCAGGTGGGTGGCAAAGGAGGGAGCTCGAATGGATGATTGTGTGTACAAGGTTGGGAAGAGGGGGAGGCAGGATGAGGCTTGGGTGTGGGGTGAGTGATCTTTCTTGGCTCCTGCCCAGGGAAGCAGTTGAATGGTGGGAGCCTCCTGGGTCCTCAATGGCTTCTTCAGCTTCACAGAGCACCCCTGTGTGTGTTGGGTTTCCTTCCTACTCTGTTTTCCAAGGCTTCTGTCAGAGACGGGGAGAATTTGACAAGGAAAGTGGCTCAAGAAGCCGACCGAGAGAAGACAGTATACCGAGAGGAACCTGGAGGAAGGGTGTGTGGCTGTTCCGAGCAGAAGGGGTTTAGAGGCTGCCTCACTGGACAGTATGTGCTTAGGGGTGACTGACAGGGGGCAGATGTTGGGGTGTTTTCTAGAAGGGCTTCATGGCCAGACAGATGACAACAGCTTGGGGACATTTCAGTTTCCGGTGCTCTGGGCTACCAGGAATTCCAGTTGCCTAGACCAGATGTCCAGAGTCCCTGGAAGTACTCTAAGATGGGACAGGATGACTTGCAGGCCACTCGCTAGCCTTGAGCTTCCCTGAAGAACAAATCGGATAGCCCATGCAAGCATCTTCTGCTTCCTCTTTGTACATGTATGGAGCTGGGGGAGAGGGTGCAGGAGCCTTGACCCAGGAGAGACATACTGGGAAGATATGCACAGCAATGGGCCCAGGAATCAGGAGCTGAGGGCACCCCCTGCTTCATGTTGTAAATACTTGATTTGAGGGGTACTGAGAAGGAGCTCAGAGGAATCTTGTAGATCCCAGGCCTGGGGGGAGGTGGTTTTTTATCTTTTTTTTTTTTCTTTTGGTTTTTAGCTGAGGGTGAGCCCACATCATGGGGAGAGTAGGCCTACATCTGTGGGAGAAATTGGAGGGCAGGTGCACTCTGTCATCCTAACCTCAATGTTCCGAAAGCAAGCCTGGCTGGCTGCTCCAAGCTGGGGGAGGGGGCAGCTGGGGTTCCAGGGGAAACAGCTCCCACACCCTATCAGTAGTGGGTACAGCAGCCATTGGGCTAGCAGGAAACCTCTGGCGGCTCCCTGCTCCTGCCTCACCTGTCTGCTGCTCCAATCCTCCACCCCTCCCCCCCCACTGCCCCACCACACCCCCAGCTCCAAGCCTGGATGGGTTTCTGGGTTTCTTTCTTTCTTTTGTTTTTTTTTTTTTTGAGACAGGGTTTCTCTGTGTAGTCCTGGCTGTCCTGGAACTCAACTCTGTAGACCAGGCTAGCCTTGAACTCAGAAATCCACCTCCCTCTGCCTCCCGAGTGCTGGGATTAAAGGCGTTCGCCACCACTGCCCGGCTCTGGGTTTCTTTCAACCTATGGGTAGGATGGGGACAGGAATGGCTGCTTGCTCAGACAGTGATGAGGAGATGCCATATAAACTGTAAAGCTCTATGTGGATGAGGGCTATATGTCTGTTTCTGAATCAGCCTTTACCTGAGGGATAGGACTGAGGCAGGAACTTGTGAGGGCAACCGAGTCAGAAATTTTATGGGCAGGAAATAGGACCAACTGATATTCTTCCATTTGCTTAACCTTTTCCATGCCTCAGTTTCCCTATGATGTTGAAAATGACTCTAAACCTTACTGAACCGTACGAGGATCAAGAACACAACACTGTGTAGCTCTTTGTCTGTGGCCATTAGCATCTCCCCATGTTAAAGGCTTGTAGGAGGCCCTCGGGTTGGTGCTCTTGTCTTGGCCTGCCTTAGGCAAGATTAATTAAGGTTTTGGGTGAACCCTGGACTTATTCTTCCTTTTAATCCGACATTTTCTGTCGCAGCTTCTCCAGGCTAACTGTCTGCAGCCTATGCTGTCCCTAGTTCCCTGACCTAGAGTTGCACCAGTATGGCCTTCTGGGTAGCTGTTAGGTCCTGGCTGAGTCTGCTGGCCTATACTTCTCAATCTTGAATATGTCCCCAAATTGCCTGGAATTTTGTTGTCTGTGTGGGATCTGAGATTTGGCATTTCTGAAAGGTTCCAGGCTAGCTGATCTTATTAGCCCATCAGAGTCAAAAATGCATGTTTCTGGTTTGGGAGGTTCAAAGGTTGGTCAATCCTAGCTTTTCAGCCCCATTCCAGGGATCCTGCCTGGCCCAGCCTTGCCCCTTTCTTTGTTTCTGGGGACAAGGTAAAACACAGGTTAGTTTTGGGAGCAGGTCCTGAAGATGGGGGTAGGGGTGGGGCGTGGGGAGTGGGGATGGGGTGAGGACAGTTTCTTTCCTTCCAGTAGGACCTCCAACTCCATTCTGTCTCCCACTCCCACAGAGTGTTAATTTATTCCAGCAGTTGGCCAGTGCCTGCTGCAGCAGCTGTCCTCTGCCTCCCAATGTAGGTCACCCCTTTCCTGAGGAGTCTCTGCGTTTCAGGGGCAGAAGGGTCTTTTGCTGGGAGATGTGTGAGTGGACTTGGGGTGGAAAGGCTAGGAAGTGCCCCTCACCCACATCTCTCTAAGGATCAGGATGGCACTGACATCAATCAGAGGAGACAGGTCAGCTACCTAGACAGAGGGGGGGTATCTTCTCCTAGAACCTTGGCCTCTTTTCTCCAGAGGATCTCAGTCACCAGAGTCCTTTCTGCTACTTCAGTAGACAACAAACACCCTGGTCTGCACTGTTTGCTCATGGCCCCTGGGCATCATAAGCACGGTGGTCCTGAGGGGGGCAAAATAGGAAAGACTCTTCTTGGAACCTCAGGTGGAGGTCAACCTGAAGGAGGCTTATCCATGGCCAGTACCCCTGTGGGAGGGCACAGACATGGGAGCAGAAGCTGGCTGGGCCTTCATCAATCCCTGAGCCTGAACAACAACAACAAAAAAACTGGCCTGGCTTTAAGGCTGCTTCGAGGGGTTTTCAGCAGATCTTCCTTCCAGGCAGGAAGTGCCTCTGTGCCTCCCTGCTGGGGGTGTGCAGGGACTATGAGGCATCCTTTTGCTGCCTGAATGAAGGCATCTAAGGGATGCTGGGATGCTGCCAGCAAGGCATGTGTATGTTTGTGGGTGTGCACGCATGTGCCTATGTATCCCAGTACATACCTAGCTACTTGTGTGTGGGAGTGCATGTGTGCAAGCACATGTGTTATGATACACTTAGTTGCATGTCTTGATATGGGCCTACCTCACTCTGTTTCAAGGCTGTGTCTGGGAGCTCTGTGCACACTCAAGCGTTTCCCTACTAGGGCCCCTGCAGGGTAACAGCTATCAGGAAGTAGGTAAATAGCCTGACTCAGAAGCCTGTGACCCATCCTGACTTACCACATAACCTTGGCAAGCTGGTTATGATATCTGTGCATTTTTGTGGCTGTAGCCTGCTTGCTATTTGACAGCTACTGTGACAGTGGTTTGGCTGATGTTTTGAAGGTCAGAGATGGGAGCACATAGCAAGAGGGTGACTGCTGTCTGAGACAGCAGGTCTGTGTGGGCATTGCATGTGAGGGGCAGAGATACATAGGGTAAGAACGTGGTTAACACGACATGGAGTGAGGACCTGTGATTAGCCACAGCCTGCAGCAGGCTCAGACATCCATGGGATTGACCTCTCTTGATGGTGAAGAAACCCACCATAGTCTCAAGGTCAGGTGGGCCTTTGCCTATATTCCTTATGTGATGTCACTCATGCCAACTCTGTTTCAATCCACCAACCATCAGGTTGTCACTTTTAGGGTTGGGAAGCTGGGGCGGAGTTTAAGCAGTGTGTCAGAAGGAGATGGAGGGCATGGATCTGACCCCAGAGATTCTTTGCCCGTGAATCTGAGCCAGGAGAGGGCTCTGAGAACGGAAGCCAAGCCACGGTAGCCACTGAGTACCAGGCCCACACACAGATGGCTTCTGCCCTCAGCCTACAGCTGTGCTGAGTCCTAGCCATGCTCAGTCACGGCCTGCAAACCCTCCTGGACCCTTCACAAGTTGTCTCCTAACAGGGAAGTGGGGAAGGGAAGTCAAGGCTGGCGATGAGTACCGCATTCCTGAGCAAGCTGCCCTTGCTGGGAGCAGAGCAGAGTATCTGAGGGCCACATAGGTTACAGCCACACAGGCCACCTTGGTGGCTTCCTGAAGGCCACCTAAGGTGACATGCAGTGGAGGTAGAGACTAGAGAACTCAGATGGGTGTTGTGGCGTACACCTTTAATCCCAGCACTTGGAAGGCAGAGGCAGGTGGATTTCTGTGAATTCAAGGCCAGCCTGATCTACATAACAGGTTCCCATCCAGCTTTGGTTCAAACAACCAAACATCGATTAATGGATTAATGGGGTCAGGATGAGGTTGGGGATGCAATAGGAGCATTCTCTGAACCTAGTTAGGCTGCTCAGGCTTCTAGACCAAATGCCCAAGCATCCAGCAACTCCGCTCACCTCAGTGTCAGCTCCACTCACCACTGGCTGGGAGCTCCAGGGCTAATAGATCTCTGAGGGCTGCCACTGAAACTACATAGGAGCCATGAACTGGCCATCAAGGAAAGCTAACCTTGCAGCTATCCTGGGAGGAGTGGAAAGGGAGCTGGGGTATACCACAGCCTCCCCTATCTGACCCTGTCCTGGGAGGAGGAGGAGGCTGGCAGGTGCTAAGGAGGCCTTGGGCCCCTTTAGGGGACACTGGATTGTGAAAGGCCTTAGAAAAAGTAAGTAGCCCACTTGTCCTCTGGAAGAGTAGCCTGCTGCCTACACTTGGCCTATTGCTAGCCATTTTGCCCTCTCCTCTAGGTCTTCGTGTCTCCTGGGCCAGCAACAGAAGAACGGGAACCCCTGAGCTGCAGTAGTTATAGATCGGCTAGCTGGCAGAAGCTAGCTTGTGATTCACCTCAAGGTGCAAGTGGGCTCGGAAGAGAAGCAGGGGGCAGTGCAGCAACTCACATCCCACCTGTCAGCAAGAGCTACGAAGGGAAGGGCCTGGCCTCTGCCTCACCACAACTATGGTAAGTTGGACACGGGGGATGATGGAACTGGCGCATCTAGGTGGAGGGGCGCAGGTGGGAGCTGGGGTCTCACTCATTTACCTAGGAGAGATGTGCCTTCATTTTCTCCCCTGTGGTGTGGTAAGCCTGGGGGAGGAAGCAATATTGCAAGGCCATAATTTTTAAAGCTCATCAGAGTGTAAAGAGGCCTTAGGGGAGTAAGGGAAAGACAGGGTGTGTGTGTGGGGGTGGAGCTGGGGTTCAGCTGGCAGTTCTTGGGCCTTCCAGCCCACCCCAGTAGGTAAATATCTTGCTTGATCCTCTTGACCCCCTCCTTGCAGAGTACCAGGAGCAACAGGAGAGGGGGTGAGGAACGTAAAGAGACACCTGGGCCTTGTCCCTGACCCCTGGGCTGGAACGGGCTCCAAATGCTTTGCTCCACCTCTCTCTCTCTCTCTCTCTCTCTCTCTCTCTCTCTCTCTCTCAGGACTGACAAGTGGTGCATGCTGAGGGGCTCTCTCTCTCCAGAGCTGCAGAGAGTGTGGGTTTCACCATGTTGGCACGAGGCGGTGGCCCAGAGCAGAGGAGCAAGCTTGTCCTGCAGTGGAGGCAGGTCTCCTGTGAGTATGGGTCCAGCATGGGGGTGGACCTGACATGTGTGTGTATCTGACAGGGTGACAACATGATGTCTGACCTTCCTGGATGCCTAGGGCTTTGGAGGCCTAGACTCATGCCCTTGTTAAGTAAAGGCAGTCCATGCAGAATGCTTTCCAGAAGCTGGGAGGAGGAGGAGGCTGAACAGCTGGCTCTGTCCCATGTGTCTCCTTTCCTGGCAGTCACAAGCCAAGAGCTCTGTAGGAGTCATCCAGCTTCACTCCTTTTGACTGGGATCTGCAATGTGTGCAGCAGGTGTGGAGAAATCAGCCCCAGCAGGGTCGTATAGCCAGCCTCGGCTATATGAAAGCTACCTTCTCAATTGGCCTCAGCAATCTTGTCTGCTAGATGAAGCCAGAGGCCCCAGCAGGATCTGTATGCTGCAGAGTTCCCAGCTCTGTAGAGGAACTAGGGGGTTCTTAGGGTGGAGCAGTGGGAGCAGGGGTCATAGGGACTGCATCCATTCCTCCCTCTACACAGCACACTGAGGTAACGGTGCTAGTGAACGCAGCCTTGTCTGGGAACATTCTCTTCAAAGGGACAAGGTCAGCCATGGCTGGTTTGCCCAAGGCTATGCAGTAAGAAGAGAGAAATGGCCAAAGGGACATTGCTCCGCCTGACCTCCCCTGGCCTTCCGTCCAGTTGCCCTGGCAGGGAGCGGTCTGAATTATTCACCAGGTGAATGGCTGATCCAGGGGCTCAGATCCCTTTCATTCTGGGATCACTCTGACACCTCTTAGTGCAGGATTAGGTTTTCTTGTCACTAGAGCTTTGGTGCAAGTCTGAATTTGGTGATGGGGGTGGAGGTGGGGATGAGGGGAGAGGGGGTTGTTTTCCCTCTATCCAGCTGCCAGTTTACCCACCAGAAAGCATGTGCAGTGTGGCTCTTGCTGCTGACTGTCCTTCTTAAGGGGTCCCTCTCCTTCCTCCCTTTCCTCTCTCCCCTATCCTTCCCCCTCTCCTCTTTGGTCTCTCTCTCTTTTCTCTTTCTCTTCCTTCTTCCACACCCCCTCCATTCCTTCTTTCAGTTTCTTTAGAGAGTTGTTACACAGCCCAGGCTAGTCTCAAACAGTGGTCTTGCCTCAGCCTCCTAAGTGCCAAATACAGATGTGTGCATCGCACTTGGCTTCTCTTTGAAAGTAAAACATGAAGAATGTGTGTGCATAAAACAGTGTTTGTCACGTGTGCTCATGCATGCACGTGTGTGTGTATGTGTGTGTGTGCATGGGTGTGTGTGTTTGTGCATAAAACTCTGTGTGTGTGTGTGTGTTACGGGGGCAGGTTGATGCTGTAGATGGGCTCAGAGGGGTTGGAGGTCATTTCAGGTGACCTCAGGTAGCAGGGGGAGGTCTCCAGGTGACTGTATAACTAAACACCAAGAACAAAGTAGCTCAGGTGTCAGCCTCACAGAATATCCTTCACTATCATTAATTTCACAAGAAAGGGCAGGGAGAGTGTCATCTTGTCCTCCCCTCAAACTCTGCCCCCTTGGACTTTAGATGACCAGACACCCACCAGACAGATTGGACACTGTCTCATCTTGGTGCCCTGGTTGGGTTGGCTGCTGGTCATCCAAGTAGGGCCAGCTGGGAGGCGACTGGTGTTGAATCTCCTCAGTTCTCCATCTGGAGGCTTTCCTCAGGACTCTGGCTTGATGCAATGGAGACAGGACTGTGTGAGCTTATTCCCCCAGGTTCTCCAAAAGGTGGACTTCTCTGCCGTTTGGGACAGTGGGACTGACTGCAGGGTCATTGTCAGAAAGGGATGCTTTCTGGGGCTCACTTACAGCAGCTGTCCCCAGGCTGGACCCACATATTCTACTCGAAAGGGTCTTGGGAAAAAAAAAACCAGGACATGGCAGGAATCCTGTTACTTGATCCACCCAGAAATGTTACCCTGCCCTCTAAGGCTAGAAGTACAGGATGGGCCTGGCAGCTTCAGAGTTCAAGTGCAGACAGGGCCACTCCTGGTCAGACTTCTAGTGTTGTAAGCTGCGTAGTTTACCGTGTGTTATCACAATATTCCGATGCAGGTCCTAGCTGGGCTTGGGTCCCACCTTAGACATTGGAATCTGGTAAATGGACAGCATTTAAGATTGCCACCAGGGACACTCTGGACTTCCCTTTCATGCCCAAAGCACATCTCCCTGTGATGTGGCTTTGGGTAGGGGTGAGGTTCTCATAGGAAGGACCCAGCTTTGTGGCTTCAAACTTTGAAAAGTTTCCCTGACATTCAAAAATTTTATATTTTATAAACAGTTGGGGTATTAGGGCATCTAAGTTCTGAGACACTTAGCAGTGGAGCTGTGAGCAGGAACTGAGGACCTGCATGGTTAGTCTTGGCTACTCCACTGACACAAGTGACTCTTTGGTGACAGTGCGATGTCCTTTAACATGGATGTTTCAGGTTCCTGAGCACCTTCCTGTGTGGTCAATAAATACCTGTGAACTGACTGTAGCTTGTACCAAAGGAGGGGAGGCCAGGAAGGCACTTGGGCATGAGCAGGGAAGAGGGAAACTGAGGCAGGAGAGTCCAAGCCTGTTACTTTCTCCTCCCAACTCCTCCCTAGGGATCACTTGCTGGATTGCCCTGTGTGCTGTGGAGGTGCTCCCTGCCTGCCCTTTCTCTTGCACATGTGACAGTCGCAGCTTGGAGGTGGACTGCAGTGGCCTGGGCCTCACTACTGTACCCCCGGATGTGCCCGCTGCCACCCAAAGCCTTTTGCTCCTGAACAATAAGCTGAGTGCCCTGCCAAGCTGGGCATTCGCCAACCTGTCCAACCTGCAACGGCTGGACCTGTCCAATAACTTTCTAGACCAGCTCCCCCGGTCCATTTTCGAGGACCTGGTTAATCTGACAGAGCTCCAGCTTCGGAATAACAGCATCAGGACCCTGGACAGGGACCTGCTCCAGCACTCCCCGCTACTTCGCCATCTGGATTTGTCTATCAATGGCTTGGCCCAGCTGCCCCAGGGGCTTTTTGATGGGCTCCTAGCTCTGCGATCCTTGTCCCTTCGGTCCAATCGTCTGCAGAGCCTGGACCGGCTGACATTTGAGCCTCTGGCAAGCCTGCAGCTGCTTCAGGTTGGGGACAACCCGTGGGAGTGTGACTGCAACCTTCGCGAGTTCAAACACTGGCTGGAGTGGTTCTCCTACAGAGGTGAGCCCTACCACCCCACAGGCAAGAGGGGAGCTGGGATGAGGGCAGGGGAAAGAAGAGCTACAGCCCCCACCCTAATCATCGCCACTTCCTGCAGTCAGTGGAGGCCAGGTGCTGCTCATCTATGCTCATTAAGACTCATTAAGGGCGTTCTGAACCTTTGCCTCCCTTTCTTAGGTTTCATATGGGAATTTAAAGACACACAATGCCTTTTCTATGCTCTCTGTCCCACCAGTATGCCTCTGGGCTTCCCCAGCAGGACGGGAAGAGGAACAACTACCCTTCCTGGGAATAATAAGGTCTTCTGCCTCTTACATGAGTGCGGAATGTAACTGAAACCCACAGACACAACCATTTTCCTGTGAAGGTAATATTAGCTTCCAGTCCCAAGAAATTTTGACAGAAAAGTTAATGAGCAGAAGAATGATTTGAGTTTCGCCTTCCTATCCTTCCTTTTAAAAACGTACTATTTATTTATTTATTTGCACACATGTCTGCTCGAGCTTACGTGTGTGCGAACACGCCACAGAACACGTGTGATAGTCAGAGGACAGCTTTAGGAGTTGGTTCTCTCTTTCCATCAGGTAGGCTCCAGGGATGTAACCCAGGCCATAAGGACTGCCAGCAAGTGGTTTTCCTCACTGTGCTATCTTGACGGCTCTTTATTGTTAGGTTAGAACCTGACTCTTGACCCTTTGTATTCTAGGTTGAACTTAAAACTCTGTGAGGCAACACTCCTGATTTCTCCCCCAACTTTAAAACAGTTTTATCTATTCACTTTACGTGTATGTGCCCAAGTGTATTACACACATCACATGCATGCAGTGCCCTCAGAGGCCAGAAGAGGGCATCCCCTGGAACTAAAGTTATAGGCAGCTGTCAGCAACCCAGTGTGGGTGCTGGGTACTGAACTGGCTTTCTTAAAAGATCAGTAAGTACTCTTACCTGCTGGGCCATCTTGCCAGCTCCCTCTTTCTTTAATCTGAGAAAGTTCTATAATGAACAAATGAATTGATCAAATGAATGCTTAGCCAGGTTCATACCTATAATCCCAGCACTTGGAAAGTAGAAGCAGGGATCAGGAGTTCAAGGCCTGCCTGGACTACAAGAGACTGTGTGTAAAAATAAATAAATAAACAAATCAATAAGAAAAGAGGCGATGGAACGGAATGGGAGGGGATAAATAAGTACAGTGCTGAAAAGGGCCAGATCTTGTTTGAATTTTGGCCCTGCCACCTACTAGCTGTGTGATCTTGAGAAGTTAATTAACATCTCTGTGGTATATCTGTCCAAGGGAGAAAGGCCAATTGTGAGAATTAAATAGGACAATGCATACGAGGTGGTTTGCAAAGTGCCCAGCATAAAGGCAGTGTTCGGCGGAACACTGATTCACTTGCGCACTTGCTCATTTGTATTCATGAAATCAAGAGCACCCGGGAAGACACAGTCAGTGCCCAGCACAAGGCAGCTGTTTGGTGTCTGTGGAATTAACAAATCAGCACTAAAATTATGAAAATAACACAATGCTTTCCCTCACTCTTACCTCATTCATTTCTTTCCCAGCCACTAACTCAATATTTCCGTGCTGCTTGGATGCATTAATTAAAAACACTTTACAAACTATAAAGTGCTTTGAGATGTTAGTCACTATGATGCTGCTGATTTTGTAAGTGAGGGATGATTAATGCTGTTGTCTAGCTTCTAGTTTACAGATACCTTTTTGTGCACATTATCTATTTAATCTCTCAATCGAGATAGATATCCTCACTTAGTGGCTAAGAATCCGGAGATTCAGACATAATAAAATAATTTAGTTAAATAATTTTCAGGTGACAACACAGCCAGGATTCAACCTCGGGTCTCTGGCCCAGGAAAATGAGATCACTCCCTTCTCACTCCTAAGCTTTCTGCCATTCTAACCAAAGGTGGTGGTGGTTACCCGTTTGCTGGTATTGGCCTTAGGGCACATTCTTGGCCTTAACGAAGCAGGCAGGAGCCAGTTTCTCAGATTCAGTCTTTAACCTTGCACTCCTTAAAAAACAAAACCCAACCCAGATGTTTGCATCAGCATCCTGAGCATCCTAGGCTAAGATGGATGTCTGTTGTGCGATTGGACTTGAGGTGTCTGGGCTGGGAGAGGGAGCTCTCTTACCCTCCCCAGCTAGGTACCGATACTCTCCCTCTGCCTGTCTGTCCTGCCCAGCGTCATGAGGGTGGTTTGGTGGCCGGTCTAAACACTCTAATCAACTCCAGTCTCCTGTGTCTCCAGGATTTGCTCCCTAGCTATCTCTGTGCTGGTTCACCTGACAAACTCAGGAAGATACCATGCCCACTTCTGGGTGTTCGAAGGCCACCAAAGCCCTGTGTTGGGGAGCATATGAGGCTGTGGTTTTGGCTTTCCTTCTCTCTCTGAGAAGGGACACAGGCCAAGGCTTGTGTTGAAAACAGTGGCAAGGGTTCATAGACATCAGTGAGCAGTTAGCTTTTAGGCAGAGAAGATGTATGGTCTGGGCAGGGACATGGCTCGATGTACCAAAGCCATGTCCTGAGCATACCCCCAGCTGTTACTGCTGTCCTCCTGTGGGTCAGTGTGAACTTGGAGGGACAGGCTTGAATGAGATGGGTGGGGAATTCTCTGTGAAATAAAAGTAATGGTAATGTTCATTTTCAATGGCTTTGGCAGCAGTGGTGGTCTCTATGACACAGCGATCATAGCCCTTAGTCTATTGGTGCTAGTTCCTGCCCACTCTTCCGTAATCAGGACTGACATCACTGGCAGGACTATACCTTTTGTGCCTTCCAATTTGAGGTCTGGTGGGGAGGGGAGGGCATTCCAGTTTTAGATGCTTGTTCACCTCCTCTTTGTTCCCCTGGACACAGGGGGACGCCTGGACCAGCTTGCCTGTACCCTACCCAAGGAGCTAAGGGGGAAGGACATGCGTGCGGTCCCCATGGAGATGTTTAACTACTGTTCCCAGCTAGAGGATGAGAACAACTCTGCTGGGTTGGATGCTCCAGGGCCACCTTGCACCAAGGCCAGCCCAGAGCCTCCTAAACCTAAGCCTGGGGCTGAGCCTGAGCCTGAGCCCAGCACTGCCTGCCCTCAAAAGCAGAGGTACCGGCCCGTGAGTGTACGACGAGCCATTGGCACAGTGATCATCGCAGGGGTCGTGTGTGGCATCGTCTGCATCATGATGGTGGTAGCTGCTGCTTATGGCTGCATCTATGCTTCCCTCATGGCCAAGTACCACCGGGAGCTCAAGAAGCGCCAGCCACTGATGGGGGACCCCGAGGGTGAGCATGAAGATCAGAAGCAGATCTCTTCTGTGGCATGAGAGCTGTCTGTCTGGCCCAGGTAGGATAGCAAGGAGACTCCATGGGACTGCTACCAAAAGGGCTGCCCTTCCCTCCATCACAGGCCCTATCTCAGCCTGATACTGGTACTGTCTCCCTCAGTTCCCTGGTCCCAATCTCTTTCCAAGTTTTCCAGAAGCTTCCCTCGGGCCAAAGATTCCTATGGAAGGCTTTCTCTGGGCCTCTTGTCTTTGGAACACCTGAGCCTCTCTGTAGGCTTCTGGCCACAGGGAGGAAAGAACCTACACTAGAGACATCATCTGCACCGAGCACTTCCCTCCTGCCCAGGGCTACCACAGCTGGTGATTCTCCCTACCTCTTGCTCATTCCCACCTCAGTCTGCATTAGGGCCTGGGAGGGAGGGACAGGAAACCCAGAGGTAGATTCTGTGATTCCTTTCAAAGCCAGAAAGATATTCTTGAGTCCTTGCAATGTGAAGCTTGTCTGGCTCTTAGCAGCTGGTGTCAGTGTGTAAACACCCCAGCCCTGTGATCTGGGTCCAATGCTTAGAAAAACCAAAGTGGCTCTAATGTCCCCCTTGGATGGATGTCATTATGTCCCTTTATTTGCTACAGACCCTTCTGATTACATTGCTACAGGTTTACGAATTCTATCCATACTTTCTGTTCTGGTGTTAGGTTTTGAGACAGGGCCTTACTTTATACACCAATTCACTATCAGACACAGAGCATCACTACAACGGTCCTACAGATCAAAGTTACACACACACAGAGAGAGAGAGAGAGAGAGAGAGAGAGAGAGAGAGAGAGAGAGAGAGAGAAACAGAGGCCATGAGAATTTGGGGCAGAGGCTTGATATCCCCTGAGCCCGGAGGCCACAGTCCCTCTTATTTCCTGACTACAGTCTTCCTATGTCATCAGGGGTTGGGTCCTGGACAATAACACGGGTATCCTTTGAGACCCTCAAAAGTGGGCCAAAGTATGCAGCTGGAGGAACTGTCCATTGCCATGGCAACCCTAGCACCTCTCCCACTAGGTTTACCAGAGGTATGTGTGTATGACAGTTCCAGGCTTCTGAGAGCTCAGTTGCAGACCCTTGGGCATGCCTGGGAGCCTCCTCCCTGCCAGGTTCCAGGAACACCCAGCAGTTTCTAGTCCTGCAGCCTGGCTTCTCCTGTCTCCTCTGTCATCTGCATCATTTGTTCGTGACCTCAAAGGCTGGGTATGGGCTGTGTTCTGAGATTTGTGTCTCACCTTAAGGAAAGTAGATGCCAGGCAGTAAGTCCTTGAGAAGGCTGGCTGCCTTCGACACATCCCCAACAGACTGCAGGAGCGGGAACAGGATGGCTACATTCTGTTCAGAGTCCTTGGAGACGGGGCTTTCTTTCCCAGGGGTTCATCAGCAATGCCTGGTGTCCTGGGAGTGTGCATTCACATCTGGACTATCCAGGCTAAAAAATGGCTGCAGTCCTATTTGGTATGAGAGTCTTACCCCTGGGTTGTTCACATTTTCAAGGTCACTGCCCTCTGTTCTAAACTGCCCCCTACCTAGAGACTGGATACCTCTGTAGGAGATGCCAGACTGATATCTTGTCCTGGGAAGGGTCTTGGTAGTAGCCTGGTAGACACTTAGGCACTGACGATACACCTACGAGGGCCTCAGGGCAGCCTCTCAGCCCTCCTTCTGGTCCTCTGCCACCTACTCGACTAGCAGGGGTGAGTACTGGGAGTCTCAGGAGAGCCTTCAAGGTTGTTCTCTGGCTGGTAGACAGAGAGCACAGGCTGCTGTTCAGGATCACAGGATCCTCTAGGCTGGGCCACAGTCTTCCTTCCTCTATTGGCTGGTGGGCCAATCCCAGAGCCGGGATTTTCTAAGGGCCTGGGGGAGGGAGGGTGTTGTCAGTGGTGATATCTTTAGCCTGAGACAGAAGATTTTTAAAGGCAAAATTATATTTCTGGTTTGTCGTTTCAGAAGACCAATAAAGACTATTTTCCTATGTATTTCCTTGCTTCATTGGGTGGGAGGGGATGTGGGCATTGGGAGAGTGGTGCCCTGTCTCCCTGCTGTGCCAGGCAGCCAAGCCATTTGTGTTACCCTGATGCAGAGAGCTCTATGTGGCAGACGGGCCCCCTGCCCAGTAGCCAGGACCTCAGGGCTGGGAGGGATGTGAGAGCAGCATCCTCGGTATGAATTGGCTCAGGACAAGGGTGATACACACTGGGCAGGGCTGGGCTGGGATTTTAAACCTATCCACACTCCTGCCTGGCAGTAACAAATGTGAGCCCCAGGGCAGAGTGAAGCTTGTGCAGCAGAGGTGAGCAGACTCTATTAGACATCCCCTGGGGTCTCTCTCTCCTTGTGTGGGGTTGCTAGAGTCTCAGTGAGCTAATGCCTGCCACCTTGGTCTTTTAGGACTGACTACATAAGCACCCCACACGTAGGTTTATGACTATGCCCCTTCAGCTGGTGGGAAGCTAGAATTAGGGACTGGAAAGCTAGGGGTGCAGCACTGAAGAGGTGAGAGCGAGAAAGCCTGGCCTCTGAATTGCTGGTCCAGCCCAGGAGGAAAAGCTTGGCTCCCTGTGGCCTTATCATCTCCAGGGCAGGACTGACCTCTAGCTCAGTGGTTCTGAACTCTTGGCCTTCAGAGACTCACATGGAACCTTCACCTTGGGAACTTTCTTGGAATGGCAACTCAGGCAGGTACAGACCCCAGGGAGACATGAACCCCAGGGTACCCAAAGCCATGCAGCCAGACAGCCTCTCTTCCTAGGTGTGGTCAGAGCTGGGGTCACCCTCCTCTAGTCTCTCTATAGCAAAGCCACATCTGGTCTCCCCTAATCCCCCTGTAGGAGCAGCACAGCACAGCATACACTGCTACTGAAGCTAAAGGCCCAGTTCATAGAAGGACACACATAGAGGGTAACAGTCCTGCCTATCCAGACCCATAATGTGACTCAAGTCTCTCCAGACAGCAGGACAGGCCTGGCACAGCCCCTGCCTAGATGCTGTGCACCATGGCCATCTGCTCTGGAGAGTACCCAAGGCCCCAGCTTCCAGGGACAGCAGACACACCACCTACCCCTCCTTGAGGTGAAGGTCTCAGCTGGTCTCAGGATCGGGGAGGTTGTGCCAGGGACCAGGGAGAGGAGGATACAGAATAAGATGCAGATGAACTCACAGCATCAGGTCTCCAGTGCCTCATGCTTTTCCTGTCACAACCGTGCACCCTGAGCGTCACGGGGACTGTCTGAAGGAGTTCAACTTGAGGCACTGGGACATGGTTTCTATGGCAACCCCTCCTGGCTCTAACTCAGCTGAGTTAAAAATTATATCAGGTAATTGGAGAGTGTGGGGAAGCACAGCCAGCAGGCTGGTCTCACACTCCTCTCCTTTCCTAGGTCTTCAAGGTAGAGGGGCAGAGAAGGCTGCCTCCAGGCAGAACAAGGTAGCCGCAGGTCTGCTGGGATTAAACCACAGGAGGATTCTAGGGAGATAAGTGGGCACCACTTCTGGCCTGGGATTAGCATGCCATGGGCCCTGGAATAATTGTGCTGTGAGGAGCTGCTGGGATGTAATACATTGCCTCTACAGGGTTGGAGGGAGGTACCTTACAGCATGCTAGAGATGCTGAGGTGGACATGTCACTGAGCCTCCTGCCCCTACGTCAGCTCAGAGGAGAATACACAGGAACCCTGACTCTGAGTAGCACATGCTCCTTGAGGAAACTCAAGCTTTCCCCTCTTATACCTCCCTGCTAGATGCTTGCAGCCTTGGGAAGAGACCAAGGTCCTGCCGGTCACCGGCCTCCCATCTCACCAGGCCCTTGCCATGTGGGACAAGCCCCTGGTACCCCAGATCTATCAGGTTGAGTAACCATTGGACTGCACAGCTTCTTGAGGAACATGGAGGACATGACCACAGAGGTTCAAACAGCAAGACACAGATGCCACGGACTGACCTAGCCACCAAGAAACTGCTAAGTCAGGCCAAGCTTATGAGGGCCACCCAATGTTCTCCTCCTCTTAGAAGCTAGGCAACGGGATTGACTCTGGGTTCCAAAGAGAGCTGGTCTGAGTCCAGGTTCTAACTTTATTTCATGAGACTTTGGACAAATAACTTCTCCATGCCTCTTTCTTTGTCTGTCATATGCTCTCCCCTGGTCACCCTGAGTTCCAGGTAGAAAGTGCAGAGTCATGAGCTCAGGTCTAGAGCTCAAGGTGACGTCTTAGGGAAGCAGTGTCCCAGGAATCGGATGGAGGTCTAGATTGTTCCTGTCCTGTGTGACCTTGGGCAGATCTCTTAACCTCTCTGGGCTGTATTTTACTCCATGAATCGCTTTTGGTTTTATGGTTTGACCAACAAAATGACGTAAGCATCTACTTCCTTCCCCCAGTATTTCTCTAGGGAAAATTTAGAGTCCCTATATCCAGGACACCTTTATTCTTTCTTCCTGTGTGTGTGGTGCTGGGGCTGAAATGGCCTCAGGCCAGCTAGACAGGTGCTCTAGCTGAGCCAGTCCCGCGCCACCAGCCTTCACCATGATCGGCTTGTAGCTCCCACCACAGCAGTTCAGGGCAGCTCTTACCTGCTGCAATGGCTGTCTTCCCGTCCACTGTCACAGTTATTGCCGTGCTGGCCCTTACCGCCACTGGCTTGCCTGGGCTATCTGGGAAAATGAGAATTATTGTTATTCTTGGCACCTGCAGAGGTGGGTCGGGGGTTGAGACTCTCTCTCGGAATGCAGGGCAAATAGGAATGCCAGGATTAGCTATCCCTGGATTATAGGGGAGGTGGGAGGAAGTGTCCTGTGGCTGCCATGGGTTACAGCTGTCCACCACCTGATGGTCCCTTGCTGTCCCTTCGTCTGAACAAACCTGAACCTGCCAGATCCATCCTTAGCCTCTGCCGGCCTGAGCCAAGAGATATCAGCACCACAGTGACACTATGATTTTGCTCCATCTCCAGGCAGCAAACCTGCCTGCCTGCTGCTCCTGCTTAGCTCTCCCTTGCGGTTTTGTCACAGGACCCTGCCATGTCCTCTCCTCCCATGTGTCTTACCCATCAGGGGCTCTGATAAACACCACAACCAAAAGCAACTTGGGGAGGAAAGGGTTTATTTCATCTTACACTTCCAGGTCACAGTCCATCACCAGGGAAGTCAGGGCAGGAGCAGGAAGCAGGAATTATGGAGTAAAGCTGGCTATGGGGCTTGCTTTCTAGATCACCCCCTGGCTCATGCTCAGCCTGCTTCTTTACAGGCTCAGGACCACCTGTCCAGGGATGGCACCATCTTTGGCAGTCTGGGCCCTTCTATACTTAACAATCAAGATTGTGCCACAGGCTAATCTGGCCAAGGCAACTCTTAGGATGGGGTTCCCTGCCCTCTTGGCAGGTGACTCTACGCTGTCGAGTTGACAATAAATACACTTTATATTAAAGGGCAGGCTGTAGATATCCCAGGCCTGGGTGGTGGGTGACCCTGCCTTGCCTTTAGAAGTCACAGAAAGTGGCAGTGATGGTCCTTCTCAGGAGCCAGATATGGTGGATGAGCCACCTCAGCATCCAGGATGGTATCTGACACATCTATGAGGCTTCGTGGATCCTAGTTGGTGGTGCCCAGCTTACCACCATGATGACTACCTTTTTCATTGCTGCCCTTCTAGAACTTTCTGCCAGGCTCCTGGAGACCTGGGTTGCCTTTCACTCCTTTTAGAGGAATCAGGCCATCCTGGGAACAAGACTAGAGGGTGGGTTCAGCTCGACTTGAGAGCAGCTTTCCAGAAGGCTGCTGTCTGACCTCTGACCCCTGTCCATCCGTGTCCTTGAGACAGTTTCCCAAAGGCCCCTCGTCTATAGGTCAGACTCCATTACACAGTCCAAGATTGTGTTCTATCCTGTTCTGTCACGATGCTTGTGATAACCAGCTCTCTCAAACCCTCGTAGAGATTGCTGAGCAGCGGTATCTGTACTGGGGCTGAGCATGGTTTCATATGGATAGCGTTCTTATGGTTTCCCCTGATACCTTGCTATCCTCAACATGTCTCAAGAATCTAACTGTGCTCAGATTGTGGGAACTCATGACCCTCCAGCTGTTCTCGATCCAGAAATTTGCCATGGCAGAGCCAAAGTAACCAGAGTAGAAACAGATCCTTCCCTTTGTTTCTGGAAACATCTATAAGACATGAATGTAGGGAACCTCTGCAGGAGTCCTTGGCTCTGTAGACTGCCTTCCAGTTAGCACAGACTTTTGGGAAACACTCTGTTAACATCTGGGGACCTTGGGAATTTCAACATTAGTGTCAATGATCACATGACACAGGGCCTGTGTGAACAAGCCCAGGATGAGATGTGTGTGGGAGGCCCAGTCCCAGGTCTTTGGTGCTGGCAGACTGAGGTGTGTCCACAGGTGGCATAGGCTCTAGCTATGGGGGCAACCCAAGCAGACAGCACTCAACCTAGTAGACCTCGGGCTAGCCTGGAGGTTACCCCTCTCTGCCTCTGCCTTTGCAGCTCCCTGACCTCATTGAAATGAAATTATTTTCTTTCTCTTGGGGAGGATGGGAGGCTCAGAAATGTCCACGTGGCTTTACGCATGTGCTCCGGCTGAGCAAGTGTGCAGGGGCGTAGGAAGGGAGTGAGCTCCTGCCTCCCTCCTGAGCAGTCCCCTTTTGGGTTGCTAGCTTCCCTCTCTTCTCCTGGCAGCTCCGTTCCCCACCCACCTGCCCTCCTACCTCGTGGACACATAAAGCTTCCCCTAGCAGCCAGCAGGCAGTTCTGGTGACAGTGCAGGCAGGAGGGAGCCTGTCACCCTGGCTGGGCGGGGCCCAGGGTCTCACCCAGGGAACGTCTATGGAGTCCGTGGGTGTCTGTCCTTTGGGAGCCCTTCGTGTGGGAGGAGCTGCCTCTCTGCCTTAGATGTGCAACCTGGGAAGACCTTGGCCTTTAAGAATCT
>JADRCH010000155.1:2632777-2691030 GCA_019843965.1 Rhynchomys soricoides | reverse complement strand
ACACACACACACACACACACACACACACACACACACCTCTGAGATGTCTTCCCTTGCCCCTTGCCCACCTCATTCACTCAGCCATGAGCAGGCACTGTCCAAGTCCAGCCTGTCTGCATTGGGCTCAATGCAGCCCCCTTGTGACAAGCTGATGGACACTTGCTGTTTAGACTTCTGGGTCCTGGACAAGCCACCAGCCTCTCTGGACCATTTCCTCAAGGGTCAGCAGTCTGATTTTCCTTACACTCAGCAAGGGTCCTTCCTGGTGTTCTTTCCTACCATCCTCCAGAGAGACCAGGACTGGAAGCTGGAGTCCCCAGCTTGGTGCCACTTCTTTCTGTCCAGTGGCCTGGGCCTACAGAGGTCTGCTAGCTGTCTCTGGCTATATCCCCTATTCCCTGGGAGTTGCCTTCTGGGTAATCTGAGGGGAGTGGAGACTGGAAGAGCCATATGGATAAGTCCTCTGAGGTTATGGAGCTTTAAAGCTGATCTCACATTGGGAATGTGGGCCAGGAGTCAGACTGGTTGGCTTTTGGGTCAGATCTCTTTTCCTTTGCTCCACGCTGGATCTTGAGTGCTGGCTGGGGATGAGAACACACAGTCCTACATTCTGTGTGCCACACCAGGCATGTCCTGAGCTGCAGTGTCAGGAGGGAAGGCAGGGAGGGAGCCCTGGGATCTTCCTCTCTTCTATATCACCTGCTCCCACTTTCCACTCTGGGGAAGAGTACAGAGGTATAAGTTACCTGGTCCCTCTGCCCAGTGGAGATTGAAGACAAAGCTGCCTGGGGGCTGCTCAGAGGCCTGCCGATACCACAGTGGAAAGTGGTCCATGGTGAAAATACTGGCTTCGTCTTCAGGTGTCAGGAACTTCCTGTGAGAGTAGGATTGATGTCACCTCAACTATGGGAAGATGTTTGTCCCTTTTCCCTGTGCCATACATGATCATCCTGGCTGGACTAAGACCAGCAACTTGTGCTGGCAGAGTTGCAGGTAGGAAACAGCCTCTACACCTGGCAGAGACAGTACGTACACTGTTATCCTCATACTCACAGGACTAGAGAGGATGTTCACTGTTCTCAGTTATGTTGGCTACAAGGCAAGACCTATCTCAAGTGCCCTCAGTAAAAAAGAATGAAAAGAGTTATCAGCTCTTAAGTTGTTCCAGGCAGTTCCTGCCTTTTCCAGAAGCAAAATGCTGGAGCATCTGCTGGAAAGCTGAGGTGGAGCTGGTACCCAGCTGGACCATGCAGATGTATTGGCAACAAAGTACACTTTCTTTGGGTATAGGTGATTTTTTTTTGGTCTGGCCCACTGGCAGATCTAAGTGAGGAAATCCCACAGTCAATTCTATCACTGCAGTAAAGAGGCACGAATTGCCCTAAATGGTTACTTTGAAAGGCTTCCGTGTGCAACATTAGTCTCCTTTTTGGAGAAGCTTTTCCTTGCTAATTATGGGTTTGCTTTCCCTGAGCACACACAAGCCTACAGAGGGAGGCTGGTCCAGAAGCTGACTAGGAAGTGGGCGAAGCTGGGTGGGGTGCAAAATTAAGTGGCACCTGCAGATAATTCCCAGGTAGAGGACTGAAGTTTGAGTGAGTGGCTTGCCTGCTCTGGAAGCAGATTTGCTGGTTCACAGTCCCCAGATTGCCTATTGCATCATGGCCCAGGTAAAGGGAGTTCTCCACGGGGGCATACACGGTGCACCTGTGGCCCTCCAGGCAGGTGCACCTGTGGCCCTCCAGGCAGCTGTCTTCCCAGCTTCCTAAAGTCCTTGATCACCTAGGGAAGGCCTGTTTGTGTTGCCATGTCTTCCCATCCTTAGAAGCCCTTTTAGGAGGGTGCCACCCCTACCCCCGCCTCTCTAGGAATTAGGGAAGGGAAAGAAGGAGAGGGAAAACCCACCAAAACTGTTCCTAGAAAGCCTCCAACCTTGCTTAGGGTGTGTGGACTTGTCACTAAGTCCCCAGAGAGGCACTGAGGAGCTCTGTGGCTACAGGCATTGGGACATAGTGAGAGGGACCTTGAGGGACTGGGAGGATAGATGGGAATCTGACACCACCCATCAGTCAACTGTTCTCCAAGTGTCTATGTCAATGGATTTACAGGGCATAGCATACTGAGACAGTCTCTGCTCTGCATGCCCCAAAGGGACCTAAGACTTGTGCCAGGTTCCTTCCTCCCAGAGATTCCCCACCCCAGGGTGCCCAGCAGGACTCACCTGTCAGAGACTTTCTCAGAGCCTACAAACAAGCTTCTTCTTAGAATGCCAGCCCGGGTCCCCAGAAAGGCCACATCCACGCCAGGTTCTGACTCTCTGCGAGGCAAAACAATGACAACATACAAACTATCTTCTCTAGTACCTGGGTTTGTGGCTACTTAAGGACACGGGGCAGTAGCGCATAAGCATTGCCACACTGGCAGTTACATGGTTATGTGGTTGTGTGGTCTTCACTGGCACTACCCATCCCCAGACACAGCATCAGGCCTGGTTAACACAGTGAGAGGACTAGGTAGGGAGCCCCTGATGAGAAGGGTGTAGAGATGGGACCCTGCAGGTGCGTGTCAAGGTTACTTGGGGTTTAAATGTCACAGGTACCACCACTCTGCAGTAGCTGCACAAAATCAGACCCTGGGGTGGGCATCTCTACAAAGCACCACTCCAATTTGCTTCTGACTCTACTGAGCTCTCCCATAACCTAGCTTCACAAACACCAACCCAGGCTTCCCAAGGCAACTGGATATTCCCAAGTAAATCCCAGATATTTAATCAGTAAATATTTCAATTTATAGCATCAGAATATAAGGAACAAAACACAAGAAACCCCCCAGTGTTACCATTACTCCTTTCAAAAAAAAAAAAATCCATGATGCCCAGTGTCATTAGATAACCCAAGTGCTTCATGACATCAACTTTGTTGAGTCAGAACTTGACCATGGTCTGTTCAACACAGCAGCTTAGGATCTGTTCTCCTTCTTCCTGACTTGAGCAACAATTGGCATATAACTTACCATATACCATACATCATATATCACATACCACATACCATATACCACATACCATATACCATATACCACATACCACACACCATATATCACATACCACATACCATATACCACACACCACACACCATATATCACATACCACATACCATATACCACATACCACACACCATATACCACATACCACATACCATATACCATATACCACATACCACATACCATATACCACATACCACATACCACATACCATATTCCATATACCATATACTATATGATTTCCTCATCTAAAGTATTTCTTTCAGTTCATTCACCAAACAGCATAGCTATCACTGCTGTGACTTTAAACCATTTATTAGAAACTCCATGCCCATTGCTGTCATTAGTCTTTTTAATCTGGCTCTGGGTCTCCTCATCCTGCTTCTCTTCCTGCAGATCACTTTCTACAAGACCAGACCACCTGCCTGGGTGAGGCCAACTGCTAAAGCATTGTTTAGCATACTTTTTTTGTCCCTTTTATTTCTTGTAAATTGTCGCTTAGACCTCTGGATCTGATCATATCCAGCTGTGAGCTTTTACTCTCTATGGTTTGGGTAATTGTCCCTCAAAGTCCCAGATATGGAAGGCTTAGTTCCCTGGGTAGTCTTATCAGGAGGCTGTAGCACCTTTGTGAATTGAGGCATGGTGGAGAGGGTGTCTCTGAAGGGGACCCTGGAACCCTGCTGCTCTTTACCCCCATAAGCATTGCACTCTGCCATGATGTATTGACCTAGCTAGCCCTTCAGCTACGGGTCAGCCTGACACGTGGCTGACATGGGAGCCAGGTAAACTTTCTGCTTTCTAAGTTATCTGCATATCTATACATATGCCAGTGCACACTGCCTGTTGACTAGGACACTCACGGGCTCACCTCTTCATTTTCTCCTTATTTTGCTTTTATTGGAACTACAATTTGCACAGACAAAGTGAGATAAAAGCAACTGATGCTTTTTGCTCATTTAAACTAGAGTTTTTCTTACACCTCCAAAGGTAACCAATGAATGGGTGTCATCGTCCAAGGACTCTATGGATGCAGGGTTTGGAGTGTAGCCCATTGCAGTCATGGCTGCCTCTCCTCTTACCCCATCCTTGGCTCATGAACTCTCTGCAGGGGCCTCTAAGTCTCATTAGTCTTGCTAGCTTCTCCCTTCCTGGTGTGATAGGATGCTCCTGGTTCACCTGGTTCATTTCTAGCCCCTGTCCTATAGCCAGGGATGTCTCCAGACTCACTTTAATGAGAACCAGCATTGCCAGTCCCTGAGACAGCTGGGTACACTGGAGGTTGTGCTCCCCTAGCAGGACAGGCTAGGGACTCAGAGGCTGTACTCCCCAAAGCAGGACAGGATAGGGGTAGCCTCTTTATCTCTTTAAGAGAAAACAGATCATGAACTCAGGTGAATGTTTACAATTCATATTCAAGTTTTATATTTAAGTATTTTTGATTTTTGGAACTTGCATATCTTTTTCTTTTGCTGGAAATGTTAACACAGTGTGACTTCAGGCCATCCATACCATCATCCTTTCTAGCTGCCTGATTACCCAGCACAGGCCACAGCTTTATCAGTTTCTGCTCACAACATACATACTTTTGCTAAGTGTCTCACCAACAGTGTATGCTGCCAAACTCAGTTCTGCACTGGCTGGTAACAGGCACTGTCTTGAGTGGTTTTAGATATGTTTCTTTTATTAAGAGCTGGATAGGTCTTGAGCAGACCTTGGACACAAACTCCTCAGCCAGTTCCACAACACCCAGAAGAAGCTCCATTCCCAGGCGCTCTAACACGCTTAGGATCATAGGATCAGAGGTGAGGTAGACTCAACATCTGTCCCAACACTGGGAGTAACCAGTGGGATCCAGGGACCCAGGAATCCCGGACCAGTGGCACAGGTTCCTTCTGGTCTGAGCTGGTGCCCTGAGCAGACCTTGGGTGCAGACTCCTCAGCCAGTCCCACAACACCCAGAGAAAGCTCTACTCCCAGGTGCTCTAACATGCCCAGGATCCCAGGATCCCAGGAGCTTGGTCACACCAGGATCTCAAGGTCGCAGAGGCAGCTTGACTCCCAGGAGCTCTGTCACACCCAGGATCTCAGGATCCCAGGATCCCAGAATCCCAGGATCCCAGAGACAGCTGGTCTCTGAGGAGTTCTGACACAACCAGGATGACAGGAAGGACAGGCTCCAGTCAGATAAAGGGAGGGCAGGTAGCACTAAAGATGACCAGATGGCAGAAGGCAAGCACAAGAACATAAGCAACAGAAACCAAGGTTACCTGGCATCATCAGAACCCAATTCTCCCACCATTGCAAATCCTGGATACACCATCACACTGGAAAAGCAAGATTTGGATCTAAAATCACTTCTCATGATGATGATAGAGGACTTTAAAATGGACATAAATAACTCCTTTAAAGAAATACAGGAGAACACAGGTAAACAGCTAGAAGCCCTTAAAGAGGAAACACAAAAATCCCTTAAAGAATTACAAGAAAACACAACCAAACAGGTGAAGGAATTGAACAAAACCATCCAGGATCTAAAAATGGAAACAGAAACAATAAAGAAATCACAAAAGGAGACAACCTGGGAGATTGAAAACTTAGGAAAGAAATCAGGAGTCATTGATGCAAGCATCACCAACAGAATACAAGACATAGAAGAGAGAATCTCAGTTGCAGAAGATACCATAGAAACCATTGACACAACAGTCAAAGAAAATGCAAAACGCAAAACACTCTTAACCCAAAACATCCACGAAAGTCAGGACACAATGAAAAGACCAAGCCAAAGGATAATAGGTATAGAAGAGAGTGAAGATTCCCAACTTAAAGGGCCAGTAAATATCTTCAATAAAATTATAGAAGAAAACTTCCCTAACCTAAAGAAAGAGATGCCCATGAACATACAGGAAGCCTACAGAACTCCAAATAGATTGGACCAGAAAAGAAACTCCTCTTGTCACATAATAGTCAAAACACCAAATGCACAAAACAAAGAAAGAATATTAAAAGCAGTAAATGAAAAAGATCAAGTAACATATAAAGGCAGACCTATCAGAATTACACCAGACTTCTCACTGGAGACTATGAGAGCTAGAAGATCCTGGGCAGATGTCATACAGACCCTAAGAGAACAGAAATACCAGCTTAGGCTGCTATACCCAGCAAAACTCTCAATTACCATAGACGGAGAAAACAAGATATTCCATGACAAAACCAAATTTACACAATATCTTTCCACAAATCCAGCCCTACAAAGGATAATAAATAGAAAATACCAGCAAAAGGAGGAAAACTACACCCTAGAAAAAAGCAAGAAAGAATCTTCTTCCAACAAACCCAAAAGAAGACAGCCACACAAATATAAAAACAACATCAAAAACAACAGGAAGCAACAATCACTTTTCCTTAATATTTCTTAACATCAATGGGCTCAATTCCCCAATAAAAAAGCCATAGACTAACAGACTGGATAAGTTAACAGGACCCAGCATTTTGCTGCATACAGGAAACGCACCTCAGTGACAAAGACAGACACTACCTCAGAGTAAAAGGTTGGAAAACAATTTTCTAAGCAAATGGTCTCAAGAAACATGCTAGAGTAGCCATTCTAATATCAAATAAAATCAACTTTCAACCAAAAGTTATCAAAAAAGGTAAGGAAGGGCACTTGGTACTGGTCAAATAGAAATATGTAAGGGGTAACTTCAGCAAGTGTTACAGGTATCTGATGAGTCTCAGTGTAATGGCCGTGGGAAAAGCAAAGGAATGTTGCTCTTTGCTCAGAGTGAAGCTAACATATTTTCAAGGGAGGACATTGGAGGTATTTGGATTTTATGTTCACATTAGTGAGGTGAGTTTTGTATTTGAAGACTAATATTTATTGTCTCTAAATTTAGTCAGGAGTTGTCAATTTATTTCTAGTTGAGTGTGACAGTAGTAAGGTTTTCAAAACCTACTGAAAACAAGTAACATTAAATGTGTGATTTATGAGATTAGGTTGTATGCTATTTTGACTGAAGTCAACTTTCCTTTGTCATTTCAAAGGTGAAAAAATGAATGGCCTATAAAACAGTAAGAGTTGATCTGTCAGAAATAATTTCCAATTGCATAATGTTTTTACAAAGTGATTTAATTGATTTTAGTCATATTTATAATGTGAAATTATAAGATGATGATAATATTGGCTTCTAAAGTTTTAGCTTAGAAAATAGCATTTTAACTATTATAGAAATGTCTACAAGTAATTTCGTAATTTATTACTTCTGTATTTAATTTTGACATGTTTCCCATTGCATATAATGCTGTGATAGATACCCCACAGTACATACATATTTTTGTCAACATAAATTCCTAGAAAAAAAAAAAAGAGCTGGGTCAACACATATTTAAGAACCTGATCTTTTCTCTTGGCTGCTATCCCTGTATGATCCTGTGTTCTGTTTGTCTGTCCCTGAAGCTCTCTGTCACTCACACAGTAGCTATGAAGGTGGGATCTCCACCTGCTCATGGCTGCAGCCTCCCAGTTCGATCTCCCTTTGTGCCCCCCTAGGACAGACATTTCCTGGCTGTTAAATTTACCACTCATTCTTGTATTGCTGCTGAGCTTTTGACTCGTGTTAGGAAAAGCTTGCTGACTCCCAGATTTTGGAGCAGCAGGGTCACAGTTTCTGAGAATACTTACAAGGCTTCTTGTCTGTGTCTGAGTATGAGTCACTATCCAGGTGTGTGGTGTGAGAAACTTGCCCAGTGGTGTGAATCCCACTGGCTCCTGCACATCTATTAGGCCCACCACCCCTCACTGATATGACACAGTCCCTGGGGATATGTGCACCTCCCTGGGCCTAGCTGTCCTTTTCTGTACCAGCACCAGAATTTATGTGGGCAGCAGTTTGATGACGCCCAGGTGAGACCATCCCCAGGATTGAGACGTTGGATGTTCTTGATTGTTCTAATGAACTTTACAATCAGTCACCTGGATGCAGAGAGAGTCTCACAGGCAATTCCTTTGAGACTGCAGGAGGTCCATACTCCAGGAAGGATGGCTAGCTTCACAGTGTGTCTTCCCACTCAGAGACACTGTGGGCCTTGCCATATATTCAGGTCTACATAACCATCTTCTGCTCCCGAAGATTAAACCTAGGGCTTTATGCCTGCTACCACTGAGCTGTATCCTGTATTATTTTTGGAGTCAGTGTCTTACCCTGTAGTCCAGGCAGGCTTGGATCCTTCAGTCCTCCTGCCTCAGTTCTCTGGATAGCTGGACTCACAGGCTGGTGCCACAGGCCAACGTTTCACATGTGTTTTGACATTTCTCACACTGTATGCTCAGTATGTTCTTACAATCCCAGAACAATATGTCTATTTTTACCATCCTAAAGAGGACTTTTCATACTGTGTCTCTTTAGGGGGGTTTATTTATGTACATAAATATTATCAATTATTAAAATAAATGACATAAATGAACAAGTCTGGGTGTGGGTATATGTGTGTGTGCAGACACCCCAGGAACATAGAAGATGCTGTCAGATCCCCAGGAGCTGGAGTTATAGGCAGTTGGACACGACTGAGCGTGGGTGCTGGGAATCAAACTCAGATCCTCTGTAAGAACAGGATGTGTTTAACCACTAAGCCGTCTCTCCAGCCCCAGATACTATTAATTTTTGAATATTGATATTATAACCTGCTACTTTACTAAGTTCTCTTATTGGCTGTGGTAATTTTCCTATTCCTTCACAGTTTCCTGGCATATAATATTTATTTATTTATTTTACAGTGTTGGGGATGGAGCTCAGGGCCTCATACATGCTAGGCAGATCCTCTACCATGGAGTCACTCTCCCATGCCCCCCCATTATGTCATCTTTAACTAGAGACCATTTTCTTTTTCTTTATCCAGTCCTCATTTGCTGTAAGTATGTTCTCTTGTCCAGCTGCTTACGTGCTTTCTGACCTTGCTGTATAGGAGAAGCTTGAGGCATGCTTGTCTCTATCTTCAGTGGGAGAGCCTTCAACCTCACAACATGTTGGCTTTCAATCTTTTGTGTGTTATATCTGTGTACATGTGTTTGAGTGAGCATGTGCATGTGTATCTGCGTGTGGTGGTCAGAGGTTGACGCTGAGGGTCTTTCTCCGCTGCTCTCTAACTTTTTAATTTTCACTGATTTGGTCAGTGAACATAAGGATCTGCCCATCTCTGTCTTCTCAGCACTGGGGTTACAGCAGTGGGATGCTATGGCTAGCCTTTCTGGGAGCCCAAACTTGGGCAGTCACACTTGTGTGGCAAACACTTTATCAAGCTATCTCTCATCCCCCCACCAGACAATTTTTCCTGTAGTGTAGAAGCTAGTGACGAGCCCTTGCCCCTCAGTACACAGTGTGCTAGTATCTCGCCCTATAGATTTTCTTTCTTTTGTGTTTATTTGTATCCCTTCATGTATATGGTTCAAAGTTACATATGGTTCAAGCCCCGTTTCAGCGACCTAGTTTTCTAAGCAGAGAGCAGCACTTAGGACCTTTCCTGACAGCCTCCTGTGGGTACCAGATGCACATGTGGAGTATATGCACACGAACACTGAGTTCTGGCCCTTATCTTGAAGAAATGGAGCACATTGGACACATGCTTTTAAAAATAGGAGGTTGCTTTGGTAGGGGAGCGGCTTCAAGCTCGAGTGTTTAGGGAGGTTTGGCGTCTACAATTTTGGATGTTTCAGAAACAAGCATTCCAGCCTTCAACTCACTAACATCACTCTAACCCTACCTCTCATGCCTCCCGTGCAGTGCTCATGTCTTTCCTGTCTAGCCATGAAACACAATGTAACCAAGAAAAAGCCAGCAAGAGAACGAGGAAAACCTAGGAGTCTGGATGCCCTGAGGTCAAGGCCACTGGTAGCCTTCCCTTGAGGCTCTCTGTATCGTGCTTAGTAGGGGCACCTATTGGGTGATGGGATCCCGTGGCTGGAGACCAACCCAGAGAGCAAACCCAGCACAGGTTTTGGACTGGGATGCAAGGAGGACACTGGCTCTTGTGCCTGGGAAAGCTGCACTTGATGTTTTTAAGTGAGGAGCTGGCGGGATGGAGTGGTTGTGAAGACCGTTCTCACCCCATTCCACCATACTCCTGTGTCTCCTGGGAGGTGTATCTTTCCCAGGGTCCTGACTCAATCAGACATGGAGCACTGGGTTTGAATGTGTCACCTGCTCTCCTGGGGCCATCTCCCCTCTTCTACATACTCGGAGATGTTGAGTGCCAGTGCTGTCCAATAAGCTTCCATGGGGGCGGTCACCACTGCGTCAAATAGCACCTCCCGAACCAGCTCCTCGTCACCTGGGGGTAAAGTCACAGGAACCAGTTGAATGTCATCTGTTAACCCCGGTCCCACCCCATTAAGAAGAGCACACCTCCTAGAAGCTAGGGATGTAGCTCAGTTGTCACAACACAAGCCTGGGCTCAGAAGTTGGAGGTCATCTTTGGCTACATAACAAGTTTGAGACTAGCCTGTCCAATAACAACATCAACAATGCCCACAGCTCAGCCCCCTACCCTATAGCAGTTCAGGAGAAGGCTGAGCTGTGTGCAGGTGTCCTGGGCATTAAAGCCATCTGCGTGGGCATAAAGATATCAACCTTTTCTGTTTTGCTTTCAAATTCTCAACTACAGAATAGACGTTGGTTGATATTGAAGGTCCTCCCAGTTCAACACTGTGGAGTCTACATATTCTCTTGAACCAGCCAGAGCTTGTTCAGCCTGTGTCAGCTCCCACCCTCTGTTCCCTGAGGCAGCATATGCTGGTGGCTGTGTGTGCTCCAGAGCTGACCTGGCTCAGTGCCCTAGTACCCGCTGCTTCCCTGGTCTGGCTGCTCATCTTACACTCCACAGACAGCACTCTCTTCTCCTCTTAGAATTGCTTTAATTTTTTATGGAAGGGAAATTTACATAGCACAAAACTAACTTACAGTATTCAACTCAGTTGCTACATGTGCACCACTGAATAACTCACTCCCTTCTACTTCCAAGATATCTTCAATCACCTTCAAAGGAGATCCCAGACACGGGGGCTCTTCTTCATCTGCGGTGACCCCACTTTCACCTGTCTGCACCCCGCACCCCCATCAGCACTCCGTCCACAGCACCTGTCATGACTGTAACACTGTGTATGTGTGTATGTGTGCAGAATTTCTTGCTTCTCCTCCAAACTGCAGCTCCATAAGTGCAGGCCTTGGCCGGCTTGTCTGTATCTCAGTCCCTACCCAGGTCTGGTGCAAGTACACACTCCCTTCAGCTTTGTTGACTGATGGACAGGTAGAAGGATGCCCTGGTAGGAAGGTTTGGGAGGTGGTCTTTGCACGGAGAGAACATATATGCAGTAGGGAACTGAGGAGGAGGAAGGGGCTTCCTGAGGGCCATGGTCAAGTGAGCTGGCCAGAGGCCCGAGGGCACAGACTTGGAAGATCCTCCTAGACCATAGGATTGAAGAGACTTCCTGGCCAAGTGTGATGATTGGTAGAACTGAGGACTTCAAGACAAGGTCTGCTCCTTGCCTACTGTGAAGTAGTAGTGGGGACAGACTGGGCAAGCAGGAGGGTCAGAAGAGGCTAAGGAAGATCCTGGTGTCTGACACTGGATGCTGGGTGCAGGCCTCTAGTTCTCAGAATGCCCACAGCCCACATGGCCCACTGCCCCAGCTCTGTTTCTTTGGGGCTCTTCTTGTTCTCAAATCACCCCTGTGGTCCCAGGATGGGTTGATGGTACTCTCCACTCTTGGGAAGCCCTGGGACCCTGGGACCCACAAGACAAGTTCAGAGGTATGGGTGAGGGAACTCACACTCCAGGTCTGGATCCACCCCTGTCAGGAAACGGACCACAGCTTCTAGTTGGCTGAGTTTCCGGTGGTCCGAGTCGATATCCGTGATACAGTAGATCCTGGAAGCCCAGAGAGCCCGGTTACCTCAAATCCCCCCTTTTCCCTTCCCACCCACACCTTCTTGCCTACCAGTCGCTGGCCAGGGTCAGATCCGGATGAAGCAAGTCATGCAGACCTGAAAGCAGAGTCCACACTCAGGTTGATACCCTGTGGCTGTGGGCACACACGCAGGTCTTTGAACCCCTTTGCAGGAAGGGCTTGCTTGAGCACATCTTGCTACAAGCTTTGGTGGATACAGCCTTAAGCCTCTTGAGATAGTGCTGTCTTGCATAGCCCCACCCTCTTAACACATCCATCCAAGAAGCTAACACTTTGAAAGCAGTGATTTTTGCCTTTTTTTGGTTCTATCACACACGGTGACTACAGAGACCAGCCAGGGATGAGCTGGGGTGAGCTGTGTCTGCCTAGTGAGCTTGGGAGCCTCACTGGGCTCTCAGCCTATCTGCTGTACACTCAGCACAATTGCTGATGGAATGAGTGAATGAGCTCCTAGGAGCTCAGTGCTCGAATATAAGTAGGTGCTCAATAAAGCGTAGAGAAATTGTAGGAAGAGACAGTGGACAAATGACTGAGTTAGTCAGCTCAGGGACTTCAGATGAGTGATAGATGGCTCCCTCTGTACCTTGCAGTAATGTGACTGAGACAAGTTGGTCAGTGGAAGAAAGGTTGAATTAAAAAAAAAAAAAGGTACCCTGAAGGCCAAGGGAACATAATGGCCTGGAGATTGAGGACAGAGGGAGGGATCTCTAGCAGCTGTGCCCTTTGCTATGTAAGGATGCTGCAGGGGCCAGTGCACCACTGTGGCAGGGCAGGACCACCCTGGGAAGCTGGAGTGAGTGGTGGCATCTAGGGCCAAGGGAGCTGGAGGAGATTGTCTAAGAAGAGAGATTTCAGGGAAGCCTCTCCCAGCTTCTGTTAGCCAGCCCCCTGCCTGCATCCCCACTATGCTGTGTACCTCATCTTTGCCTGTCACCACAGAGCCCCCTCCCCTCAGCAGTCAATTAAAAAAAGATTGTTATTATCTTATATGTCTGGGTGTTTTGCCTGCATATATGGTCTATGAACCACATGCATAAGGCCAGAAGATGGCAGCAGATCCCCTGGAACTGAAGTTCGAGATAATTGTGAGCTACCATGTGGGTGCTGGGAATCCAGGTCCTTTGCAAGAGCAGCAATGCTCTTAACTGCTCAGCCACCTTTCTAGTCCTCAGCCATCTGTTCCTTCAAAAGACCCCAATCCCACAAGTCTGGCCCATCTGAATGATGTCATCTTGGCTTGATTACATCTGCTAATACCCTAACCCCAGAGAAGGTCACATCCACAGTTTCCAAGAGTCAGAACTTCTGCACATCTTTTGATGAGACAGGAAGCTTAAGAGAGTGAACTCAGGAGAGATGGCAGAAAAAGCACCAGGAGAGAAGGCATTTCTAGAAAGATTCTGTGGATGAAGTCAGAGACAAAGGCAAGGTGAACAGCAGGAGGCCACTGTGATGGTCTAGGGATGAGGGGACTGTGATTAGTGTGATGGTAGAATGGTGGGTGATGGGATGTATGCCAGGGATGAGAAAAAAGAATGGACAAACAATGACTCGTCCCATCTCTCAGGGCTCCTAGAGGACACCCTGCCTCGAAAGAAGGCTGGTTCTCTCAAGATGCTCAGGTAGTTAGGGTCATGGGCATCTGGGAAAGGGGTGAGGTCCTTCCTCCTTTGCCATCCCACCTGGTGGAAATGCTCACCCTGATTCCACCCTGCTGATCTTGCTCAGCAACCTGGGAGAGTACATCCCGACCACACATCATATCGTAGTCAGCACATGGCTTGACCTACCTTCCTCCACAGATGTGTTCCCCAGGAGGATGTATTCTCCATGGCCCCTGGTGAGCACCACTCCCAAGCTAGAGAGAAGAGAAGGCAGCTGTGTTTGCACTGGCCATGTGCACTCTAGATGCTCACCAAGCAAGGAGATTTGACACAGGGCAATGACATATCCCTCCAGATCCTGTCCTTTAGCCTGGCCTCCCAGGTTGTCCCTTTGAGAACCAGGAAGGAAATGTCGCAGACTGTGAGCCCCACAGCTCCCATGTTACTTAAAGAGGTCTTGAATTTCCAGGGACCACCTACAATGTTCAGAGGTCTCATGATCCCCCTAGGTTCCTTTCCTACTACACACCATCTCTTGGTGGCACATTAGATTTGAATTGGGGAACACTAAACAATGTGGTGCCTGGGCTCCGCCTCACAGCTCTGATGCAGTTGGTTTGTATGGCTGGGACTTAGCAGTCTTGAGAAGCTCTCAGGTATTCCAGCAGGCCGTCAGAGCAGGGAGTCTGAGGTCTACTGGGAAACGAGGGAGGGAAGCTTAGAGCGACTTGACTCAGATCTTCTTATCCTATCACCTGCCTCAACATCTACATAGACTGTGTCATGTCATCAACACAGCCAAGAAGCAGCTGCTATTGTCATCATTCACACTTTATAGGTGACACATTTGAGCCACAGAGAATGCCTTGACTCAGGTCCCAAACCCCGTTAGTGGTGGAGCTGGGATTTGAAGTTGGAGATTGGCTGCATTGCCAGACATTTAGGCACACCAGCAAAGCCCATCCAGGTCTCATTTCCTGAAGGCTAGCTGACCAGGATCTTTTGCTAATAGCACTAAGCTGCTAACTCGGCAAGAAAGAATCCACTCTCAAATCTGAAAGTCCCATCTTGAACTGGTGGTGTTTGTGCTCCATCTTGAATCCCTGGCTTGTGACATCATCCCCTCACCTGAAAGGCGTGTCACTGATGTCCGTGAAGAAATAGTCATTGGTCAGGAATAGAACTCGTTTCTGAAAGCAAAAGAAAAGTGTCCCGGCTAGGTGACGGTGTGGTGCTGGCTGCCCACCCTCGGTCCACACCCTTGTCTGCCTGTAATCTCTCTGTGCCTCCCTCACTTCTCACCCCTTCTCTAATCAATCACCACAGCCCCCTTCATGGACAGAAACAGCTCATAGATCAGAAAACTGACTTTTTGGATGCTGTCTTTAAGGTGTAGGATTAGGTTTGCCCAGCCCACGTGGCCAGCTCAGCACTTGAAACACCTTAGTTAATTTTAACCAACACCAGTGTAACTTAGATTGCCAGTGTGGCTGCTGTGTTGGACTCTGCAGGTAGTACAAGCCTAGGCTTCCTTTGGAACAGTCGGGTGACACTGGGCCTTGAAACATCAAGAGCTGGGATGTGTATATTTGGCTAACATCTTCCCAGGGAAAGTGGGACACTTCTCTCCCCTGATCCTACCTCCTCAACTTCTAGAAAAACTCCTAGGAAAAAAAGACTCTACTCTAAAGAGTGAACAAGAGAGAGTTTTAGAACTCTATAGAGGAAGTGAAAAGATATCAAAGAAGAGGTGGGGACACTGAGATGTCAGGACTCAGTCCCAGCCATGCAGCTCACGGAGATGGGGGTGGGGTAGGGAAGCAGAAACCACAACCTGGATGGGTCAGCCTCAGGAAAGTTGGTAATCCTGCCACCAAGCATGCCCACAGCCCTGCAGTGAGCCCATAGTCCCCACAGTGAGCCCACAGCCCCTACAGTGAGCCTACAGCTCCCACAGTGAGACCACAGACACCACAGTGAACCTATAGTCTCTACAGTGAATCCAAAGACCCTACATCGAGTCCAGATGTGGACTTTTGTGAGACAATGATTCCTTCAGTGGATGGGTAGGTGACAGAGAGAAGTTTCATTTGGTCCTTGTATATGGCTTGTGGGCAGCAGCCCAGAGGCCATCTTGATTGTAAATCAATGTTAAAAACTAAGCTGCCCTGGTGGTCTAAGATCAGGGACCAACCACAGAACAGGTTAGCCACAACATAGTGATAGTGGGTGGTTTCAATGCGCTATTCTCACCAATAGACAGGGACACAAGGAAGGCCGACTTAAAGGCAAAGTTTATACTAAGTAACTGCATAAAAAATAGATAACTCAGATAAATAACTTATGTACTTGAAGGACTTGGAAAAACAAGAACAAACTAAACTCCAAGGCAGTAGATGTGGAGAAATAATTAAGATCAAGGCGGGAAATAATTAAGATCAGGGTGGAAAATAATGAAACTCTGTTTCAGAAAAAACAAAAACACAACAAGGTGTTGATGAAACAAAGAGTTGCTTCATTGAGAAGAGAAACAAGGTTGACAAGCCCTCAGCCAGATAATCCAAAAGAAAGAATGAAAGAGAATACCCCACAGTAAAAATTAGACATGAAAAGGAAGACTCAACAGATACCAATGCAATTCAGAAAACCCTAAGAATACACCTTAAGAACATATGTTCTAGGGTTGGAGAGATGGCTCAGTGGTTAGGAGCACTGACTGCTCTTCCAGAGCTCCTGAGTTCAATTCCAAGCAACCACATGGTTGTCAGGCCATGATGGGCAGTCTGTTTTCTGGTAGAGCTAAGGTTTGAATGCTGCAGGACCAATAGGTTGTCTCCAGCCTATAAGGGATGGTAGACGCTTGCCGGGCTCCTAGAGAATAGCTTCTAACACGTGCCAATATGTCTCCATAAGTCTGTAACATTTGGTCACGTAGAAAGGTAATGCCCCTCAAGTCCCTCCTCAGGTAGAGGCGTGGCCACAAAGCCCAAAGCCATCCCCATGTTAATGAGACACCTAGAGGCTTAGCCACGCCCCTTCCTAGTTACTGTTTTAAACTCACCCTTCCCTGACTGAGCGGGGCACCGTTCTACATGCTCGTGCGCAAGCGCGCGCGCACGCGCTTGCGGACACACACACACACACACACACACACACACACACACACACGCATGCCATTCTCTATGATGAAAATAAATGCCCTAAAACCCTGGACTGTCTCTATTTATCTTGATCTGCTGTGGGAATCGAGGGATCCGGCCTTCGATTAAGGAGCCTCTTGTCTAATCTCTCGCGGAAGGCATCCAGATGGCTGCCATTCACCCAAGCCAAAGCAGTTAGCCAGCGCCCAAGCCGCCAACCTGGTCTGGCAAGGACCCCAACTTCGTCCCTTCTAGCTCTTCTGTGGCACCCAGTGGTGCCTGTGGTGCCTAGAGCTAGGAAACCCATGGAGACGGCTGCCATGCGTTCCCCGGGAAAGGCTGACCCTCTCCCACCCACCGGCTGTGTCTCTGCAGAGGCTTCTCACAGCCTGACTGGCCTGGAGGACTGTGGGAGAGCACTCGATCACTTCCTGTGTGTCTAGCCTCACTCAGGGGCCGAGAGTGCTCAGGGAAGGCACACTCGGTTGTTCCCACACTGATGTAGTCTCTTGATGAAGGTGTCTCAGCGCTTCCAAACATCTGCCATCCCTTATAGGCTGGAGAAAACCTATTGGGCCTGCAGTGTTCAAACCTTAGCTCTACTAGAAAACAGACTGCCCAGCACGTCCCGACACATGGTAACTCACAACCATCTGTAATGAGATCTGATGTCCTCTTCTGATGTGTCTGAAGACAGCAATAGTGTACTCATATACATAAAATAAATAAACAAATCTTTTAAAATACCCATATATTCTAGCCAATTGGAAAATCTAAAATAAATGGACTAGTTTCTAGATGTTTATGGCCAACCAAAACTAAATTATTTATTTCATCCAGTCCATAACTAGCAATAAGACTAAAGCAGCAATAAAAACAATTTTGCAAGCTGGGCAGTGATGTCACACATCCTTAATCTCAGCACTCAGGAGGCAGAGGCAGGTGGATTGCTCAGTTCGAGGCTAGTCTGGTCTACAGAGTGAGTTCTAGGACAGTCAGGGCTACACAGAGAAACCTTGTCTCAAAACAACAACAAACCCCAAACTCCTTAACCTTATCTTCTGCCCCTAATACCTAGTTGTTCCCTCAGAACCTGCATCCAGGAAAAGTCTAAAACAAATACCCACAGGTGCTCAGGCCCAGCCTCAGAGACTACTTCAACTTGGCCTGCACACTCTTATCCACAGATGGTCCCACAACCTGGACAGCAGTGAAATAAGCAGCTCTTCCAGGCTTGGCCAACATTCCAGCTTTTTGTCCATACCTCATAAACAGCATCCCGATGTCAACAGGAAGTAGTCCTAGATGATTACATCTCCCATTATTCATTTTACTATCAACATTCAGCCTTGATCAAAGATGCTTCTCTTTGCAGAGAATGGTGGCCAATACAGGGGCTCATGTTCAAGGTACTGAGAATATATAACTGCTGGGCCTTAAACAGGACACTCACACCTCCTCCTCCAAGAGACAGTCAGAAGAAAAGGCAGAAAGACTGTAAGGTCTGGACAGTGGATAAGAGGGCCATCTTAAGGGCATGTAGAGCACTTGCTGCTTCCTGGGTGTAGACAAAATGTGACCAACCAGTTTCCTGTTCTGGCTGCCATGCCTACCCTTGCTTGTTGCCTCACCGTCCCTATCATTGTGGACTCCCTTCTGGAGCAGATGAGACAGTCCACCTTGGATGAGACTGAAGATCAGGGCTGTTTGGGTCTCTTCTCCCTATGGTGGTGCCTTCTGCAGTTCTTGACTTCTAGTTCTGCAACTGGCATCTGACTGTGTCCAAGTGTCTGTCTCATGAGGGAAGAAGCGAGGAGCCCAGCTGGCCTTGAGCACCTTCCCCACACTGTTCTGGCTCCCATCCCCCCCGCCTCCCTCCCCTGAGTCAACATTCCTGTCCCCACACAGTGCTGGGATGCCACCACACAGTGTAACTCACTGAACTGTAAAATCTCACCAAGATGCAGCTTTTTATCCCCCTTTTGACAATAAGAATGTGTGTGGGTTTGTTGTCTACAGTGGCATAGAGTATCATCAAAAGAGAAGAAGGGTCATAAAACTTGGTAGAAAATAAACCTGAAAACTTAACAGGTTAAAAAAATAGAACAGGATATGCTCTGGCACTCATAGACGCTGCAGTTTCATACATGGAGTGGGCACAAGACTAAACTCAAGCATTCACAGAGGGGGCAGGGAAAGGGCTCATGTGTCCTCATCCCACCCAGGAGAATAGCAGTCATGTGGCTCCTGGGAGCAGACAATTTTTCAGTAATGTAGCCACTAGAAAGCCACCCATCTTCCAGCAGATAGGTTTGCATCTATGCCCACATGAGTGACCCTGGAAAAATGCAATGGGTCACAAAGAAAAAACAAAATGAAAGCAAAAGCCATAAAAATGGAATGGGGACTCAGTGGGGTCAGGAGATGGGATGCTTGGTGGGGGAGGGGAGGGAGATAGGGTGGGGGAGGATGTTGGTGAAGGTGGGGAAAAGATAAGAGAGAATGGAGAGACGGAGTTTTAGAAACTAAAAACAGAATGAATCAAGTAAAAAACGTGGTAGAAAACATCACCAATAGATCTCATAGAGTACCACATTCAAACACCAGTAAGGACAGCAACAAACAAGATCACAACTTCCAAGAACTCTGGGATATAATCAAGAGACCAAACCTAAGAATCTCCACGAGAATAAAGAACTAAGACTAAGCATTAAAGGCAAAGAAAATATATCCAATGAATTATAGAAGAACTTCCCAGATTTAGAGAAAGACTCAGACACAGTCACATAAATACAATAGGCATTTAGAACCCCAAATAGACATAGCCAGAGAAGATCCTCACCATGTCATATGATAGACAGGAAGTCAAAAATGAAAAGCAAAAGAAACAGTATTAAAGCCTATGAGAGGAGGGTGGAGAGGTGGCTCCGTGCTTAAGAGCACTTACTGCTGTTGCAGAGGGCTTGGATTTGATTCCCAACACTCACATGGTGGCTCACAATCTCTGTAACTCCAGTTCCAGGGGATCCCAAACTCTCTTTTGGGTTTCCTAGGACACATGCACTTCTGTGCACCTGCCCGTACACGTACACATAATTAAAAATAAAATTTAAAAAAGCAGTAAGAGAAAGCAATCCAACACATCAACAAAGAGAGAGACATCAGAATAACACCAGGCATCTTGTTAGCAGAACTCAAAGCCAGGAAAAGATGGAATAATGTACTTCAAGTCCTGAAAGTAAATAACTGCCTACTAAGATTGCTGTGTCTAGCTTAGATATCTATAAAAATTGATGGAGAAGTAAGGACATGACAAGACAAACACAAACTTGAGCAGTTCATGCCACCAAGCCAACAATGCAGGAGATTCTTAAAGAATATCATAGACAGAGGAAGTGGAGAGACAGCTTCAGTCATGAGAACATAGAAAATAATGTTTTATGAAAGAAATAGATAAACAAAGAAGAATCAGGAAGAACCCACATGTCCAACACAGCAAACCAGTCAACCTCTAATAGACCAAGAGGGAAGAAAACAGACAATTCAACCGACAAGAAAAACAATCTGGAAAGATTACAGGAATCAATAAACATCTCTCAGTAATAACCTTAAGTGTGAATGTTTTCAACTAGCAATAAAACAAATAAACAAACAAAACATAAAAATAAATCAAAACAAAACAAAACATCACCACCAACAAAACCAAACCTAGGTTGCTTGGCCAGGTGTGATGGCACATGCCTTTAATCTTAGTTCTTGGGAGTCAGAGGCAGGCAGATCTCTGTGAATACAAAGTCAGCCTGGTCTACAGAGTGAGTTCCAGGATAGCCAGGGTTGTTACACAGAGAAACCCTGTCTCAAAAAAAACAAAAAAAAAATCAACCAACCAACCAACCAACCAACCAACCAATTAACCAACCAAAACCCAGACTGCTGAGTGGATTAAAAATCTAGATCTGCCTTTCCATTGTCTCCAAGAGACACACCTCACTGGAAAAGACACCAGACTCAAAGTTAAAAGATGGGAAAAAAATCTGCCAAGTGAATTGAAACCCACACCAAACTGGCATAGTTCTGATATCTGATATAGACTTTAAATCAAACTTAGTCTAAAGAGATAAAGACGTCTACTACTAGTAACAAGTAGAACAATTCTTCACAAAGATAAATGGAATTCCATTTTGTATATTCCATATTTTCATTATCCATTCATTTGTTGGTAGACACATAGACTGGTTCCATTTCCTCACCAATTACACACACACACACACACACACACACACACACACACAAGGTCTTTAAATTTCACAAAATGATCACTAATGGACCTAAAAGTTCAGATAATGACTGATAAAATCACAATTGGTGATTTAATTTAATTTATTTATTTATTTGTTCTTTTTGAGACAGGGTTTCTCTGTATAGCCCTGGATGTCCTGGAACTCACTCTGTAGACCAGGCTGGCCTTGAACTCAGAAATCCTCCTGCCCCTGCCTCCCAAGGGCTGGGGTTAAAGGCGTGCACCACCACTGCCTGGCTACAATTGGTGATTTTAATACCCCACTCTCATTTCTAGCTAGGTCACCCAAAACTCAAAATCAACAAAGAAAACTCAAGAATTAAACTACACTACAAATCAAATGTACTTAATAGATATATTCAGAATATTCCGTCCAATAGATGCAGAATACATATCCCTTTCTACAGCCCATGGGATCATCTTTAAAATAGAACACATTCAATGTCAAAATCAGGACTTACCAAATATAAAAGAATCAAAACAATCATTTATATTTTGTCACCTCATAGCACAATAAAGCTAGAGTTCAACAGTAAAAACTAAAACAATTATATATATAATTTTGTATATAAAACAATAAATCACTTTTCCGGTTTTAAATTTTTAAATTTTAATTAGCATGCCAAGTATGCCCTGGCTGATTGGAACTCCTGATGTAGACCAGGCTGGCCTTGAACTCATACAGATCCACTTGCCTCTGCCTCCTGAGTGCTGGACTAAAGGCGTGCGCCACCACACCTGTCTGTAAACTTCTGTTACCCCACCTTCCCACTCCCACATCTCTTACCTGCGCTCATGTCCCACACGTTCTATTACACATCTCCTTTTACCCCTGTACATGTTTATCCTAGTCCTTCTGGCTAGTAAAAATACAGTACACACGTACATTGAACTCTTGCCATACAAAAGTGAACTTTGTATTGTGTTCTCTTGAGACTCATCTATTCATTTCACAGACAACTTGTTGATTGGTAGTTCTGTTCTGATGGTGTTTAATTTTTTCAGTCTTTAAATATATTCTAGTTATTAACCACCTATCTGAGGCACAGCTCAAAAATTCTCCTATTCTCTATACATCACTCTGTTCAAGTTTCCTTCATTTTGCAGAAGCTTTTTATATAACCCCAATTCATGGGGCTACTCCTGTGCTATTGGCTGCTGTTTAGAAAGTTCTTGACAGCAGGGCATGGTGGGGCACAATTTAAATCTTAGCACTGGGAAGGCAGAATCAGGTGGATCTCTGAGTTCAAGGTTGGCCTGGTCTACATAGCAAGCTCCAGGACAGCCAGAACTTCATGGAGAATTCTATCTCAACAAAACAAAACAAAATGAAAAAAGAAGAAAGTTCTTGCCATTCCTTGTGTCTTTTGGGGGGTGGTATATGGGGACTCTTATTATTTGCTCAAATTTCTTTTACAGTATTTTATTGGCATATATTGGTTTATACAATAGTGTGTTTCCTTATGACATTTTCATAATGCACTCCAGTCATGTTAACCCATCACCCACCATGGCAGTCTGAGTGAGAATGGCTCATATAGGTGCATATGTTTGAATATATGGTCCTCAGTCGGGAACAGTTTAGGAAGGATCTGGGGGTGTGGCCTTGTTGGGTGTGTATCACTGGGAGGTTGGCTTGAAGGTTTCAAAAGACTCAGGCCATTCCCAGCCTCCTCATCTCCCTTCTGCTTGTGGATTTAAATTGAGCTATTGTTAGCCCGGCAGTGGTGGCGCACACCTTTAATCCCAGCACTCGAGATGTAGAGGCAGGTGGATTTCTGAGTTCAAGGCCAGCTTGGTCTACAGAGTGAGTTCCAGGACAGTCAGGGCTACACAGAGATACCCTGTCTCGAAAACAAACAAACAAAACAAAAATAAAATAAAATAAATTGAGCTACTGCCCCAGCCACCTTTCATCATGCCTTTGCTCTGCCATCATGGGACTCCAAATGTAGAACTGTAAGCTGATTAAGTTCTTCTTTTTACAAGCTTCCTTGGTCCCAGCAATAGAAAGTAACCAGGACACCCACCATCTCATGTCCCCCACCCATGCTTCTTAATCCCCTCACTTCTCCCCATTACCTCCCTTCCACTTTCCTGTATTCTTTGGTGGGGGTGACAGAATGAGTTTCATTAGGGTTTGTTGACAGGAGCATGGACATTTCCCAGTGCCAAGCTGATATATCTGCAAGTGTGTCCCTCTAGCAACTTTACTGTTTGAGATCAAAATTAATGTATTTTACTTATTTTTGAGTTGACTTTTGTGCAACGTAAAAGATATGAACACATTTTTTTTTTTCAGGCGGATATCCAATCTTGCCAAAACACTTGTTGCATAGGCTGTCTTTCCCGCATCCACCCCGGTGGATGTTTCTGACACCTCTGTCAAATATTTCTGTGTGAGCTTATTTGTGGACCCTCTCTCCACTTGGTAATGCTGTCTGTTTTGGTGGCATCACCATGCTATCTTTTCATTATGGCTGTGGTGTCATTTGAAGTAAGATAATGTGATATACATCAGCATCCTTTACACCTAGGATTGCTTCAGCTACTTGTGGTCTCTCTCTCTCTCTCTCTCTCTCTCTCTCTCTCTCTCTCTGTTTCCATACAAATTTTGAATTTTTCTCTAGTTTTGTGAAAATGTTGTTGGAAGTTTGCTATTGCAATGGGTCTGTCCATTACTTTTGGTGGCACAGATGTTTTCATAATATCAATTCTGTCGGTCCATAAGTGTGGAAGGTCTTTCCATCACCTACCATTGTCTTCAATTTCTCTTTTCAGTGCCTTAAAGCTTACACTGAATAGGCCCTTCACTTCCTTGGCTAGGTTTATTCCTAGGTACTTAATTAAATTTCAAAAAACACTGTAAAGGGGAATTTTTTTCTTAACTTCTTTCTCACCAAGTTTGTTGCTGGCATTTAAGAAAGCTACTGATATTTGTATGTTGAATTTGCATCCCGGAACTTTAATGAGAGTGTTTATTAGATTGAGGGATCTTCTGGTGTCTTTTAAGTATGCAATTATGCTGTCTGCATGTAGAGATAATTTGAATTCTTTCTTGTTTGTATCCCTTTTATCTTTCTTGTGTCTTATTGTTCTAAAATGTTGAGAACTATATTGGATAAGAGCGAGGAGCTTGAGAACCTTGTTTCATCTCAGAATTCATCGGAAGTGGCCCTCCATTTCCACCTATTTAGTATACTGTTGGCTAATGGTTTATTATATTTGGCCTCAATTGTTTGGAAGTACTCCATCTATCCCTGAGTCTTCAGTACTGTCTTAGTCACTGTTATATTGCTGTGAAGAGACACCATGACCAAGGCAACTCATATAAAAGAAAGCATTGGGGGCTTGCTTGCAGCTAGAGGGTTGGTCCATTGTCATCACAGGAATGTGGGAGCACACAGACAGACAGGGATGGTGCTAGGGTAGTAAGTAGCTAAGAGCTGCATCTTGACCCACAGGCAGCAGGCAGAGAAAGAGACTGGGCCTGGTGTGGGGCTTTGAAACCTCAGAGCCTACCCTGAGAGACACACCTCCTCCAACAAGGACACACCTCCCAGTCCTTCCCAAACAGTTCCACTAACTGGGGACCTATGGGGCCATTCTCATTCAAACCACCACAAGCACCCTCATTATGAAGCTACACTGAACTTTGTTAAATGTGTTCCTGCATCTATCTAGGTGGTTACATAATTTCCATCCTTAAGCACATATTATTGGTCATTTCCACATTTATTGATTTATGTATGTTGAACCAGCTTTGCTTTCCTAGGATGAAAACAACTTTGTTGCACGCTGTGATCTTAATGTGTTCCTGAATTTGGTTTCTTGGTATTTTGTTGAGAATTTTTGCATATGTGTTGCTCTGTGGTTTAATTTCATTTTGGTATCGGGGAAATACTGATTTCATGGGCTGTGTTTAGTAGTGTTCCTTCCATTTCGATTTTGTAGAACAGTTTGAGGATTATCTGTGTTAGAGCTTCCTTAAAAGTTCTGTGAATTCAGCAACACATGTGCAAAAAACATTGTCTTCCTCCTCCAGCAACCATTAACTGCCCTTAACTCCTCAGTGAGAGGCGGACCTCGTAAGCCCCTCCTGTAATGTTTGCAGTTGTTGAGGGTTCCTGGTATAACAGTTGTGTCATGTCTGGGAGACAGCATTTCACAACACCCCTCCCCTCCCTTCCTGTGGTGCTTGTGTCCTTTTCACCCCCTTTCCTAGGATAGTTTTTGAAGCTGGAATGTAGTTATATTGATGTCCCATTTAGGACCACTCAACAGCCACTTGCTCTCAGCCACTTGTTGCCCATTGCAAAAAGAGGCTCTGCTGACCAAAAAGAAGCGAGCACCACTAATCTGTGGGTAGAATCATAAATATTTAAAGGACAGTTCGACAGGCATACCATGTCCATTTAGCAAAACATCTGGGGAGACTTTTCATTACCGCTTCAATCTCCTTGCTTGTTATGGATTGATTTGAGTTGTTTATAACTTCTGGATTTAATTTAAGTAAGTCAGCTGTAATTTATTAGAAATTCATCTATTTCTTTTAAGTTTTCCAGCTTTTTGTAACGCAAGTCTGCTAATTATGCCTTAATGATCTTCTAGATTTCAGTGGACTCCACATGACAACTTCCCCAACATCCCCTTTCATCTCTAATTTTATTCATTTCTCTCTCTCTCTCTCTCTCTCTCTCTCTCTCTCTCTCAGCTAGGGGTTTTTGTCAACTTTCTCAAGGAAGCAACTCTTCATTTTACAGATTCAATGAATTATTCTTTCAGTCTTTATTTTATTCATTTCTGTCACAGTCTTCATTGTGTCTCGCCATCTACTGGGTTTGGTTAGAAGTTTCTGATGTTTTTGTAGCTGTAAGATGCATCTTAGGTCAGCTTATTTGCTATCTTTCTGATTTTTCAGTGAGAGCATTTCCTTTCAGGTCTATTCTGGCTGCATCCTGGGATTCTGGTAGGTTGTGCTATTGTTTGCGTTTAGGACTTTTGAAGTTGACTACCTGATTTTTTTTCAAGTACCACTGCTCTTTCATAAACTATATTGTTCACTGCTAGTGAGATGGCTCAGAAAGTAAGGGAGCTTGTCACCGAGACAGATGGCCTGACTTCAGTCTCCAGAAGCCACGTAATAGGAAGAAAACTGACCCCTACACTCACAAGAAAACATAAACGATAAATAAATATCTAAAAATTATATTGCTCAGTCTCTAAGTCTTGGACAACACATTCTTGTATGAGTACAGAGTCATTAAAGAAAGCACGGAGGAAATAAAATAATTCTAGAATCAAATGAGTGCAAGCATATCTTACCAGAACTTCTAGGATACAGATACAGCAGTTGTAAGTGGGCAGTTTACCGCTCTGTATATTTACATTAAAACTAAGGAGAGTGCTATCGAGGTCACTCAAGGGGGCAGGGCTGCTCGCTGCCAGGCAGATGGCCTGAGCGCCATCCCTCGAATCACATGGTGGAAGGTGAGAACTCCAACTGCCACAAGCTGTCCTCTGATCCCTACAGGCAAACCGTGTGTGTGTGTGTGTGTGTGTGTGTGTGTGTGTGTGTGTGTGGTGTGTGTGTGCATGTATCACACACATGCACGAACACACACATGCATATACTAAATAAATATATAAATAATAAATAAATCAATAAATAAATGTATCTTTAAAAGCCAGAAAGATTAAAAATAAATAACCTAATGATGTACTTCAAGTCTTAGCAAAACAAACTGAATTCAAATCAAAAGCAGATGGCAAGAAATTATAAAGACAACAACAAAAATTAATGAAATTAAAAAGTAATATATAGGCTTAATAAAGTTGGTATTTTGAAAAAATAAATAAGTCTTTAGTCAAAACAAATAAAAGAAAGACCCAGGGGGAGGAGAAGCCATTGGGCCTGAGGGTGTTAGATGCCCCAATATAGGAGAATGCCAAGGAGGGAAGATGAGAGTGGGTGGGTGGGAGAATACCCCCATAGAGGCAGGGGGAGGGGGGAGGGAATAGGGAGGTTCCAAAGGGGAGATCTGGAAAGGGGGAAACATTTGAAATGTAAATAAAGGATATATACATATATATATATATATATATATATACATATCCAGATTAATACAATTAGATAAAAAGCAGAAGTTACTACAGAGTTCATTGAAATCCAGAGGACCATTAAGGAATATTTTGAAAACTCATATTTTTAAAAAAATGTAAACTAGAAAATTTAGAAGAAAGAGATAAATTTTTGTACACACATGATCAATCAAATTTAAGTCAACAGGATAAAAACAACTTAAATATATTTGCAGCAATCAATGAGATTAATATGGAATGAAAAATCTTCCCATAAAGGAAAGCCCAAGACAGATAGATTCACCACTCAAGTCTTTCCCAACTCTCAGAGAAGAACTAAGACCAATGCTGCTCAGAAATGGAAGGAACCTCTGAACACATCCTATAAATCAGTGTGTGGAAGTCAGAACAGCTTGTAGGGGCAAAAACCTGATCCCCTTTTTATTTCTTAATATAGATTCTTTCTATCAGTTCTGTTTCCACTAGAGAACCTTAACTGATATGACCTTGATAATCCCAGACAATTCTTGGCAGAAAGAATAATGCTTGAGGTATCGTAATTCCTGATCTCAACTTATATCACATAGTTACAGTAACAAAACAGCGTGGTACTGGCACAAACACAGACATGTAGGTCAGTGGAACAGTATAGAGAACCTAAAGCCCAATCCACACAGCTACCTAATGTCTGACGAAGGCATCAAAATATACACTGGGGAGAAGAAAGACTTCAACACTGTTGCTGGTCTTTGTTACTTTGTGGGTTCTTACCCCTACCTTTTATTCCCCCATTTCACCCCCTAACACTAGATAGGAGAGAAACAAGGATAGAGGGGGGAGAGAGAGAGACAGAGATAGATAGATAGATAGATCGATCCTTGAATATAATTTCTTTCTTCTATGAGTACAACTACTAACAAACCATAACTAAAACTCCTGAATGAACACCAACCACTAACCCCACCTATTGGGGCTCTAGCATTTATATACCCTTTGAAAGATTCCCAGAATTCCAAATGTCACACAGTTGCAGAAACTCTCTGCAGCTGTCAAAACCATTCCTCTGTTAGAGCACAAAGCAAACCACAGTCAGTTGCTGCGAAGCAGTTCCATATCTCACACCTGGGATTAAAATGAAAACATGTTCTTATAATACTTCTGTGTTTTTTTTTTAAAGAAACCAAAATTCCAGAATTCTCAAAACTTGTCATTACAGATGTTCATCAACAGATTTCAAAACAGAAGTAATACACACACACACACACACACACACACACACACACACTCACACACACTCGGGAGTTTTAGAACTCCCTAAATGAAAGTGAAATCAGAACATTTGCAGGAGAATGGATAGAACTGCAGATCATTGTGTTAAGTGAAATAAGCCAGACTAATAAAGACAAAAACTCTATGCGTTCACCCACATGTGAGATCTAGATTTAAAATGACATATGGGTGTCATTTTAAATGGGTGGGTCTGGATAAATGCGAGTATTTATGTATCTATGTGCAAAGGTTATGAAACTTTAAAGGGAATCCTGAAGGGAGGGGTAACATGGTAGAGGAGGGAGGAAAAGAAGATCAAGAAATACATGTGACATGAAGCAGATGGGGGGGACAGTCTCTGGGGGGGAAGGGAATTAGCCAAAAAGGGGCAGGATGGAACTGGAAAATACACTGAGTGTGACAGCCCAGGCCTAGAAAGAAAAATGCTGTGTGCTTTCCATCATATGTGAGTCCTAGCTTCTAAGTATAAGTATATGCATACATATATAATACACATAATTACATATAATAGAAGATATATGATATAATTATATATAATAACACATATACATATATGTATGCATGTATCTAACCAGTTGTGTGTAGAAGCTAGGAAACCAGAGAGGAGAACATAAAAGGTAAAAAGAGACCTTAAGGGAGAGAGGTAGGGGTTAATAGAACTGTAGTGCAAATGTGGAAGAGAATCAAGGATGGGGGATGGGAAGGTGGGGGAGGGTGACTGGGGAGGGCTAATTACAAGTAAGTGTGTAGGAATGGCCATAAGGAAACCTGCTACCCCATAATTTAGTCTTATAAATAAAACAAATGTTTCCCCAGACAGTTGGGAGTCTCTAAGACTGTTGCTGTGAGTATACAGGTCTCAAAGGCTAGAATTTGTGATTTGCTGTGACCCTAGACTCATTTCTGACTTCTCTGTAAGATGCGAACAGTCAGGAACCTGCCTTGTAGGTCTGCTGAATAAACAGGTGTGTGTACTGTCCCACCTCTGAGAAATCTGGGCTGTCATTATCAGTGCTATTAGCAGTAGGAAGACGCAGTAACTGTGTGCTATGAAGCCAGCACTGAAGCTACCATTGCTACCAGCATACTGCTTCTTTGATGCACTCATGTTTAAAGAAGTCTTGACACACTGAAATGGCTTATTAGCAGCAACAAGTAGCAGATCTCCCAGGCAGGAAGAAGTTTCTGTAGAGGTTCAGACTGCTGTTCTGGTTAGGACTCTGTTTGGTGACTTTGAGAAGCATTGGAGATGCCTTGAGAGGACCCTAGTTCTGGGAGAAAAGGGGAAGAGCAAACTCCACCCACTGTGTGTGCCAGTGTAATGGCCATAGCACAGCTCTTCTGGCTGCTAAGTGGCCATGTGCACATGAGGTTTTTCATGCTAGGTTCTATATCCTGGCTGTTGGGTCTCGGCAGGAGTCTTAGGACATGTTGAAGACACAGAGAAGGGACCGTGATGTTTTGGTATCAGTTATCTCAGTAGACCTGGCATTACAGACATTCCCAAGGTGCCTCATGGGGCAGAATGACCCACAGCAGTCCTAGTGGAGACTGATACCCTGTGTAGAAGGAACACTGACCAGTGCCTCTCGGTTCGTCCTCTGTGGAGATCTGTGTACAGGCAAGGACTCAGGTCTAATTGCTGCAGACAGATGCTGAGCGGAGGCAGGTGGGTAATGAAGGAGGTGGTGGGGGTGGCTGTACAGGAGGAGGTGACATTTGTTAATATGTCAAGGGATGGTGTGAATGCAGAGGATGTGTCAGAATTGTTTGAGTGAGAAGATGAAACGGTCTTTTCTAATGACACACAGGTCTGTAGAGACAGCAGGGAGTTTCCGGTTTTGATTCTCTGTAGTAAGGGTATTTATTTCCATTCTCAGTGTTTGGAAGAAAACCAGCTTAAGGGAGGAGTGAATATTTCCAACCTATCCCCCTGTGACAAGTTTTAGCAGAGCTTCTGGCAGTTTGCAAAATTAACAGTCACTTTCTCCCTTTCTGTCATAAACAACCAAAGGGCCAAGTAGCAGGCAGCAGAGGGAAGAAGGAAGAGCTGCTAATGATCTGGGCAACCCCCATACCCTGTGGTCTCCAAAGAATGGAACATCAACGAGATCAACAGAGCACTTTCTACTCCACCCCTTTCCCTCTCTTCTCACAGCCCCAGGCCACCATGAAGTCCAAGTTCAGGCTCCTTGCTGCCTGATTGGACCTCATGGGCACTGTCGCTAGCTCCTTACCCCTTTGTCCAGTGGCACCTTCACATCCATGGAGTGAGACCCCGTTTCCCCATTGATCATGGCGGTCCTCAGCTTTAAGAGGAAAGACAAGGGAATTGGTGCCTATTCACCTGGATTTGGGCTTTGACATGTCTTAGGATCCCTAGGACACCGGCTCTTCCTTTTGCCTCTGAGCAGACTTCTAGGAGGGAAGATAGATCTGGGTCTAGGTGCCACTGGCTCATAGTTGTGGGCTTTCACTGAGGCAGTGCTCTGAGGGACGAATGCTCTGCGATACAGGGTTGTGTTGCTGAGACATAATCTCCTCTAGAATGTGATATGGAGACTAGAAGTTAAGCACAACCCTGGAACCATGCTGGGCTTATAGGCACGAGCTCAGCCTGTCTTAGTAACCTGTGACTCTGGGGTCGTGGCTCGACATCCACAGTTGCTGAAAGAGCAAAACCCAACTGCTCTGTTCCAGAGCTGCTCAGCGGCCTCGCCATTCCAGGGGCACCTGGTGCTGCCCCCTACAGGGCTAACTGGGGGAAAGCTTCCCACTCCCTTGTTTCCCACTCACGATTTCAGCTTGGTCCTCCCACTCCACTTCTGAGAGGTCCACACTGTTGTAGTTGGGTTTGGGTCTCAGCTTCTTGCCTTCTCTGTACTGGAGTGGTTCAGACAGGATGGAAAAGGTGGGGTTAGCATGCACCATATTCCCCTTCCCTCTTCTTTAAAACCTTCCAAGTACCCTCATAAAATCAAAGCATCCCATAATCTCCCAGGATGAGCCAGGCCAAATTTTTACTCACTGCATAGCTTTCATGACCAATGTGTGCCGCAGATGGTCTCCAAGCCTCCTGGTGTGTGGTGTGTGTGTGTGTGTGTGTGTGTGTGTGTGCATTTCTCATACCAGGGATCTCCCTATTTTGTGAGGCAGTCTGCCACAGTTTGGACAGCTCTTATTACTAGAAAGTTCTCCCTCCTGTGGAGTTCAAATCTGTCTCCTAACTTTTACTTCTCATTGTCAGCTTTCATCTGGAACCCCCTTAGAATGTGTTCCTCCTGACAAGGCTTGGGATGCTCAATCTTGTCACTTCTAAGACTTGACTGTCTCCAGCTAAACATTTCCAGTCTGAAGATACCTCAGCTCTCTGAAGATGCTCAGCTCTGTCAATGTCACCCTGAAAATGGAGCTGTCAGGGAAGAAATAAATATTGCTCATGGAATCTGGCCAGAAGATGAGAGGTGTGGTTTGTAAACTGAAGTACTGTGGCCTCTGCCTGGGATTCTGCTGGCTGCTCGGACAGCCAGGCCAGCTTGGTTGCCCAGATGGCGCCATCAGCCAGGCAAATCCCCTCGGTGTTCTCACATGGTGCTCTCCCACACGTGGGTGTTCAGTTTGCAGAGCGCCCACCTATTTCTCATGTATTTCATCTTGTTAATCTCAGATGATCATTTTAGAATGTTTCATGAGCAATCAATTTCTCCTCCAGATTTTAAGGCATCTGCAGAAGCATCTCATCTTCATAGATTTTTTTTAAATTGGTCAGATCCAAGTACAGATCTGCAGTGTTTAATAACCACCTGCCTCCAAAATTTGACACAGATCCCCGAACCAATTCTCCGAGCAGAATCATTCTCTTGTTCTTCCTCCCTCTCTCCTTCTATTTCTCTTTTGCTCTCTCTCACTCTCTCTCCCTGACAGATATCATCAAGTTATCTGTAATTATGCCCATGGTACTTCCCTGGTTTAGTTCAGCAGTGCCATCAATAAAGGAAAGAAGAGAGTTTATCATCAGACTATATTAAGAATAGCAGCACCATCTACTTCTGTAAATGAGTCCCCAGTAGATGTCTAGGGGTTGAAGTCACCATTGTTGAATATCTTATTTCTGCTGGTTGTTTCATTTACTTGCGTTTCATTTTCTCTCTCTCCTGATCATCACATGGATATCACTCCATTGTCCCTACCCTGATCGCCTCCTCACCCGTGGCCCACGCAGTGTTCTGTTCTCAGTCTTCCCAGGGTCTGGGGTCATCAGGGCTGCCCCGTCTTCTTCTCCCTGAGCTGTCTCTCTGGCAACATTCCAGTGCCATTTCCTAAGTCTCAGTTAGACCTGATGGATTGTAGCCCATCCTTAGTCTCTCAGAATAAACACAGGATTTCATTTGGTTGGAGACATTGACATAGAAAGGTTTTTAGGCCCCCAGCCTGTCTCTTGTTTTTTCTTATTCTATTGCTAGGGATATCCTCTATTATTTTGCTTTCTGAAATGCCACCATTTGCTTTTCTGATAATACCTTCCTTATGCAGTACCCAGTGCAAGCCCCACTGTGTCCTTTGGTAAGCAGTTCGTATTGCTTACATGCCTTCACACATTAGATTTTGATTAGATATGTTCTTCTGTTTACTCTTACTGGCACAATAATGTCAAGCACACAGTAGGTCCCCAATATGAACTGGCTAGTGAAAGCATTATTCATGTGAGTTACCTAGATGGATGCTGGCAGGTGAGTTTCTGATTCATGTCCCTCAATTCTATATGTCCCTTAATTCTATATGTCCCTTAATTAATTCTATATGTCCCTTAATTCTATATATCAACTGTGGGATCAACCTACATGTTCTCTCACTGTGAGTCACTTAATAGCACTGGTCCAAGAATCTGTTAGTATAAGACTGTCCATTATGGGTTCAGATAAATGCCTTGCTGAGTCTGAATTGCGAAGACAGTAGGGATAGACCAATGTGTCTCCCATCTGAGATCTACCATTTGCCTTGAGTGGTTTAGTCAAATGTTCTAGGAGATTCAGTATCCACTTGAGCTAACGGCCAGGAGGCTTAGTACAGCTGGTCTCCCCAAATGACTCCGAGGCAGAGAAGCCCCTTTGTAAATTCTGCTCTCCAAGCCTCTTGGGGGTTCCTCAGAAGACAGAAGAGGAGTAGGTTTAAGATGCCTCCAGGTCTTTAGATGCTCTCCCCTTATCCCTCCAGCCCCACACCAGCAATGTGGCCATTGCCACTGTAGACAGGGCCAATCCCCGGTGGTAGAGTATTCAGACACCAAGTACTCGGGAGAACTCGTGAAAATACCCACAGCTCCGGGACAGAGTCAAAAGGGGACAGGGGTCCTAGGCAGCATTGAAGGCACACTCAGGGAGCTCTTCACTGCCCTTGTGAGAGGGCCTTGCTATTTTTGTTGTGAACTCATTGTTCACATCCCCTTCTTGGGCCTCTGGGGCTCTGCTGATCCATCTGTCAGGTTGTAGGAGGGATGGAGTCACTGAGACAGTGAGGGCTTGTGATAAATGTCTGCAGTGATTAGGCTTAAAAGATTTATTTGATTTTGAATTAAGTGTATGTGTGTTGTTTGTGGGTGTGTACACGTGAATGCAGGTGCCCATGGAGAACAGAGGAATCCCATCCTCTGGGACTGGAGTTAAAGAGGGTCATGAGCTGGCTGAAGAGGGTTCTGGGGACTGAACTCAGGTGCACTCAGCTGCTGAGCCATCTCTCCCTCATGGTTTGGCTCTTACACAACCCTCAAAGACCTCTTTATAGGCGGCTGGGTTCCAGCATGGCACTGTTGGAAAATGCTGGAATGTCTGGAGAGGAAAAGCCCAGTGAGAGGTTTAATGTCCTCAAAGAGGGTTATAGAACCAGAGACTCTTTCTCCTTGTATTTCTGGGGTCGACAGGTTCATCCTGTCCCGCGCTCCCACGCATGCATCCTGTGCTGCACGCACCCCACCGACCCCACTTAACCAGCTGTGGACCGAAATAGCTCTTTCTTTAGATTGCAGACGTTTATTACAGTAATGGAGACTGGGCTGTCCTGCAGGACTCCATTCTCACAAGCCCAGCCTGTGTCTCCCGCTCTCTGGTCTGTTCACCAATTGTTCCATGTGTTTTTGCCTTGTGCATCCTCCTAGATAATAATTTGAAAACAGATACAATGACGTCGATTTTCCTCTTTTATGATCCGAGGAATTTTAGCCTTTTTTTTAATTTTTTTTAATTTTTTTTTGGTGAACTGTCCCCAAATCTCATATTGTTAGAATCTCAAGACTGTACTTACTAAAGGTCGGAGGTCAGGATGAGAGAGGATGTAGCCATTGTTAGTGTTCAAGAAGGCATATCCATGTACCCCAAGCTGCCAAGGTCAAGGGTTGAGGGCATTAGACATGTTGGATGGCTAGGCAGGGGAAGAGGGAAAGGGATAATCAAAAATAGCAGTGATTTTTAAATAGGAATCGTAGTGAGCCAGTGTCATGCTTCCACCTACCGACCTCTGGTCAAGCAACCATGGACAGAAGACAAGAAACTGTGAAACTGTGAGCCCAAATAAATCTCTCCTTCCTTTAAGCTGATTTTTGTCACAGCAATGGAGAGCTATGGCTTAGACACCATCCCCCAGGGATCCTACTCAGGCCAGGCTCACCTTATATCGGGGTGCCAGCTTCATAAGCTCTCTTAGGGTCACGTCCGACCCCACTACACCCAGGAGAATGCCATGGGATCTCTAGAAGGAACAGTGCAAGGGTCAGGGAAATTGGGCTTCCCAGATTAGACTCTAGTCCTCCGTGGAGCCTGGAAAAGGAAGCATTTACTGATCTTCCTTTGCAGTTAGACTGTAGGCTGAGTTCCCCCAAATAGCAATGTAGACTGTCAGATGGGGCCCCGGGGGCAAGCTCAGCTGTTAGGAAGATTAATGTCCTATATTAATATTTAAGTAGTAACATTTAAATGAAACACAAAGCTAAGTGAAATATTAATATTCATGCCAGAGGATGAAATAAAAGGACCATAACTTATGTAGCTTCCATAGCACAAGTGACCCATAGGGAAATGTTTTCTTACCAGACAGACTATAGAAATCTCTAGAAATCCCCACACTAGAGGCCTTCACATACAAGCCCACTTTGGCTAGTTAAGTGTGGTTAACCTGGAAGGCTAGCAGAAGACCCCATAGCCTTCTACCTCAAGGACAAAGCAGGGACTGCCCCAGCCCCAACAAGCCTGCAGGAGCTTGGGAGAAAGCATGGACATCAGCCTCATAGTTGGCCAGGAGGTTCTTCCATAGCTGGCCCAGGATTGGGCTTTGGAATCCGCATCCAACGCTTGCAGTTGGCTGTGAAGCTCAGGGGGCGGAACTCTAACTTCCAGGCTGTGGCATAAGGAAGGGCCACTCACTGTTTCGTTCTTTTTGCTGAAGACTGGCATGGCCACTGTGGTGAGGAGCATCAGGCTTTGTGCCTCTGAGGTGAAGAGCTGCTGGGGAGGAGAGGGCAGAGATCAGAGGAGTAGGCTCATGTGTCTGCTGGTTCCATACTCAGGCAGTGTGCGAACTCACACTTAGCACTTCCTTAACTGGCAGGGGAGGGCGGGATGCTAAGGGAACCTAGCAGGAGTGCTGGGGGAAGGCTGGGAGAGATGGGAGGGGAGGCAGGTGTGAGTCAAGCCGGCTCATCTGGGCAGACCAAGGATGAGCCCAAGTCCAGCAAACAGAGTACAGCATAGCACAGCTTTTCCCAGAAGTCTCTAATATGGACCTGAGGTTGTTGCACCACATGGCCCAGGCCAGTCAACAGAAAGGAAGACATTTCTGCACAGCCGCCCAGATATATAGACATGGGTTAGGAGCAACAGCCTGCGGGCGGGGCGTCTGGAACATTGGCTGCCTCAGATCACCCTCACAGGAATGGGGCAGACCTCTAGCTCTGTCCACTCAGGATCGGGAAGGGACTCTCCTGCTACCTCAGAAGGGTCCTGCACATATGCCTCTACAATAAGGGAGATGACAATGACACCAAGTGGAGCAAGCACTCTGTGCAAGCTGCTTGTTGCTCAGATCACCTGAAGGCCATTGTGTATATACCAGACCTCCTTGGATCAGTGACAGCTTTGAATCTTTTCTTCCCCTTCCTCCAATGTTTCAGCATGGAGCTGGGAAGCAAGGTTTTTCCTGCATGGACTGCACTGGCATCTCCTTTATTCTAGATTCAGTCTTCCCAGCTACCTAAGAGTCATAGGACCTCGAGGAATGGTGGCTCTCCAACCCAAGGCAGCATCTCCAGGGGAGCTGCAGCCAAGCCTTGGCCAGGCTTCCTTTCTCTGCCTCCCTAAGTGCACATCTCATGCTTGGGTAGTGTGAACTGTCCCTGTGCCCTTGGCTCTGGAACATGTTACAGGATAAGGTTACCTGTCCTCTTGGTGGACTACTGTCCTTAACCTGAAGGATCCAGGCGTCTGCATGTGGGCATGGTTTTCAGGGATGTTGATGTGGCAGAGGATAGGTAAGCGGAGACTTGGAGATGTGACACCAGGGGCTTTAACTGAGGAGACAGAGGTCTTTTTTTTTTTTTTTTTTTTAAGTGAAGCTAAAGCTGTGTCTTTGTCTCTAGGCAGGGATAAAAACAGATCCTGGGAGGCCATGCTGAGTGTAAAGTACCTCAGCATGGGCTGGCAGGAACTGCCTGAAATCATTTGCACAGTGGCTTAGTGAAGCAAGGCTTTATCTCTGCCACTGTCCTCTCCTTCCTAATTCCTCTGCTGGACTCTGGTCTGGCTGGTACCTGGGTGTGGCCACCACTGTCCACCGCCCAGTTTCCTCTCACATTGCAAGTTCTCCTATCTTAAATATTTCTGTTCCTCTGTGTAAGACATCGTCTCTTCCAGACTGTGAAATGCAGGATACGCCAGGACGAAGCTACAGAATGGTGAACCACTGGTGTGAATATTTTCTTCCGGTAGGTGGGAGAGGATAACATGGCGGGTAATTCAGAGTGGAAAGAAACACAGGGGTGGGGTGTCTGTTGTGCAGGGATCTAGGCTTCTGGGGCAGGTGGACACAAAGTGGTGCTGCTGGCTGGGCTGAGGGCTGTGAGGGGAAGGAGGTGATGGCAGGCTTTTTACCACACTTGACAACTCCTCTTATGGAGACACAATGTAAGGCTCTCCGGACCAAGATGTCGCCTCTTACTCCTCCCCTTCACTCTGGCCTCCCTGACCATCTCGACCCATCATCATGCGCACCCGGCTGTCCATATAAGCCTCTGTCCAGATGATGTCGTGGTCGTGGTTGATGACCATGGGACGGCTAAGCACATGCAGGTACTCCATCACGTTCTCCTGTGCATCAGCCAGTGTGGAGATCTGTGTGTAGTAGCCTGGAGAGGGCAAGGCTCTGTGACCATAGGATGCAAAGGACAGGCTCTACTTGGTTTCTCCGTGGGGCCCATGCGCACTCCCAGCTTCTGGGTGCTCCTAGCTGGGCCTCTCTCCTTCCTGGAGCTTATGCCTTGTGTCCTAGTACAAGACAAAGAAAGGCCTCCTCTGCTCCAGTTTGGAAGATCTTGGAGGAACCTTCCCATTGCTAATACCCCCCATCCCCAGACAACAGCAGGGGCTTCAGCGGCAGCAGTGGTGGGCAATGGTGCCCACCAAAAAATCTCACACATGTTATGCTCTGTGAGAATCGGTTCGGAGACCCCAATACGATGGCGGCTCTTGGCCTCCTGTGTCCACAGCTCCTAGTTTCCCTCCTCACTGGTCTTCCTCAGGCTATGGGGAAATCTGCTTTACTCTTTTCAGGATAGACACAACACTATTGAGAAGGGCACCTGGATAATGAGGCCTTGCATGGTCTAGGAACCTCGGTCTCACTGCCCACAACCTCCCTGAGCCATTCGTTCCACATGCCAGCAAATTGGCACAGCTTTGTTTCCTACTACACCTCATGCCAAGAGCATGCTGTTCCCTTTATGCAAAGGACCCTTCCTCAAACTTCCCAAATGGGGAAAGTATCTTTCCCATTGGTCCCTGCACTCTGCCCAGCCCGCACCCTGTCCAGCACATGCCTCGGTGCCATCATGACACATTCAAGTCATATTGGAACCGAGGGCCACATGCTGGCTACACCAAGATCAAGGCTGAGCCATTTGTCCCATCACCCTTGAGCCACAGCCTTCAAATAGCACCGGGTACAAAGTACATGCACAGTAAATTTTTGTTGAATCAACAGAATTGCATTGCCAGCCCAGGTCATGGGTTCTGATCCCAGATAGAAGAGTATTCTTGGTACACAAAAAAATTATTCCAGGGAAAGTGCTGACTTGTTGCACGTAGTAACTTGTACATGTGATCCCAGCACTTGGGAGGCTGAGGCAGGAGGATCACCATGACTTGAAGTTGTTTTGGGCTATCCAGTAATAGTTTGTCTCATAAAACTAATAAATAAGGTTGGTAAGATTGTTCAGTGAGTAGGGGCACTTGCCAAGAAGTCTGGCAACCTAGTGGGTTCAATCCCTGGAACCTCCATGACTGAAGGAGAGAACTGACTTCCCCAGGTTGTCCTCTGACCCCCACATGTATGTGGCTGGGTACGTGCACAGATGGACACACACACACACACACACACTCACACAAAGAATAAGTAAGTAAAATGTATGTGACTAGGCATGTGCACAGATGGGCATGCACACACACACATACACAAAGAATAAGTAAGTAAAGTTAAAAAAGTTAACCATCTTCCGAAAAAAAATCAACCAAGAAATAAATAGGGGCTGGAGTAACGGATCAGTCAGTAAAGCACTTGTCAAGCATGAAGACCCGAGTCTCATCCCCAGAATCCATGTTTAAAAAAAAAAAAAGCTGAGTGTGCTGGCTTGCCCTTGCAATCCAGTGCTGGAGAGACAGAGATGGGTGGATCCCTGAGCCTCTCCAGCTAGCCAGTCTAGCTAAGTGAAATCCTGTTTCAAAAACCCAGATGGATGGCCCCTCCTGAGGAAAAACTCCTGACGTCGTCCTCTGGTCTCCACACACATGCATGTGTCTCCCCGATGTGTGAACACACACAGGAAAAGAAAAGGTGACCCTCTGCTTTTGTCTTTGAATACAGTCAATGCCTTAATTTGCCACAATAAGAATGAAGGCAGGGCCTGAGAGAGCTGACACTGAAAATGTGGGTCCCTTCTTGCCTCTCGCCCTGTCTTCTGTGTTGTGTATTTGTACAAGGCTTTGTTTGAGGAGACAGTTCTCTTGAGTAAGTGGCCTCTGATTTGCATCTCGGATGACTGTAAGCCTGGAGTCCCTGTGGAGTTGATGGACTGTCTGCTTCCGCTTCAGAGAACTCTGTCCTCCCTTTCTGTGAACCACAGGGGACAGACTACACTGTACTGCTCCTGAAGAGGCCTCTGGCTAGAAGCCTGGCCCTCTGTGTTGCTGTCCCTCTCTTTCTGTGTGGACTGCAGAGAGCTTCCGCAAGTCACTTACCTTTATTGTTGCAGGCGATCCACTTCATGCGGTCAGCGAAAGTCACTTCTCTTCCAATAAGGTAGGTGAAAACTCGGACCTGTCCATAAGAGCAGGCAGCGTCAGTGTCATTTATGAAGGGCTTACACCTAGGGCCCTGCACGTCTGTTCTGGGTTCTCCAGTTGCACCCTCTTAGGTTAGAGAAAATTCAGAGAGGCCTGGCAGGAACATGAACTGCCAGGGTCCTGATGAGCATGGAGCAGTTCTTACGTCTCAAAATCATGCTGGTGCTCTGCCCTGCAACCTCTTGCATCCCTCCTCTGGGCCCAGGCTGCTGTCACTTTGGAATACTCAGAACATATAGGAACTGGTAAACAAGTCTAATGCGAAAGAATTTCCAACTTGGGGTTGTACTACACAAAAGACTACCGTGATTTAGAGGAACGCTCCCTTGGCATCAGGAGAGGACCCCCATTCCCCTGCCTTCCACTAGGAGTCAGTCACCTTGCGGTCTGGCCAGTTATAGGTCTCAAACACGGGCTCATAGTCTTCCACAGCTCCATCGGTGATAAGCATGATGGCTTGGTTGCAGAGACTTCCTTGTCTGGACTCTTGGAACTGAGGAATAGGGATGAGGCTATCATCACAGGCCACAACCTGCAGCTGCAATACGGCCTCCCTCTACACCGGACCTCCCAGGCTCCGCCAGCAGTTGGTACCTGCTTCAGGATCTGGAAAGCCTCAATCAGAGCTTGACTCACGATACCCACGCCTTTGACCATCAGCTCATCCACCAGCTGCTTGAAATGCTGTCGGGGAAGGGGGGTAAAGAGGAGATGAGGCTCAGAGGATCAAGGGGGTCCAGGAATCCTTGTCTCTGCTCCTAACTGGGGAGGATGCTTAGAAGTGTTGTCGGTGCCTGGCTGTAAGACCCTAGCTCCATGGGGCAGCCAACCACATTCACCTGAGTCCATGTGTCTCAAATGCCCAAAGATGAACTAAGTGTGGACGGCTTGGTGCCAGTTCTATCTCCTCCTAAGAGGCAGTGCCAAGGATGAGGCTCACCAGAGGGTGTACAATCCAGGGCAACCACCAACTTGCTTTGCTCTTCCCAGGGGTCATGTGGGGACAGGGCACTGTACAGCAGTCTCCACAGATACCTTCCCTAATCCTGATGGGAGCTTCTGCTGTTTCTGATACTCACCTCCCGGTTGTCTCGATCTGCTTGGACGAGGATGCCTTTGAAGCAGGGCTCGATGTAGTGGACATAGTCATTGTACTGCAAGCCACAGTAAAGGAGAGAGAGAGAGAGAGAGAGAGAGAGAGAGAGAGAGAGAGAGAGAACACAGATGTCTCACCTGGGTAACTGAGCTGCACTATCTTGGGGTGCCTGAACAGAGTAAGCAGAAGATCTTGACTCTAAAACTGCTCCCTAAATCCTGGTTCTGATGTGAGGTGCACCTTCTAGTGTGTGCCTAGAACCTGCCAAACCTGAGAGAATTCCTGTGTGCACCAGCCACCAATCCCAGAGCCTCCTTTGCATAGCTTCCTCAGCCTCAGTAGGGATTCTAAACTACTGCTTGTTGTTCCTTGATAGAAGGTCTCATTGTGCAGCCCTGGCTGGCATGAAATTTAAGTCATATCTTTTGGCTTGGTTTCTAGAATCCTGAGATTATAGGTTTGGGCCACCAAACTAGTTACACATGCACTCCTCTCTGTCTGCATACATGCAGACGGTCATTAAGCTACCGATAGGGAGAAACATGAATTATTGCTGTCCCCTTTTCTTAATCTCCCTGGTGTTAGAATATGGATTTTCAGGGTCTCTAACCCTCTTTCTGCTTAAGTAAGATGGGAAAGAGAAGACACAGTAACTACATCATTGAAGATCTAGGGCTACATTAGGAATGCTGGGAGTGAATGTTCTTCCTAGGAGTTTCTCTGAGGAAGCAGGGCAGAGTGCGGGACAGAAGAGCTGCAGGCTCAGAGGGACAATGCACTTACCCTCCCTGGTAGAGTATGGAACCTTTTTGTGTGACCATCCTGTTGGTACAGGCTATGAGATGGGGAGTGGAAGTCAACCCAGGGAGGGGTTGTTTAGAAGTGATGCCATGGGCAAGCTGAGCCTTGAGTAGCAACTCAGGGTCTGGATCTCCCAGCAGGATCATTTTGAAGCAAGACACTTTTGCCTAAGCATGTCTACATGGTATATAAATTCCACCAACAGCTAGAAATGGCAGCAACTACGCAGACTGATAAAGATTTTGGATCAGGTGGCCTTCAAAATGACACCCCAGGGTGGTTGTCAACGCTGCTTCCATGGAAGCAAGTGGTCCCTGTTTGGTTATACTTTAAAGCACTCACCCCTTCCTTTTATGCATCTCCTTTCTGCCTGTGTATCTGGGCTTATGGGATAAGGAAAGGGAGAGGAATCATAACAGAGCGAGCATCTAAGACCGTCCGACCTCCTGTGGAAACTGCCAGCAGCCATCCTGCCAGGAATCCATGGAGGGTATGGGGGTTCTGCAAAGGCTGGTGGTTCTCTGTAGCAGAGTCCAGACACTGAGAGGCTTCTGGAGAATGTGTCCTCAACTAGGGGTGTGCACATTCACAAATGATTTCAGATGCTTTGGGGGGGCTTGTAATGCCACCTCATAAAACCCCAGGTAGACTGTGGCTGCTAGTTCCGGAGTCCTCAATGTGAAGGAAGGTGTTTCCCTGTGGCAGGAAGCACCCATGGCTAGAAACACAGGCTCTTGTGGTAAAGGGACTGAGGTAGCAGAATAAACTCCATTTTGTTTTTAAGACTCCATTCTAAGTTAACTTGCCCTTAGAGAGACATGGCCAATGAAGAGACAAAAACAGCAGAACAAAGCTACTGTCTGCTGTCCTTGAAGTGATATGGCCCCTACCCTTGGGCTCTGGGAAAGAGACCAACATTCCTTTATCCTCTCTTGTAATGCCAAGGCGTAGAAACCCCTGCTTGTGTGTGTGTGTGTGTGTGTGTGTGTGTGTGTGTGTGTGTGTTTAATAAACCCCCTTCACCCAGAGCTAGGGGTCACTCTCCTTCCTGTTCCATCAGGAAGGTAGCACGACCCAAGCTCGACCTTGAATAAAGGCTCTCATGTGCTTGCATCGGAACTGTGGTTCCTAGTGGTCTCTTTGGGGTTTTTGCAATCTGGGTACAACAATGGTACAGGAAAAGAGTATTTTCCCAGAGCAGGTGAGAGCAAAGAGCAACTGCAGAACAGGAAGCCACTGTTACCGCGATGATATTCACGAAGTCATTCTCCCCCAAGGTGTCCAGTATGGTAGTGATGGTGTGCTTGGCAATCGCCATCCTCAGCCCCTTCATGCTCCCACTTATGTCCACCAGAATTACGATGTCCTTGGGAGAAGTGGCGGCTTGTATGTACCTGTCGAAGAAAGAAAGGCAATGGGAAGGAGGCCAAGGTTGTACTGCACCTGGCTGGGGGCCTCCAGTTCACTCAGTTGGTCTGCCATGGGTTTCTCCAAGTTTTATGCCAATGCCCCCTTGTCCTTAGGTTCCACTGTGTGCTGTCACCCCTGGACATGGAGGCTATTGGGGTCCTGAGATTGGAAGTAAGCCTTCTCATTTTTGGCAGAGGATAGCCAGGGTCTCTGCGAACTTGGCAGGGCTCAAACACAGTGCTAATCTACCAGGAACAGGGTTGGGCAAGAACAGAGCTGGAGGCAGGCTGATCTGGAGACAGCCTCGGGTACTGAAGGGAGGTCAAAGTTGGAGATAATGGGGTGTGAGTGAGGACTGTAGCCAGCAAGTCTTCTTATTCCTTGGTTGGATTAAACCACTGAGGTCCCTCCCTTAGCCTCTGTGTAGGGGAGGGTGCAAGAAAGCCAAGCAAAGCCCAAAGGATGGAAGAGAGGTGCTGGGGCACAGTACCCCTCCTCTGGGGGTGCTTACCAGCCACGGTTTCTGCAGTCGAAGGCAATGACTCCATTTTCATCAGGCGTCCACTTTATTCCTGGGGAAACAAAGGCTGCATTTCTCACCACCCAGGGAGTTGCCTGGAGGCCCTGGCTGTGGTCGACTAATCCCCAGGATAGGTTCTGCTTCTGATAGGGAGAACATGGTGGATCGTACTAAGCTACACCCTGTAAACTGTGGCAGCTGGCAAGGATAGAGGCCACTTTCTTTTGATAGTAAAGAAGATACTTACTATCAAGACTGTCAGAGCCATAGTAGAGACCCACATATGCCGGGGGGCTTGTTTGTGAGGCTAAACCTCATATCAGACAGAGAAGAGTTGGGGAGCTAAGCCCATCTGGACTTGGGCACAGCAGTGAGAGCCAATGTTCTGACCCTGTTCTCACCCAAGCCAGGTGGCTCATTAGCATGTGTGGTCCCTCCTGGGCTGAGAAAATATGTTACTAAGTAATTTGATTTCAGGAACTCGTGGTGCAAAGCAAAGCCGAGTAGGTGTTCAATAGCTGTCTCCTGGATGAAGTGAGGGGCTTGAGAGACCTTGCTTGAACCCTAGCAGAGTGCAGGGGTTGGATTTTGTTTCTTTGTCTAAAAATTTGTTGGAAAAAAATGCACAAAACCCCCCCCATAGCAGCATGATGCACAAATCCTCTGCACAAAAAACCCCCCACAGCAGCATGATGCACAAATCCTCTGCACAAAAACCCCCCCACAGCAGCATGATGCACAAATCCTCTGCAGAGAAAGACCTTCATAATTAGGAATAATGGGTTCAAAATGAGTGAGCAGAGCAGACGTGATTGTAATATGTTAGACAAAGCACCGAGGCAAAACCCAGCAGCCTTGCTGCCTCTGAGGGGCTTCTGGCTTGATGGCAAGTGGGATCAGAGGAGGCTCGGGCTTCAGGGCCATTCTGAGATCACCAAGTGTGAATGAGTCCTCAGGGTGAGGGAGCAGCCAGAAGCCAAGGCCTTGAAGGAAGAAAGCAACAAAGGAGCAAAGGGCAGGCTTGATGGGACTTGTGTGACATGGTTTTGACTTAGGCTACAGGTGATTAGAAGAGCGAAGCCTCCCAAGGCCACATTGACAGCAGAGAGGTTGTGGTTGGATCTCAGAATGACTGCGGTGGGGGTTTATGGGAGTTTGATCTCAGATTGACAGCGGTGGGGTCATGGGAAACTTGGTTTCAGAACAGCGAAGAAGAGTAACTGAGCTGACATTCCTGGCCTGAATCAAAACCTTAGAAGAGAGGGCTCTGACAGTCCTGGATACCTTACCTTCCAGTCGTAACAGAAATGAAGGTTCTCTCATTTCTGTTACGCTGACCCTCCTCTTCCCCAAGCCTTCATCACTCCTTCCCTCATGGTTCCAGGCCTATAGGATTTCCTCCGGTACAAGCAGCACTGGCTCATACATGAAGATGATCAAAGGTATGAGGAACAAGAATGAGAGGCAGTGAAATCGAGGCCTTTGGAGGTTCCTTCCCCAGAGCTACTGATAGTGTAGCCACCAAATACAAAGCCCAGGCCGGGCATGTTACATCATCTGGATCTGAAATGTCCCCAGTGCTCATCTACTAAAGGCCTGGTCCCCAGCGCATGGTGTCCTGTGGAGAATTTTGAAGTGCTGCCCTACTGGGAGGAAGTTAGGTCATTGGTGTAAACCTTGACATGAGTATTGGCCCCTTTTTCTTTTGATTTCCCTATCAGCATGGCCTAAGTAGCCTTGCTTTACCTTGTATTCTATCATGATGCTCTATATTGTCATGGGCCCAAAGCGACAGGGCCAGGTGACTATGACAATTTCTGACAACATGAGCCAAAATAACCCTGTTTTCCTTCTAAGCTCGTTATTTCAGGTATTCTGTCATACTGAGGAGAAGCAGATCAGCACAGAGTGTTTGAGAAACCACAGAGACCGGTCAATGAAAAAGATGAAGAGTGAAGAAACAAAGCTGGGCAGTGGGCCAACCTGGTCTACATAGCAAGTTCCAGGATAACAAGAGGTACGTAATAGAGAGACCCTATTTCAAGGAAAGAAAGAAAGAAAGAAAGAAAGAAAGAAAGAAAGAAAGAAAGAAAGAAAGGAAGAAAGAAAGAGGGAGGAAGGGAGGGAGGGAAGGAAGGAAGGAAGAAAGATAGACAGAGAGAAAGTTGGGAGTTGTGGAGCATGCCTTTAATCCCAGCACTCAAAAGATGAGAAAGAAGGATGTCTATGAGTTGAAGGTCAGCCAGAGCTGTGTAGTGAGATCCTGTGAAGAAGGGGCGGAAGAAGAGAAGGAGGAGAACAAGGAGGAGGAGGAAAACTTTTATGAAACTTTTAAAAATGAAAAAAGTCTAGGCTAAAAGAAATATCCTAGTGAGTACATAGAACAGGGAAAGAGAAAATTCAGTATTTGAAAGATTATTCCAGAGTTTTGTTGGTTCTATAATAAGAAGATCTAGTAAATACCCCACTGGAGGTACAGAAAGGAAAGGGGGTGATCTGTGAGGAAGACGATGATTAGAGACATGGTGGGGGGCTGGAGAGATGACTCGATCAGTAAAGTGCTTGCCTCCAAGCTTGGGAACGTAGGCTTGGATATCCAGCCCCCCATGTAAAAGCTCTGCTGTAGTTTCATGTGCCTGTAATTCCTGTGCTGGGGTGTGTGCAGAGACAGGAGACTTCTAGGAATTTGCTGGCCAGCTAAGCCAAATGAGCAGGTTCCAGGTTCAGTGAGAGACCATGTCCAGCCTCAACAAGATGCAGATGATTGAGAAAGACACCTGATGTCAGCCTCTGGCCTCCACATGCATGATGACAGGCACATGCTTGCACTCTTGCGTGCACACACACACACACACACATGCAGGGTTATGCATTCAGAACACACACACACACTCATACAACACACACATGCATATACAGCATGCACATGCAAACACACATACACACATTAAAAAAACAAAAGAAAACAAAACAAAAACAAACTAAAAATGATAAAAAAAAGAGATGCTGGCAAATGTTCTGGAATAGACAACCCAACTTACACATCCAAAAGGCACAGTTCATCTCAATCTAGTAAAAAAGATGTCCCCATGCAGATGCATAAAGCTGTAGAACATCCTAGGGAAAACAGTCACATCTCAACAGCACCCAGGAAAGGAACAGCAGCCAAATTATAGCAGATTTCCTCAACATTAGTGGGAGCCAGAAGAGGAAAACATGTCTTAGGACTCTGAGAGGAAAACACTATTGCTTTAGGAATCGACACATGAGAAGCATTGCTGGAGAGTGAGGGTAAGAGAAAGCACCTGCAGGTAGACGCCCTCAGAGGCAGTTTATATCGGACAGGAGCCTTCAGAGAGTCAGCGGCTGACCCAGGCAAAGTAAGCTGGAAAGAACAGCTCATCGGGAGGACAGGGAAGGGGTGAGGAGGACAGGGAAGGGGTGGGGAGGACTGGGAAGGGGTGGAGAGGACAGGGAAGGGGTCGGGAGGACAGGGAAGGGGTGGGGAGGACAGGGAAGGGGTGAGGAGGACAGGGAAGGGGTGGGGAGGACAGGGAAGGGGTGGAGAGGACAGGGAAGGGGTGGGGAGGACAGGGAAGGGGTGGGGAGGACAGGGAAGGGGTGGGGAGGACAGGGAAGGGGTGAGGAGGACAGGGAAGGGGTGAGGAGGACAGGGAAGGGGTGGGGAGGACAGGGAAGGGGTGGGGAGGACTGGGAAGGGGTGGGGAGGACTGGGAAGGGGTCGGGAGGACAGGGAAGGGGTCAGGAGCACAGAACTTCTAAAGTCCTTTCTTGGAAGGAATTCTTTTGGATGGAAGATAATAATATGTATTTGTAATATTCTTTTGTGTTGACTATGTCTGAGGAGATTATAAAGTAATTGCAGAAAGACTGGAAGCAGGTGGGAACTTATTTTTAAATGTACACACTGACAAAAGGGATGAAGGAGATTTATCAAAAAAGATGAACATTTAAAAAGTAAAAGAAAGTGTAAAATTATTGGTACTAGCAAACCACTTAAAATAAGATTTCACACTCCAACAAGTACAAAAAATGCAAATGCCATTAACTAGTCAGTGCAAACAAAAGATTGTCCATTTGGGTAAAAATGTAAGAGCTATAAAGTACTTTTAAGAGACATGGTTAAGGTAAAATGACAGTAAAAGGCTACAAAGAATGGAATGGGAAAATGTATCATGTGAGTGCCACTCTCTGACATCCAAGAAAGCAATTTAAAATGAAGTGTTGGGTGAGGTGGGCAGAGATGAAAATCCAGACGCAACAAGTAAACAAAGCAACAGCGACCCAGAAAATGGACACAAAATCATCAGTGTGACAGAGCCAAAGATGCAGGGTTTTCTTTTGACCTAAGGACCTCATGTACTCCTCTCCAGCACACATAGGATGTTAAAGCTGAGATGTTAATTGACTTCAGTTATTACCACACAGAACACAGAGCAACTGAGTTTGGGATTTACTGTATTCTTTTAACTAAATATATGTGTGTGGGTCTGTGTGTGGGTATATGCACATGATCACCAGTGTCCATGGAGGCCAAAGCTGCAGGATTCCCTTGGAGCTGGAGTTACAGGCAGTTGTAAGCCACCCTGACATAAGCACAGGACACTGCACTTGGGTCCTCTTCAAGGACAATATACACTCCCACCCACTGAGCTGTCTCTTCACCAGGGTTTTGGAATTTATAGTGAAAATGTAATTTGAAATGTCTGTATGTTTGGAAGTTAAAATGATGTTTCAAATAACTAAAACATCACGGAGAATCATGGGAAAATCGGACTGGAGATGTAGCAGGTTGGTCAGGTGCTTGTCTGGCATGCACAAAGCCCTGGTTCCATCCCCAGCGCCACAGAAAGCAGGCATGATGACACATGCCTGTTATCCTAGCATGTGCTAGGATAGCTAGGGTGTGGGGTGGAGACAGGAGGATCCAAAGCCCAATGTCAGGCTGGTGAGTTGGCTTATGGGATAAAGGTGCACGCTGCCAAGGCTGAAGGAGAAACCTGAGTCCTGTGGCTGGCCTCTGACCTCCACACTCATGCTATGGCATGTGTGTGCTGGCCAAACAAATAAACAAATGTAATAAAAGAATAAAATTTAAAAAAGAAACCAAGGTCAGTCTTGGCTACATAGACTTTGAGACCAACCTGGACTATAGACTGAAATTCTCATTCATTCTCTATCTCTTGCGCTCTCTCTCTCTCTCTCTCTCTCTCTCTCTCTCTCTCTCATCTCTGTATATGTGTCTGTCAGTCTGTCTGTCTTTAAAAAAAAAATAAACCATTTCTTGTGCTGTCCTTACTGGATTTTCAAAAATTTACTAGCTTCATAGACTAGATAGGGTAGTATTTTTTCTTTTTATGGTTCTGGAATTATTTGAATAAGACTAGAGTGATCATTCTTTTGAAAGCTTAATTAGTCATTTTACAAAACATATAAAACCGTTGTTTTTGAAATTCAAACTTACACCTTCAATTTGTTTACATGAAATTGATATCTCTTTCTTCCTTTCTTCCTTCCTTCCTTCCTTCCTTCCTTCCTTTCTTTTGTCTATTTTTTTGTTTTGTTTTGTTTTTTTCCGAGACAGGGTTTCTCTGTGTAACCCTGGCTGTCCTGGAACTCACTCTGTAGACCAGGCTGGTCTCGAACTCAGAAATCTGCCTGCTTCTGCCTCCCGAGTGCTGGAATTAAAGGCGTGCGCCCCCACTGCCCGGCATCTTTTGTCCATTTTTAATACAGGGTCTTACCGTGTAGCCCTGGCTGGCCTAGAATTCACTATATAGACTTAGTTGGTCTTTAAGCTACAAAGATCTGCCTGCCTCTGCCTCTAGAGGACCAGGCTAAAGGTGTGTGCACCACAGTGCCCAGCTATTCTTCTGAAATTAACCCATTCATCGGAGTTCTCAGATTAGTACACAAGCATCTATTATTATCTTTTAAATGTCTCCTGTATATGTAATTATGTTGTTTTTATTTATATTTGACATTTTAAAATTAATTTCCAAATAGTTTCTATATCTATTGTTTGGTCTTTCTGGGAACTCTCTGTTGTTCTTGTTCAGTGCTGGGGTGACACCCAAGGCCCTGGGCATGCTAGGCAAGCACTCTTCCAGCCCTTTAGAGATCATCTGTGTCTTTATTTATTTTTCAGTTTCCTCTTTTCCATTTTAGTTCTAACCTTTTAAGTTTATGTTGACATGGTGGGATTGCATTTCTCTCTCTCTCTCTCTCTCTCCTGGAACTCATTGTGTAGCTCAGGCTAAGCTTCATCTTGTGTCAGTTCTCTCGACAAACACCCTGAATGTCTATATTACAGGTGTTGAGCCACCATGTCTGGCAAGAAAGGAAATTTACATGACCATTTTCCTTACAAGTTGTCTTAGTTAGGGTTTTATTGCTGTGAAGGGACACCAAGACCAAGGCAACTCTTAAAGGAGAACATTTAATTGGGACTGGCTTACAGTTTTAGAAGCTTAGTCCACTAGGGTTATCACGGGAAACATGGTGGCATGCAGGAAGACATAGTGCTAGAGAAGGAGCTGAGAGTTCTACATCTTGATCTGCAGGCAGCAGGAGACTGCCACACTAGGCCTAGCTTGGACATATGAGACCTCAAAGCCCACCCTTACAGTGACACACTTCTAACAAGGCCACACCTCTTATCACGCCACTTGCTTATGGGCCAAGCACTCAAACACACGAGCCTATTCTTATTCAAACCCCCACCTTCTCCCCCTGGCCCCTCAGGCTTTTAGCCATACCATAACGCAGAAATGTACTCAGTCCAACTTGCAGTGTCACTCCTTTTGGGCCAAGCACTCGGACACATAAGTCTATGGGGGCCATTCCTGTCCAAACTACCCTGCAAGTATAAATGCAAAAGTCATAAACAAAATATTAATGAGTCCAATGTAGCAACGCATGAAAGGATTTGCTAAAATCAAGTCAGGGTATTAATAGGAATGAAAATATGGATTAATATTAGAAAATTCAAGAGTTAACTGGGCAAAATGCAATCAATGCCTTCCACAGAGGGGCAACACATCCAGCTAATAATGAATGGAGAAATGCAGCTCTTAAATGCTCAGGAAATTGTGATGTCAGAGCACAATGAAATACCATTCTAGACTAACAGAGAATTTTAAGGCTTAACAATACTCAGATAAAGTGTGAATCAGTACAATATCTTATTCATCACTTTAAGGGAATATGACTGATACAAGTGTTTTGGAAAATAATTTGTTTTCCAAAGCTGAATACCTAGATATCTTAAGTCCTAGAAAATTTATTCCTAGATACAGACTCAAGGGAAACTCATGTGACATGCCTCAAATGACATGCAGAAGAACACTCACAGGGTGGGGGCAGAGTTCAGTGGTGGAACGCTTGCCTAGAATGCAGGGGATCCTCTGTGTCATCCACTGTGTGTGTGTCCTCTGTGTCATCCACTGTGTGTGTGTGTGTCCTTTGTGTCATCCACTGTGTGTCTTCTCTGTGTCATGCACTGTGTGTGTGTCCTCTGAGTCATCCACTGTGTGTGTGTGTGTGTGAGAGAGAGGTGGGGGGGAATGCATGTTCAGAGCAATACTGTTTCTAAGGGTGAAAGACAAGAGTGGGAAGCAGCCCATAGTTGACACGGAAGGATGTAGAGACTGTGACACTGAATCCTGGTGCCATCAAATTAAATGAAAAAGCAAGTTTTAAGAGCCTGTACACTAAGCCAGCTTTACAAATTTTTAAAACCAGTGAAGCAGAGAATGTATTCTGGAAGATAAGATGGCTGAGTGGGAGGCCCTGGGAGCCTGCCCACCTAGACAATAATTGCATGGTTTGAGTATGTCTGATATCACTATTTTGGAACTTTTGAGTCTATTAAAGGCTTTCACCTTGGGTGAGAATTCCTTGAGGGTAAATTGTAGTTAGTGTCTATCAGTTTCAGCTCCTGGCATAGTAGCTGCCCACCTCCCATGTCAGTCCTGTGGCAGGCAGCTGTGCTTGTATTCTTAGAGCAGCTAACACACAGCTTACAGGAGTCAAGTTTGGCCCTAAAGACCCGGCTTTCCCAAAATAGCGGGTCCCACTGAGGTTGCTGAATCTGGTTACCAGGATGCACGCATGGAGACATGAAGACCGCTGGCCGACTCCGTTGCACTTCTCACTTTGGTGTGGGTCCCTCCTCCTACCCCAAGTTACTTCTAGGAAATTTAAAGATGAGGTATTTTCCTTCCCATCAACTCATCATCAATTTTGCTATTTTTGGAGCCATGCATTAAAGGGAATAATATTTTAAAACAGCTGCATATATCAAAGTGATCATGTGTGTGATCAGAAAAATCTGAGACCTTAAATATATATGTCAGATGGATTTTCACTACAGAGTCAGCCTAAAACAATAAAAAAGAAAAAAAAAATAGCTAACCATGGAGAAAGGCATCTGATTTTCAGGATTACTACTGTATTAGATTTAAACTCCCACTTTTCAATGAAAACAAAACCAAAACACCAAGCATAGAAGGAAATAGGAAAGCACGGCTCATTCAAGGGACCGAGAATTGATAGAAACCATCTCTAAAAACACCAGATGGTGGCCGGGCAGTGGTGGCGCACGCCTTTAATCCCAGCACTCAGGAGGCAGAGGCAGGTGGATTTCTGAGTTCAAGGCTAACCTGGACTACAGAATGAGTTCCAGGACAGCCAGGGTGAAACACAGAGAAACTCTGTCTCAAAAAAAAAAAAAAAAAAAAGAAGCAAAACAAAACAAAAAAAGAACAGATGACAGATCTACAGACAGAGACTTTGCAAAAGTCCTCAAGACATACAAAGGAACAGAGGAAAGAATGGAAAAAGCCAAGCAACAGTATACAAACAAAATGAAATAGCAACAAAGAAAAAGTTCAAAAAAATTAAAAGGAAATTTTGGAGTTATAAATACCATAACCCAAATGAAAAACTGACTACAATGTTTCAAAGGTAGACTTTGGCCGACAGAAAACTCAGTCAGTGAAAGCAAAGGTCGGACAATAGAGATTATTGAGTGTGAAGGAAGACAGTATAAAGTTAAGCAAAAAGTGCAGAGATGCACTGGAGGAGTCCCAGGAGGAGAAGATCAGACAGAGGTGGGGGGGATGGTGAGAGGGAGAGAGAAGGAGCAAGGGAGAGAGGGAGGGAGAGAGGAGTGAAAGACTATTTGAAGAAATAATTCCCCCAAACTTCTCAAATTTGATGAATTCTATAAATATAAATGTATAAATATAACATTGATGATGCATAAAAATATAACCCCTCAGCCAATTTTAAGTAAGATCAACATAAAGGGCCAATTCTAAGAGACACTATGGTCAAACTTTCAAAAGTCAAAGACATGGAGACAATGTTAAAAGCACCAGGAAAAGAAAGGATTCATCAATAAGATAATCAGGAGATTTCTCATCAGAATTTAGGAGGCCAGAGGTCAATGGCTCCCAAGAGAGAGAAACTACCAACAGTCCTACCTAGCGCTGATGCACACGGTTCACAATAATGACCACTATGGCAAGACATTCCTAAGGTACAATAATTGCGTTCACGTCTTGGTGGTAACCAACTGCTGTCTAATTGGACTTAAGGCCCTCTCAACAGGGGGAAATCATGTCTGGTACTGGAAATCTATCTGGCTTCCTGGGGGCGAATGAGGTCATGGCTCTTAGAGGAGAGCTTCCTACCATCACTTTTTAAAATCAGCATGATTGCATCCTAAACAACTTATACCCACAGAGAAGCGCAGCTCTCGTTTCTTACCAAAGAAGCTTCTCTTTGCAGCAACAGAGGCCATTATAGGAAGCAACAGATCCCGGGATAACCAGCCCCGAGGCACACATCCACAGTACAACTTCTGCATTTAAGACTCGGGGAACACTGTAGAAGAGGGGGCAGAAAGATTGTAAAAGGCAGATAGTCAAAGCTCTGCGATTGTGTCTCCTGGCCATGACAGGGATGCTTCACCTACGATCCTTCAACAATACGGCTGCTTAACAAGACCTGAACAAGCACGACACTCATGCTAATGTGGAAGGGGGAAAATCCCATGAGCTTTCACCCCTAAACCAAGAACTACAGGCAACTGAAGAATGCTGAGTGTGAGAAATAGTCTACCCCAGGGATGAGCCTCCTGACTGGTTATCAAATGCTAATTGGCAAGCTCTGAAACTGTATACATACAAGTAACACTGAATGTACTGAAAAGGTTGTAGTTATATATTTATGCATATATGTACATATATGTGTGTGTCATAATAACCAAGAAAAAGGCCATGAATGTGAAAGGGAGCAAGGATGGGGGACATAGAAGAGGTTGAGAAGGTGGGAAAGGGAAGGGAGGAAATGACGTAATTATATATTAATTTAAAAAAAAATAAGAATAAAAGTAAAAGGAATTATAGAATTTGCAGGTAAATGGATAGAGCTGTAAACAATCATGCTGACTGAGGAAACCCAGGCCCCAATGGGCAAGCATCTCTCATTTGTGGATGGTGGTTTTGAATCTTCAGATACATGCACTCCATTTACAATACCCACAGAGGTCAGGACATTAGCCAGAGACCACGGGGAATGGATTTAGAGGGAGGGGAGACAGACTGCAGTGGTACCAAGGGGTAAAGGGAATAACGGGGAAGAGTTACATGAGGTGGAGGCAGGAGGATGATGGAGAGGTGAGGATACAGGATACAGGTCGGGATAACTAACGCTACAGACCTTTTGAAAAAGTCACATACACACACACACACACACACACATACACGCATATAGAGAGTCTAAGTGGAGTTACACAATAATGGGGTAACAATACCCCTATTTGATACCACAGGCTAAAAATTCCAAAGGTCAGTGCCAGGAATGGGTTACCTCTTTTGCAGTTGTTCAGTGAAGTTCCACATACACCTAAACCTTCCAGGATACTGCCAATGCTCTTAGTTAGTCTCCAGAATTTGCTGGTAGACCCCTATTGCTGAACATACCACATATATGAGTCAGAGAATATAAAAATACCAAGCTGATATTAATGTGGAAGTTTAATCCCTACTGGTTAGGTTTCCTAGTACTGAAAGGGGCTTTGCAAGGTAGCAAGGGAGGAAGGTAATCACCAGTTTTACCCACCCGTGAACTCTGCAAGCGACAGCCATGATCGTCACAGAAAGACACGCCCACTGGTGCAAGGGTGGCCTGAAGGTTCTGGGAGCAGCCGACCACCCTCTGCTTGGATCTAAGTCCTTCTCTATGAGATGAAAATAATTTCCAGCAGTAATATTAGGGCTAAGAACCTGTGGTAGACAGGTCATAGACATAGTATTAAACAACCTCTCTTACTCCATCCCACAAACCACGAAGAGAAGATGACCACTGAACTCATTCTATAAAGCCAGCGTTATCTTGTACCCAAACCATGGAAAGGCAAAAAGGAAGAAGGAAAGAGAACTGTAGACTAATTTTCTGATGGTCATAGATGCAAAAATTCTTGGTTTTTGTTTTGTTTTGTTTTGTTTTTTGAGATAGTGTCCCTCAATGTCCTGGACTCCTCTATGTAGAGCAGACTGGCTTCAAACTCATAGAGATCTGCCTGCTTCTGCTTTTCAAATGCTGGGACTAAAGGCGTGTTCCATCACACACAGCTCAAAAATTCTTAACAAAATACTTGCATAACAAATGAAGGAAGACATTAAGAAGTTCATACAGCATAACCAAGCGAGCCTCATCCCAGAGATACGAGGTTGGTTTAGCACACGTAAAGCCATAAATGTAATGCACCATATAAGCAAACTGAAAGACAGAAGCCACAAAATCATCTCAACTGATGTCACAAAGATATTTGACTAAGCTCAAAATGCCCTCACAGTAAAAGTCCAGGGGACATTGGGAAGAGATGGAGCATACTTCCAAATAATAAAGGTGATTTAAAACAAATCCATGCCAACACCATATTAAATAGAGACAAATTGAGACCTCTAAATTCAGCAATCAGTCAAGGATGCTCACTCTCCCTCTCTTATTCAGTTTAGTGTGTTAAGTATCATTAATAGCAATTAGACAAGACAAAGGCATAAAGGGATAGAATTAGGAAATAAAGAAGTCAAGCTGTCCTTATTTGTAGACATGATTTTATACTTGACAGACTATAAAATCTACTGGATCTAATACATATTTACATCAAAGTTGCAGGACACAAAATCAATATTTTAAAATAAGCCTGTAACTTTCATATATATCAACAATGAACTCTCAGAGAAGAAATTAGGAGGAATATTCCATTCATAATAGCTCCAAAAATTATCTAAAAATAAGCCTAACCAAATAAATGAAAGGACTCCACTATAAACACATGAAGACACTGAAAAGAGAATAAAAATAGATGCTAGATGATAAAGAGATCTGCCATGCTCCTTGCTGGAAAAAGGTCAGAAGAATGATGCATGGTGAACAAGGCCTTGGGGAACAGTGAGAGAGGCTCTGGGGGAAAAGGGCAGAGGGCCTTTACCTCAAGTGCATTTCATTCCCTGCGTTGTTCTTGGATGTGATTTTGTGCCTCCTGTGTTAAATGTTTACATTCCGTTTGTAAGACATGTTTATTCTCGTTAGATGTCAGAACACAGCTCTAGAGCCCAATCTGGTGAAAGGGTGTGCCAAAAGCTGTCCTCACTGTGCCTTGTGTCTGGCCATGGCCGCTGCCTTGCCTTCATGCTTTCCCAGATATCATCTATAGTTCATGCCAGCCGATGGTGTTTAAACTGGTCTGTCCTGAGAAAGCTGTGGAAGACGGCTGCTCTGTAATTATTTAGTATGTGTGTATGATGTTTACATGTTTTTCTGAACTCAAATGACCTTCCTTGGATCATTGTTTTCTTTGTTACACGTGTGTAGAGAAGTACACTGAAACTGAAGCAGAGTTGTCTACAGCATTAGACTATAGTCCGCCCCGTTCTTTACGGTTTTTCAAATCCCAGGTCTTTCAGAGAGATCTGCATAGGTCAAAAAAGGTTGACACTCCTGGACTGGCAGAATTAATACTGTGAAAATGGTTATATTACCAAAACTAATCTATAGATTTAATATAAGATATATCAAACTTTTTGAAGTCATATTTTACAGATCTAGAAAAAAATCCAAGATTTCACATGGAATCATGAAAGACCATGAATATCCAAAGGAATCTTGAGTAAGAACACAGCTTGGAAGCATTGCAATACCTGACCTCAACTTATCCTGCAGGACAGATGCAGAGTATATGATGCAATTCTCTAGTGATTAAGACAGCTTGGTAGTGGGATACAAAGAGGTAGGTGGACTAGTGAGGCAAAATGGAGGACCTGGAAACAAAGAGACCAAGCTATGTCCATCCAATGTTTGACAAAGAAGGCAACAATTTGCAATGGAGAAAGAGCCCATTCAGATTCTGATGAGCCTGGACATAGATTGGCAGAATGATGAAAGTAAATCTGAAGCTTTTACCTTGTGCAAAAATCAGTTGGAAATGAATCTTAATTTAAAATCTGAAACACTGAAAAGTCCTAAAGGGAAACTGGGGGTACTCCTCAAGACACAGGTTAGGCAAGAACTGTCTCAAAGAACAACAAAAGCAAACAAAAAACACAAAGGCCAAAACAAACCCCAAAACCTGCGAATGCACAAGAGCAAGCTCCAGGTATAGGCAGATAGGATGGGCACAGCAAAAGAAACCATCAGCAGACATCAGCAGAGCAAACAGCCCACAGAATGGGAGAAAATCTACCACCTACACTTTAGGCCAAGGGCTGATATTCAGAATTTTCAAAGAGCTTCAAATATTCAACACCTAACCCCCCCAAGTTGCCACTCAATAGGTGGCCTAGTGAAATGAACAGTTCTCAAGAGAAGAAATACAAATTGCTAAGAATGATCTTTGAAGGTGTTCATCATTCCTCACCATTAAGGAAATGCAAATTAAAGGCATTTTGGGACGTCTGCTCACCCTAGTCAGAATGGCTGTCACCAAGAGATCTACAGTAACTATCTGTAAGGGGAAACCTTTACCCACTGCTGGCAGGAGTGAAAATTAATACGGCCAGTACAGAAGTCAGTTTGGAGGGTCCCCAACAAAACAAAAACAGAGCTACCATAAAACCCTGCTATTCTACTTCCGGGCATTTACCCAGAGAACTCCATATGCTGCCATGGAGATATGTTCATATGCACGCTTATTGCTGCTTTATTTGGATTGGTTAACGACCCAATAGTAGATGATAAAGATGTGTGCTACATATACAAAATGAACTATTATTTACTTGTAGGGACAAATGAAATAACCGAGAAATGGATGGACTTGGAAGGCGTAGTATTTAGGGGGTTGACCCAAACTCAGAACGATGTGGGTCCTAGCCTACAATGT
>JADRCH010000155.1:2591423-2632677 GCA_019843965.1 Rhynchomys soricoides | reverse complement strand
CACACACGATGTGGGTCCTAGCCTACAATGTCTACACACACACACACGATGTGGGTCCTAGCCTACAATGTCTACACACACACACACACACACACACATACAATGTGGGTCCTAGCCTACAATGTCTACACACACACACACACACACACACACACACACACATACACACACACGATGTGGGTCCTAGCCTACAATGTCTACACACACACACACACACACACACACACGATGATGTGGGTCCTAGCCTACAATGTCTACACACACACACACATGAGCACAGCAGTAAGGAAGGAGAGCAGGACAGGGTGATGCCAGGTGACAGTGACAAGAAGGGGCACTATGGAAGCAGGAGAGTATAAGTCAGGACAGAGGACATAACACTTAAATTTAAAAGAATTTCAATGCTGCAATAGTGTGTGTGTGTGTGTGTGTGTGTGTGTGTGTGTGTGTGTGTGTTTGATATCTGAATAAAAGTGTAATTGATTGGGGCTGGGGAGATGGCTCAGGAACTAGGAACACTGTCCACTCCTTCTGAGGACCCAAGTTCTTTTCCCACATGGCAGCTCACAACCATCTGTAATTCTCATCCCTTCTGGCTTCTGTAGGCACCAAGCATGCATGTGATGCACAAACATGCTGATGAAACACCAATAAACATAAAATAAATAAAGTAATCGATAACAAAAGTTCAAAGCCCCGAGTTGAAGCTCCATGGCGTCACAGTGGCCATTCTGACTGTACCGAAGTTCACTGAGATGTGTGGAATTTGGGGCGGGACAAGAGTCTGAGTGGCTCCCTCAAACCGCCTGTGTGAGTTAACTAGAATAAATCAACTTCAAGGTTTCTAAAAGAAGTATAAAACAGAAGAAACCAAATGCAAAGATATAAGAAGAAAATAAATTAGGGCAGAGATTAAATAAAGTAATGAAAAACTTCAGAGAAAACAAATGAAATAAAAATTTTTGCACAATCAATAAAATTGACAAGGCTATTAAGAAAAGAGACTCACAGCTCGAGAAATGGCTCAGCAGTTAAGAGCACTGACTACTCTTCCAGAGGTCCTGAGTTCAATTCCCAGCAACCACATGGTGGCTCACAACCATCTGTAATGGAATCTGATGCCCTCTTCTGATGGGTCTGAAGACAGCTACAGTGTATTCACACACAAAAAATTTTAAAAATCTTTAAAAAAGAAAACAGACTCAAATTACTAAAATAAAAAATGAAAATGGGCTGGTCATTCTAATTCTGTGGAAGTAAAAGAAAGGCTGGTGCAGTTATGTCAACCAGCTGGACAGCCTATGTGAGACAGACAAACTGTGGAAGCACAAGAGCTACCACAACTAAATCATGAAAGTAGTCCAAACCTACTCATAACTAATAGGGAGATTGAAACAAAAATTACAAATCATCCTACAAAGTGAAGTGCACATCCAACGGCCTCCAGGTGAACAGTGCCAAACACTTAAACACTTCATGCAAATCTGCAAATTCTTCTTTAAGAAGAGATTTCTATTTCTTAACCTAGTCCATGAGGCCAGGATTGTCCTGATGCCACAGAAAGATGCTACAAGAAAACCAGAGCACAGTATCCACCAACAGGAATGACTATCACACAACTCCAATAAAGCCCAGCAAAGTAAATCCACTAGCAACTTAAAAGAGCAATGTAGCGTTCTTGGAATTCAAGGGTTTCCTAACCTGAGAAAACAGGCTGATGTAAAATGTCACATTAACAGAAGGAAGAAAAAACCAAAACCCAAAACAAACCCAGCATGATCATCCCAAACGATGCAGAAAACAAATTTTGCAAAATCCAACTCACTTTCATGACAAAAATGTTCAACGAACTCTCGGCAGAAGAAAACCCACTTCAACATAACTAAAGCCTTGGATGGAAACATAAGGTTGGAAGCATCTGCTCGTACGTAAATAAATAAAATAGACTCATCTTTAAACAGTTATGCTTAAACCAGTCCTGGAAGTTCTAGCCAGAGCAATGAGGCACAAAAAAGAAAAAGGGCAAAGGTGAAAGGGAAAAAGAGAGATGCTCCATGTTCACACACTGTAGGTTTGATTTACAGGAAGCTTCATAGAGTCCAGAAGGCAGGTGCTTAGGCCTCATAAACAAATTCAGCAAAATATCAAACAAAATCAGTTGCTATGAGCAACCTGGAGAGGAAATTACCAAAATGATTCAATTTTCAGTAACAGCTCAAAGTAAAACATTGTGCTATAAAAACTATAATCTGTTGGGGGTCTGGAGAAATGGCTCAGTGGTTAAGAGAGCTTACTGCTCTTGCTAAGGACCAGGCTCAGTTCCTGGCACCCATAATAACCTATAACTCTGGTGCCCTCTTCTGGCCACCATGGGCACTGCACCCATGTGGTCCACAACACATATGTGCAGGCACACAGTCATACATATAAAGTCATACGTTCTGGCCCCCAATTATGACACCTTTTCTGCTTACTGGACTGCTGTAAGCTGAGGGGCCTTGGCGACATGGCTCTGCTGCTATGAACTCTGTTACACCTTCCTTTATCCGTGGACTGAGACCCTCTGAAGCCACGGATCAAGACACATCTTTCCTCCAGGAAGCTGTTTCAGACAGATGTTTTGTTCCAGTGATACAAAAGTGAGAAATACTCAAATGAGTCATATCTTTTAATTAACACTTATTGTAAGGCTTCAGTAATCAAAGTAGTATGCTATGAACACACAGATAGGTACAGGGAGCCATGAAACAAAAGAGAGACCCTAGGAAGAAACCCTTGCATCGTGATCAAACCATTGTTGACAGGGAGCCCAAGTCTACCTGAGAACAAGCAACAGTCTTTAAATGCTGACAGAACTGGGCAGCCACATGCAAAAGAAAGACGTGGAACCCTTGCTAACACAGTCTATAGAATCAACTCAGAATGAATGAATGCTTAAGTATAAGACTCACAACTGCAGAATTCTTACTAAAACACAGAGTGGAGAATTCTCACGACGCTGGAGTTGGCAACGATTTCTTGGCTGTAACACCAAAGGCATAGGCAACAAAAGGAAGATGGGCTAATTTAAGTACTATCCATTAAAAGACTATAAGACAATATCAACAAATTAAAAAGGCAGCCCACAAAATGGGAGAAAATATTTGTAAATCATTACGCCAACAGGGAATTAATAGTCAGGATATACAGAGAACTCCTGAGGCTCAACAAGAAGAAAAACAATCCAATTAAAAGCAGAGCATGAGGGTTCCTCACAGGAATTCTACTCTGGGGACAGCCTGAGTTCCTCAAGCATCAAGGCCTCAGAATCAGGGAGGGTTAAAGGAATCCAGACACAGAAGCAGACACCCACAGCTAACTTGGAATGTCTGACAGACACCAGGAAGTGTGTCAGTGATGGAAGCCACACTTGCATTTTGCACTCTGTGAGCAGAGTTAACTTTCCAGTCTGGAGCCAAAGAGAGGCCTGTTTTTGCCACAAGTCTTTCTGGACATAGATACCTGAGATGAGGTGAATTTCTCTAAGTGGTAAGAAACCAGAAGTCAAGACCCACAAACATGTGTGCATCCGTGCGTGGGTCTGTCTGTGTGTGTGTGTGTGTGTGTGTGTACACATATGTGTATATGGGTGCTAGTACCCGTGTGTGCATCTGTGGAGGCAAACAACCAACAGTGTATGTCTTTCTCTGTTGTCCTCTATCTTATTCTTTGAGACACAGTCTTCACTGAATGTGGCGTTCACCAATTCCACCAGAGTGGGTGCCCAGTGATTTCCCAGGATCCTCCTGTCTCCACCCCTGCAGTACTGGAATTACAGGTGTGTACATGCCCAGTTTTTCACAAGGGTTCTAAGAATTTGAGTCCACGTTGTGTAGCACATTGCCAGTGAGCTGTTCCCCACCCACTTTTCTGTTTCTGTGTAGATAAGAGATCTTTTCCAACCCTTTATGAAGACAGCACCCTCTGCTTGTCAACGAGGAACACCCATTAAGGTGAGGGATTGCAGGATCCTCCTGGGCATCATCCATAGGCTTTCCCAGGACAGGCGCTCACTCAACATTGGTGACAACTACTATAATGCTCCCAGTGTGTGTGTGACTGTGCCACCATGGGTTGTAGGAAGGCTGAGTGTGAGGCAAACATGCCTTGTGTATGACGGCCCTTCAGTCACAGGGGCTGAGTGCTAGGAGCTGTCTTCAGTACTCTATTCTCAGAGAACCAGCCCAGAGGTGACAGAGATGCCACCCTGTGTCCTCACCTGGATAGATCCTGAAGAACCCAGTTGAACTGCCAAAATACTGCCAGGTCAATGTAGGGTCTCGCTGAAAGTTCTCCACAAACACGGGGTTCAGGGCTTCGGACATATAGACGCCATTCAAAATGTCTGGGTCTGAAAGTGGGAGCATGGAAGGAACTTCATGGGAATGTGAAATTAGAATCATGAGATATGGGCTACACACATAAATACAGATAAGTGTCCCCTGCTTTCCTTGGGGCTGCATCTGGCTCACTTGTAGCCCACGCTCACTAATCCAGAAGCGTCACCTCTCTCCCAGCCCTTGTGCTGAGGTTCGTCTGTACATGTGTATGCTGAGTTTGTCTGTAAATGTGTGTGCTGAGGTTTGGCTGTACCATGTACGTGTTCCCAGGGTTTGGATGTGTGGTGCTCAGCACAGTCATAAGAGAAAAATGGAGTTTAGGGGGAGGTGGCTGGAACATGCTGAGTGTTGCCCTAAGACAGAGTCCATAGGATTCTCTTGAAAGCGTCTCTGTGGAAAAGAGACTGGCTTTTCCCATGCTCTAACTCCCTGCTTCCCTGCATGGTTGAGCCCCCTTATCCAGACACCCCCCATGACACCCTTTGCCACAGTGGGATGCAGCTGGGAAGCTCACCAAAACAGTGCCATGTGGCTAAACTCAGCCTCCCAGACCCTGAGCTAGGGAAACCTCTCCGTGTTACTCAGCTTCAGACATTTTGTCAGAGCAACAGGGAACAGAATACTCTATGCTGTGTAGAATGATTTCTTTTCTCATTGAATCAAGGAGGTTGGAGAGACAGCCAATGCCCTGTAGTGCTTCTTGGGAAAATGGACACAAAATGTTTAAACCCATCTAGGATCCTCATCTTATCCCCTAGACTACCCAGTGGCGAGGGGACAGTCACCTTTGTTGTACACGTTGGTGGGTAGCTGCACGCTGCTCATGGAGACATTCACTCTTAGGTTGCTGAAGTGGGCGTCAGACTCAAGAAGAAACTCAGCTCCCAGCTCCACGTAGTTGCCCTTGTCATCCTTCTCATTGATTAGTACCGAGTTGTAGTAGTTAAACTGGGGTGAAAGGAGAAGAGGCCCAGAAGAGACAGCCCGGAAACAAAGGAGGGGAGGGGAGGAAGGGAGTGAGGGGGAGAGTAAGAGAGAGAAGGGAGGAGGGACCCAGGGAAAGGAGCGGAAGCTTCAGGAGGAACCGGAAGTGAGGCGCGGTGTGGGGTTGGAGATGGGCTTGCGGAGCTCAGTTATGCTTCCCTTGGTGGATGGAGATATGTGGTCACAACACACATCAAGATAATTGGATCTGAGGGTTCACTGGCTGGGTGGGGTCAAATTGCTTTGATTCTCCACTTGGTTTAGTGTATGTAGCAAAATTACAAGTCAGAGACAGACAGACAGACAGATGGAGACTCAAGGAGACAGAAGAAGGCAAAGGATCTTGTCGGTACTGTTTGATTCGTCCAGGTGGTGAGGGTGCTGGAGAGCCAGATGGCTCAAGGGGCCTCTGGGGCCCTGCCCTGCAAGTGTGCCTGTGTCCTGTTCTGTTTCCTTCCCATAAGGCAGGAAGGCCATAATCAGATCCGTTTCTTCTGACTCTCCCCACACTACAAGCCTCGTACCCCGAATCCCTCTAGAACCCTGGCCCTAACACTCCTCTCGGCTCCATCTCGCCGGCCTCTAGTCAGTACTAGCTCTGTGAGCTCAGGTCCAGCTATGATCCTTCCCGACTCCAGCCCTCACATGCCCCAAGGGCTGCTTGGTTTTCTATCAACTTGACACAAGTTTGGGCCATCTTGGAATAGGAATCGAAAATTGAGAACAATGTTTCCATCAGATTGGCCTGGGGGCAAGTCTGTGGAAGCATTTCCTTGATTAATGATCAGTGGGGGAGGGCCCAGTCCACTGTGAGGAGGGCCACCCGTGGGCAGATAGTGAATGGTTACATAAGAAAGCAAACTGAGCGAACCAAGAGAAAAATCCTAAGTGAGTTTTCCTCCAGGGGTCTGCTTCAGTTTCTGCCTCCAGATTCTTGTCTTGAATTCCCACCTTGGCTTCTGCAGCCACTGATGGGCTGTGATTGAGATGTGTAAGCCTAATCCTCCCCAAGCTGCTTTTGACCCTGGTGTTTACCACAGTAACGGAAAGCAACCAGGACACCCAGCATCCCAGACCAGATCTTGACCATGGCGTCTCTCAGGTGATATCCCAACTTACTGTCCCCTGGATACAGAGGACAGTATTTATCACCTCCTCACACAACCTGAGCTTTCTTCTTCCTGTGTCTTCTGTATCTCCACACAGAGACACACCTTAGTACTTCAGCTTCCCAAGTCCCCTCCCTGCGGCTACCCCTGCTGAGCAGTTCCTCTTCCCTCAGCTTCTCAGGGCTCACTGACTCAGCCCTACACATGTTTATTCTATATAGTCCTCTATAGCCTTAGGAGATGGGGAGAAAGCCTCACGGACAAAGCCAGGGCACAGCCTGGAACAGGGACATAGAATGAGTGGCTTCTGCTCAGCTCTCCTCACAGCTGGTACTCCAGCTGCCACACGGGTGGGGCAGAGCCAGCCAGCCTAGCACCCACTCCCTAGAGGACTTACCACCAGAGATGCATTGAACTCATGATTCAGGTCAGCCTCCTCTGCGGCCTCCACCAGGCTCTGAGGGAGGGGCGCAAAGGGAAGGGAGCGTTACCAGCAATGGCTGTCCTCAGCCACCACAGCCCAAGCTCTCTGTTCTTCCCTCCCCTGTTCAGTGCCTCTGCTTTCTTCTCTTGGCCCTTCAGCCATGAGGATCAACCCTCCACGGTTGTTCTGAGGTGCTTAGGTAACCTTGTCCCTAAGTATCTACAAAGCCTGGCTGGGAAAGTGAGGTGTTCTCTTCCTTCTATGACATGCCTCCCCTGACGCCTGTGGTGACTTTTTTAGTATAACACAGTGTGAGCCCCAGCCAGCCAGGAGGGGACCATCTACAACCAGTGGAGTCCCTAAAAGGGTCCATCAGGCCAGTGCTGGGGGATGGACAGTGTCACCTCAACAGCCTCGACTTTCCTCCGAAGCATGGTCTCCATGTCCTCCGAGAACTTCTTCACCAGTTCCAAGCCATCCACCTCTTTGATCTTCAGACTGGGTTCTGCATCCTTGTACTTCTGGGCAGGGTAGAGATGGAAAGAAGGACATCTTTGCTTGGGACCAGGGTGCCTGCTCCTGAATGCACCAGGGTCAATTTTGTCTAAAACTGTACCAGCTTCCCTACAGACAGGTACCCTTGACCATCAGACTCCAACTGTCTGCCTTCAATGTCCTCTGTCCAGGCCTCCATGCTCATGGCAGTTTTTATCCTCAGTGGGAGCTGACTGATGTTTGGCGGCAATTAAACTTGACATGAGTCAGAGCCAGTGAGCTGGGAAGCTTGGGGGAGATGGGATACTAGCAGTTCCTGTCCTTGCACCTGCTGTGATTGATGCTCCTGAAGATGACAAAGAAGCAGCCTCCATGTTCGTTCACCTTTGCTCCGACCCAAGAACTCTGTGTGTGTGTGTGTGTGCATCCTACTAAGGAATCCAGCTCAGCAGTTCCAGGAGAAGTGATGCTGGTAAGCCCAGGGGAGTCCAGGAACTGGCTTCAAATTCCTGTCTGCTCAGGGACAATCCTCAACGAGTCACCAATGACTATTGATCAGCCCTATAAACTGTTGGCCATGCGATCTTAGACATGAGCTAACTCTGTAAGACATGATGTTTCTACAGCTTTTGATAATGTTTTCACCCTCAACAATTATAAAATTTCTCCTCCTCTTCTTCACCTGGGGCTGCAGGGTTCCCAACAGAATGGGGTGTCATGAGGGCTCCTGGAATCATGGGTCTGCAGGAAACCACAGGGTCCACCCTGGCTCCTCCTACTTTCTGCAGTACAAAGGGGATGAGGGAGGGTGTCCGTGTGCTCAGGGCTGGCATAAAACCTAAGGATGCCATCACTTGCAAGATGGATATGATACTTCTTGGGATTGTGGTTAATTTCAATTAAAGCATGTCATACTGTCTTAGGTTGTTATGGTGTAACAGAAGCCAAGCCCTTGTGAACAAATCCAGGAAGTCAAATACTGGAAAAAGATGCCAGCTCATGAGCTGGCTGAGCACAGGCTAGCTATGGATCAGCACTTGGGCACTTAATGAACAAGTGTGGCAGGGTTACCCTTCTGTTGGGCCCAAGTGCATGGGATGCTACATCCCTGGGCAAGCCTGGGTCCCCAGGTCCACTGGAACTGCTCTACCTTCGTAGAGGAAATTGATGCCAGTTGCTTGAAGCTGGCACTCCCAGGCTGCCTGCTGCTCCTTCTGCCTCCATGTCTGTGCTCTAATCAGCTGCTCTCTCTTTGGCTCTTCCCAGACATCCACACCAAACCTCCACCATCCACCCAATAGACCTCTTGCAGGTCTAATCTTGTTCTTGGCTTCCTGCACATCTGAACTGACAGACTGCTCTTGACCTCACTGTTCATACTGGTTAACCCTGTAAGTGGAGTCTCCCTGGGCCCCGTCTGAATACGGGATCAACAGACAAGGTCTCTCAGGCCTCCTACGGCTCTGATGTTGTCTGTCTTTGGGAAGAGGCCCTTTGACTATGCCTGAGCTCCCTGGGAGAGTCACTGACCTTCTGCAGCAGGAGAGAGCCTGAGTATCTGGTCACCATGTTGTACAGATTCCTGCCGAAGGTATCAGCCCACAGCTTCACTCTGCAGGACAGGAAAGCCTATGTGTACATTCTTATCATGATCAGTTGTCAGATTCTCAAAGGTGACAGCTGTACCACATACATGCAAAGCAGGCATCTAACCCATAGACAACCTTGTAACCCACAAACATCCATATCTACAAACACATATTGACACCCAGCAATCCTGTGTCGATTAGCTTTGTCAAATTGACACAACCTAGAACCACCCAGAAGAGAGTATCAATGAGGGACTGTCTACACTGGTTTGGGCAGTGGGTATGTCTATTAGGAGACTGTCTTAATTAATTGATCTGGGAAGTAGAGGAAACAGGATCTGAGTTCAGCACCTACAGTGAGGTAGAGGTTAACTTGGTGAGGAGATTTCAAAGAAAATTTTAGGTTGAGATCCTAGAGGAGTGGAAAATGACTTCAGAGCCTCAAGCTTGGCTTGTTGACCGTAGTTGAGCATGTAAGGAAGGCAGCCTGAGTGAATCAGGGAGAGAGGAAGGTGATGCATGTAGCTTGGGTCATGTTAAATATGTGCTTTCTGACATAGGTCACCGAATGTCATTGGGTAGGTTGTACATTCCATAACGTTAGGGGCTACCAAAACACCGTACCTTGACAAGCTCTCATGATGCTCAGGAAGGAGTATGCATAGGCATACTCTTATGGTGTATGGGAGTCTGACAGGGAAGAGATTAGGAGACTTAGGGCTTGCATGAGACACTGAGGGCAACTGGACTCTTGGCAAGGAAAGTGTGTGGTATGGGTTGATCTGTGAGAGCAGATAGTGGGACATCTTGTGGTTTCAGGGACATGCAGATGTCAAGGTTCTCTTGAAGGTGGAAGAGAAATCACCCAGGAGCCCATGGGAAGCTGGTCTCTGTGACCCAGGAATCAAGAAATGGAATATCAAGAGAAAAGGGGAGCACCTCAAACATCCAGGTGTGGGGGGCCACAGTCTCTAGGATCAGGCACCAGGAGGTTTGTGGCAGCCTTGTGTAGGGAGGGCAAGTGGCCAAGGCTGAGGGCTGAGTGGGAGGTTCAACAGGACAGGGGTGAAGGACTGCGAGGGACCTGGTGGGATTGGGAGGAGAGAGTGGTAGATCCCTGTCCTCCTGGGAACTGAAGGAGGCGGCAGGGTTTGAGAGATGGCTATCCCATGCTGCTCTCAAGGATTCTGTGTGGATGGCCATCCTGGATGCCAGCCATCTCTGCTTGGCCCCCTGTCATCCCGGAAGTTGCCTTCTGAGATAAAGAGTGCTCAGCTCATGCAAGGCTGCAGGGGCTGTCTCAAAAGCCAGGCTGGCTCAGCAGTACAGATTCCAGCACTTTTATCTGTGGACCTATGTGCTTGGAGAATGGAGACATTGCCCCAGCTGAAAGCCGTCATTGAAAAAGTGCTGAGCTGATGGAGGGAGAGGGGGTCACCCAGTGTCATGGAAGCCCATTCTTCTAAAATCCCAGACATGGCATGGGCCCCTGTCCTGTCAGCTAGGCACCAGCAGCTAGGCACAGATGTGAACTGTGAAAATTCAGCCTAGGACCCTTGGCTCCCTTTAGTGTCTGGAATGTCCCTGACTGGAAAAAACAAACAAACAAACAAACAACAACAACAACAACAAGCTCATCCAGAGAGGTTGTATCAGATGTAGATTTTGAGTGCCATTTTTCCCAAACATCAGTTTTAATGTGTGGTGCAGAATTGAAGCCTTGGAAGAGACAGGTATGGAAGGAACAAGGCCAACAGAACCCATCCTGAGTCCCTTAGACAAGGCCCTGCCATAGGCACCAGCCTGCCTGCCCATTCACAGCTGTTTTACCCCTTCTTGGTGTTCAAGCACAGATCATCCAATGAGTCCTGGGGGTGGGTCATTTTCAGGGCCACTACAGCCCAGACCCACATTATCTTGTAGTTTGTCCTCCCTGCTGGATGCCTGCACCCTCCTCTAGCCCCGACATCAACTACACAAAACCAGAAGGTAAAGACAGGTAAACTCCAAAATCAGGAAGGTATGAGGAGGCCGGGAGGCAGGAAGGAAAGGCTCTCTCAGAGGCGGGGCAGCTGGCCAGAGGGGAGGAGGCCTCAAGAAAGGTCTTCAAGGTAGGGTCAAATTCAAGGCTCACGTTTCCAGAGGAACTGTGGTCTGGCTTCTCACAGTAGGCAGCAAGGTGCCCAACAGCAGCAGCCACAGGATGATTGGTATCTTCCGCCAGAAGGTCCACTGTCCACTGTAGTCCCGGTTATGGCTGGAGGACAATGTGGGGCATCTTGCCATGGTGTTCCCAGTTGGGAAGGGGCAGGGCAGAAGTACAGAGCCCCTGCTGTGAGTGAATTTCTGCCACCCAGATCCCTGGGCATGCAAGTGTTCTGCCTGCTGGCCAGTCCCAAGTAAAAGACGCTGCCTCCAGCTGCAGCTGGTAGAGAGTCCACCCCAGGTGATCAAAGGGGGGCAGTGAGCAAGTACCCCCTCTAATCCATTGGCCTCTCCTCTAATCCCTTCTTGTTGTCAGAGGAGGGGCTGGTGCAGGAATGGGGTGACCTCAGTAGGATTGCCCTGATCCCAGCTCTGAGCAGCTGGGCCAGCATGCCCTTCTGTTCCGAAGAGGCTAACCAGTATCCACAGAACAGCCTCTGAACTGGGAGGAATGAGGATACCCCACCCTGGTCACTGAGTTTGTTCAGAGCTGTGCTAGCCCCAGACCCTGAAGGGCCCTCATAGCCCTCTGAGCATCCCCTAGGAGGAGCATGGGCCACTCACTTTGTGGGCTAGGTTCTGTGGCTGCTAAGAGGAAGAGAGGGAAGGAGATGGTGTAGCTCCCGTTTCTAAGCCTGGAGCTTTGGGTCCAGCCAATCGAGGCTGACAATCACAGAGAATACCTTAGCAACCTGGAGGTCCACCTGCCTTGGAGGTGCACATCCCTTTATTCTGACAGTGCATCTGGAAACCTAGGTCTCTACACTCCCATGCTGTGCATACACAGCTCAGCAAACAATGCACCGGAGTTTCGACCCGCTCCAAGGTAAACCCACTAGACAGAGCTTCCCTGGAAGCCATCACCCCACCTCCTGTATTTGATTTTGACTGCCTCATTTTAGTCAAATGTCATTTTCATTCTTTTATCACGGTCTCACCTTACTTAGCATAGTGTCCTTAGTTCACACGTGTGACACATGTCAGAACGAGTTCTTTCCAAGGCGGCATTGCTCTGCCGTGAGTATATTTTTGCTTGACCGTCCAGCCCTCAGTAGACACATTAGGCAAAATCCTCTTTTTTCCTTTCACCTTGCATCCCTCAGCCTGTGCTGGCCCTTGGGAGGCCACACCCCTTTATTTTCCAGTCAGCTTCAGCAGACATCCATCAGTCACAGCTATGCATCACCTGCTTTCCTTGTATCTGGCCCCACCAAGAGCTCCTGTCAATCTGCTGTGCATGGGTTATCACATGAAGTCCCTGTACATCCTGTGAGTCTTGTCTGACAGCTGGTCTCCTTGGCTCCGGCCCCATCTCATTTCAACCTGTATTTTAAAAATGCAGGGACTTTGAAAATGTATGGCCTTTGTCTTCACTCTGCTCAGGGGACCCTGTGGCTGCCACCTGACTGCAGGTTTTAACTGCAGGTTACAAGGTTCCTTACCCACTGGGCCTGGCTTCCTCCCTGTTTCAGTTCCCCTCCCTTCTCTGGTCCTTGCTGTTCCTTGGGCACATTGGGTGATCTCTGCTTCAGGGGCCTTCACCAAGGACTCAGTGTCCCCACCCCCACCTCGTGGCTCTGTCTACAACGCTGCCCTCCCCTTCCCCTGGCTGGCTCCCTCACTTGGATCAAGTGCCACTCAGCTGCAGTTTGTTTTGATTCTGTGACAGCAGGTGAAACGAAGGTGATGGTTTCTGTCCATGGTCCTGGAGGCAGGAGGCTGGCTTCTGGTGAGGGCCTCCGCTGCTTCTCACCTCAGGAAGCAAAAGGAAGGTGAAGCTCACTGACAAGAAGTTTTATCAAGACAAAAATGAAAACTGTACACACACACACACACACACACACACACACACACACACACGGAGAGAGAGAGAGAGAGAGAGGGAGAGAGAGAGAGAGAGAGAGAGAGAGAGGGAGAGAGACACAGATAAATACTCCTGGGCATGGCTACTGCTCTGCAGTGTGGTTGTCATGCCCAGTGACACTCCATTGGAGAAAAGTGAATTTCCCATCTCAGCAGGTATCAGTAGCTTCTTGGTCATATCGAGCGCTTTGTGTCCACTTCCTCTTTAGAGGATTTTTTTTCTTCTCCAACTTAAGTATACTTGAAGTCATTGTCCTAGATGGATGTTCCCAATCAGGGATTTGAGATATGAAGTCTGAGATGACCTGATCAGAGCCATCATTCCAGAGTCCCATCTTTCAGGTGACACCAACCTAGTTTATTGTTGTTTTGAAACAAGATCTCATGCATCCAAGGATGGCTTTGAAGTTACTGTGTGGCCAACAGTGGCTGTGAACTTCGGATCCCCTTGCTTCTAACTCCTGATCGTAAATGAACACACACAGATGTGTGCACACACGTACATGTGCACACACACATACACAAATGCAGGCACACAAGCACAACTACATACACATGTGTGTGAAAACACAAAGGTACACACATTCACACACATTTACATGTAAGCACATGCAAGCACACATGAAGATACACAAACATTTATACACACATGGACATATGTAAGCACAATGTACTGGTTACTTTTCTGCTGTAATAAAACATCATGGTTAAGGCTACTGAAATGAGGGAAATTCAATAGCTCATCAGAAGATGAGAGGGGGAGATGGTCTCAGAATTAATGAATGCAGGTCAAAGATGTCACCAAGGACCCAAGTTCCTTGCTCTGTTATCATCTGTCATTCTCAGAATTTTGGATTGTCCAGATGTTGAAATTGTTCCAGGTACTGCCCACATGATAACATCTTCATGGAGGAGAGTGACTAATTTTTCTGTAGGTCTCTTGTGTCTGGTAAACAAAGTACCGCCAGCAGACTTTGATTTACCTGTTTCTGATCAGACAGTATTCTCCACCCATGCTGGAGGTAGCCATGGAATAGGACACAGTTACTAAGTTAGAGCAGTCACAGCTTCCTCCTGGATGGGGCTGGGGCCACTCCTCAAAAGAATGTAGCCACACAAACAAATCTGGAAAATCTAGGGTCTGCTGGGATGGAGGCAGGGTGGGGAAGGACAGCTGCCTGCCATAGAACAGAATGGCAAGTAGTGGTTGATCAGATACATGCATGGCAACAGGGACTGAAAGTAGTGATGTAGCATCTGGTGGGAAAAACAAAATCAAGTTCATAACACAATAGCATTGACAGAAATGAAAAAATATAGGGGACTATTTCTCACAAAGCAAAAATCACTAATAGGAAATTTATAACATACTTTATTAACAGTATGAGCATGTGTACAAGAAACACTACTAAAGGAGGGTGACAGTGAACAACAGACAGGAAGAAAACGTTTCTGTCCTAGCCAACAGCTGACTCATGTGAGAATTTATGAAGAATTACAACCAACACAGAAGAGCAAATAGCCTACAGGAAAATAGGGACATATGTTGATCAAGATTTTCCCACAAGATCATTTGCAAAGAGTTGTCATTTCCTCTGCAGCAGGGCACAGACCTTCAGCCATGCCCCACCAGAGTGGCTGGAAGGATGGCAATGTCTTGCTGCAATGTGGATATGTAACCACTGGAGGGCCTATGTGCCCCAAGGAAGAGTCTTGGGGCTTGGGAACATCTGCGATTCTGTGTCCCACAGCTCTGCCTTTGAGAATAAATAAGCTGACCATGGCCATCACAAGTTTTATGTAAAAGGTATTCCTTGCTTTACTCAAGAACCCTCAGGTCGACCAAGTTCCAACGTGAATACAGAGAGGCAAAAAGGCATGGTAATGAAGGCAGGTGTCAGATAAGAAAGTCTCAGAATCACATTTCTGTGAAGTTCAAGATAAGAATCCATGACAGCATGAGTCAAGACAGCGGCATTTCATGCCGGGAAATCCCCAGCACTTACCCACACGCCTGGGGAAACTTGTACTTCAAGTCTGGTTTGAGTTCTCTGGCTGAGAATATAATTAGCATATCCCAGTGGTCCAAGTTCCTGGTTTCTTCTTGGCAACATCTGATATACCACTGGTGAGTCCCTGAAGGTTACGGCCAACGCAGGAAGGACCCCTTGGTTTGTTTGAACTCCAGAAACGCAGTTGCTTTAAGTTGAATGGTGTCCCCTCTTGGAAACACATGTCAAAGTCCTGGCTTTCCAGGACCCTAGAGTTTGATCTTATTTGGAAATTGGACCACCCTTGCAGTTGACTGGATGGTAATCCAACATGACTGATGTCTTTGCAGAAAGGGGGCATTTGGACACAGCAAGGAGAGCAATTTGTGTAAATGGAGGCAGGCATACTGTGTGTGTGTGTGTGTGTGTGTGTGTGTGTGTGTGCGCTCGAGCAATGGCCTTGAATGTGTGTATCGTCACTTTTATCTGTGTTCTGGAGAGGTTGGGAACTTAAAGAGAAAGCTAAGGGAGAGGCCCAGCTGGGGAAACCGGCCAAGTAAAGAATACCAGTTGTCAGCTGCCACCTGGCATAGAGCAGAGTTTTCTCCCTGATCTTGGAGAGAGAGAGACAGCGCTGCTGACGCTTTGGTCTGGATTATTGCACTCCAGAGCTGTGAGACAGTAAGTTTCTATTGTTAAAGGGACCCAGCCAGTGGCATTTGTTTAGGAAGCCCCAGAAAGAGAGGCAGTGTGCTAACACATCCTGGATCGCCCTTCTCAGTAGTAACTCTTCTCTGTGCACCCGTCCCGTTCTCATGGGAGAAAAAGTGAAGGGTCACTTCTCTACAGCAAGGGGATTACAGCAGCTGGAGTGTGTAAGGCATTTGGAAGTGGGATTTTTAGAGAAGGGGATGGGTCATGCAAGACGACTAGCAAGATCACTGCTTTCCTCTGACTGCATCCATTAGGAAGAGCTAGTAGGTGCCAATCCAACAGTGATAAAGCAAGGAATATATGGAACGAAGGTGGTAAAGGGTTTTCTGAAGGATGCCGGAAACAGCCTGAAGAAGAGTGTGCGTGTGTGTACGTGTGCGTGTGCGCAAGTGCACTCACACACCTGTGTATATGGGCCTGAATGTGTGGTCCCATCACCTTTGTCTATTGTTCTGGAGAAGTTGAGAACTTAAAGAAAACACTAGAAGAGGGGCCCAAGCGGGGGAACTGGCCCTTTAAAGAATCCCCAAATTTCTCTTTCTCTCCTCGCAGGCTCACTTTCTTAATTAATGCCTGTAGGGCGCCAGCAGGAGAAGCAGCAGCATTATAAATAAACCCAGACTTCTAAGGGTTGACTAATGCCTGAGTCTTAGCTGGAGGAGAAGGTGTGTGGTGTCTGGGAAGGGTCCAGCCCAAAGGAGGATGCTGAGGGCTGAAGGAGCATCAAGGGTTGGGTCTGCACCCCAAAGCTGCCTCTTTAGGCAGCTCCACACTGAGCTGATGTCTGTAACATTCTTCCTCACACTCGATATCCTACCCAGCACCTATGCCCAAGGTTGTACAGTTGTACCAAGCTGAACACGAAAGGCATCAAGAGAAGTAGGCAGCACTGTTCAGCTGCTCCCATGTGCAGATGCGCTAGGCTGGCTTAGAACCGCCCCCACACAGCCTGTTTATGGAGGACCCACGCTAGGCTTTCTAAGGGAGGCTTAGTCCTCAAATCCAGCGGATGGCAGAGCTGGATGGAATGGGAGACCACTCACTGAACTCCCAGGAATCCCTTTCCTGGTCTGGGGAGGTTGCCTCTAGGTGGCTGTGGACAGAGGGTTATGGCCATTTTCCACCCTCCTGTTGGCAGTGACCGCTCTAACCTAATCTTAATCAAAGGGGTGGGCCCAAACAGAGACTAGATGTGGAGACTGGAAAATATCACATGTGGTTCAAGTCTCCTTCAGCAGGGATAAGTGCTTCCTAGAATTTGTACCACCTGACTTTCATAACAGTAAAGCAGAAACTCGGTCTGGCTGGGCATCAGGCTCCCTATGTGAGGTGAGCCACTTGTCTGCAGCCTGGTTTCTTCCGGGCAGTTTTTCTAAGGCTGGTGTTAATTTCATGGCTGAGTGACACAGTCCCTAGGGCTGAATGAGTGGCTGGGTGTCCATGGTGGTACATATAGTGACCATTTATCCTTGCTCCCCAAGGACAGTCCAAGATTATATCTAGTGTCATTACCTAAACAGTTGACATTTAGAAGCATCTCAGTTAGGATGTGTCTGCCCTTTTGGTAGACTTCAGGATGGTACCCTAGAAGAAAGAAGATTTCACTCTTCATCATCCTTAACTTGTAGAACCTGTGGGCAAGCCATTCCTCTCCTCATCAGAGTAGGGTGCTGAGCCAGCTGGAGGAGGTGCCACATAGTTCCTAAGTCAGGGACCATGCCATTTTCCACCAGTTGTCTAATGTCAGCATCGGACTACCTAGTTCGTGGCTCTTGGAGTCTCAAACTGTAGAGACACATTTCTTATCAAGTCCTCTACCATGTTCTTCAAATAGAGAAACTGAGGTTTTGAGGTACATACACACATGCACACGCACACGTATGTGCATGTGCATGCGTGTGTGTGTGTGTGTGTGTGTGTGTGTGTGTGTGTAGAGTCAGTCAGGAAGCTGTCCATCAGCAAAAATGGGCAGACTATACATCTTGTGGCCTCCGTAGACTCCCACATCTTGTGGCCTTCACGTCTCTTCCACAAGAAGCTGCTTGTTTGTGCCTGGCTATTCATATGCATCAGGACATCAGTAAAGTCCTTACTGGCATCAAGGCAGAGGTAGGGGTGGGTAAAGATGTCCTCATCTCCCAGATTCCTCGTTTCCAGGTCCAGAAACAAAAGAATAATGGAGGGAGTGGTAGCTGGGGCAGGTGGAGGGGCTGCAGGCTTGTAACAATGCCTGCTGGGAAACTGAGAAACGTCCAGGCCCCCATCTGAGGAAGCAGGGGACTTCCAGAAAGGGCTTACTGAGCAGTGGGACCATCACAGGCTCCCCAGTGCATAACAGACATGCACTCACAGAATGTCAGGACCAGACCTGGGAAGTTATCTGCCTGGGCCTGAGAATCCAGACCCCTTGCTCCTGTGACCCATCCTGTTCTGCCATCATTAGCTCTGGGGAGGCTTTTGGTCTTGGTGACACTTGTATGGCCTCTACCTCCTGTTCCATCCAGGACAATTGGCACCATGGGGAGAACATGCCCGCATCCACAGAGGTTGAGGGAATGGTATCGAGGAGATGTCAACTCTGGACTTCAGGTTCCTCCGCTGCACTGTGAGAGGAGAGGCAATACACCTGGAAGGGCTTCAGTGATAGCGGGCTGGCTCAGTGAGGTCCAGAACAGTGCCTGCTTTGGGTACCTGCTGCTGCTGTCTGTTACTGACAGTCCCAGCCAGCATTCCTTCATTTTGGCTCATTACCATGAACTTAGTCATCAAGGCAGGGCACCTGGTGGGTGTCCGGGACTACTCCATCACTATCCATAAAGTGATCTAGGATGAAACCTTGCCAGTTTTGTTTCCTAAATCTTAAAAACTTGAGCCTTTGTAAACAAACAAATAAACAAAACAACACCCAACCACAGCTCTCTTTTCCTATTTGTCTACTTCCATAGCCCAGGCTCCCAGTGGGGTCTCTACTGCTGTTATGCATTCAGATTGGCCTCCAAAAGGCCATCATTAAAGTTCCACTCTCTTGATGCTAATGGAAGACGAGGGAACCTTTAGCAGGATAGGGCATAGATGGAGGAGGTTAGGTTATTGGGGTGTACCTTTCGAGCGGATATTGGGATCCCTGGGTCTTCCCTGTGTGTCTCTACCCTGCCCCCAGCATCTTCCTCCACCACATGCAGCCACCATGAAGTGAGTTTTGAGCTTTCCCGTAGTCTCGAAGCAATGGAGCTAACAGATATGGTAAACCATGAAGCACCATAAGTTCCCATCTCCTCCCATAGTGCTGATTTACTTGGATGCATCCTCACAGAGATGGATGGATGTCCATCTGCCGCAGCTGTTTGTGCTCTCTTTACTGTCCCTCCCCTCAGCTGTGAGGGAGCGGAGGGAAGATGAGGATCTGAGCATCCCTTTCTCCTGAAATCCACGCATGACCTCATTGTCTGTGAGTTCAGACTGCTTTCTTCAGACACACCCCCTAACTTCTAGCACACAGGTTTATATGTTTCCTACCAGCATTGAACACCCTGACTGCTCCCTGCCTTCCTATCTTTGCCTCAAACACCAACCCCTGTCCCCTGGATCAGCTCCTTCACATTCTTCACATAGCTGCTCAGGCATTACTTCCTCTGGGAACTCTTGCCCAGCTTCCTGTTTGCTTTCTGTTCCTTACAGCATCTCAGGCTCAATAAGGATTAACCCAGTGATAGTTTCCTAATTCATTTCCTTCCATCCTGGATTGTGAGGTATGTTCAGTGCCACCCACAGCCCGTGCAGAGGGCCGGATGAGTACTGATACCACAAGCAAATGGAGTGGCTCCAAACTCTGTGGTAAGGAGGTTGGGAAACAGAGCCCATTCCCAGTAGATGGAAAGGCAGACGTGTCTCCTGGATATCTGAGGCCACACAGACACATCACTCGACCCGTTCTGAGTAAAGTGGAAGATTGGGAAAGGCAGTGAGGAGAACAGGAAGCTGCTAAGATTCCAAAGCCAAGAATGGCTGCCTCTCAGCTCACATGGCTGCCTGACAGATCAGTCAGCAGCTTCTGATGGGGCCTGGCCCTAAACATGAGGAGGCCTGCTCCACAATAAAGCCCCATATCCTTTCGGAGTTCATCATTATGGAGATTGCATGAAGCTCCTTTCTCTGTCCCTGGAAACACTGGAAGAACACAGTCGGGAATAAACTGAAGGAACCCAGGAGCCTGGAAAGGTGTCATGGGCAGAAAATCTAAAACTGTCACATGGGCTTGGGTAGTGATAAAGAAGAGCTGGGCCATGCCTCCCCTTTGAGACTGAGTGAGGCACACTCTCCAGAGTTGCTATGACCAGGACCACTGTTGCAAAACATGTGTGCTGTAATCGGTGCCAACTCTAGGCTCATGAAAAACCCCCAGACACTCATATCAGTACTTATGAAGTGGGAGACAGGTGGAATCCAGGTCATTCCCACTCAATACAGCTCTTGGCACAGAATCCCTTAGGGTGAGGAGCTCATGACATCCCAGATCTTGAGCCTGCCATCTTGGTCTCAAGCCCTGGAATGACGTGGGTGCCAGTGTGCTGTGTATACCAGACAGATGGGGGGGGGGGGAGATCTCCGAAAGGAGTTGGACCTGTTGAGTGGCTGGTAGGTATGCACAGCCGATAGACATGTCACAGAGAGTGCCTGGACTTGTGTTGCCCAGTGTCTGTAATGTTGGGCTCCAGTTAACTCCTGACTCTCCCTATATGGCTGGGAGGCTCATCATGGCCTTTTTACAAATATTTTGGGTTCTTCCCTTGGTCCTCATACTTCTGGGGAAACTGTCGGCATTGGCTTACAACTCCTTTACTTACCTCCTGAGAACACCCTTTACTTCCATTCCGCCATGGCCCTAGTCAGCTTTCCAGGCTTTGAATTCTGTGCACGTCTACCTGCAGCAGCTCTGGACTCAGCCTAAGCTGCATTTGGAGCTGGCTCAGAGCCCCTCTCCCCCTATGCTGTCTGCCGGGCCCTTGGAGACCATTCATTACCAACAGTGATCTGCTTTTCTTTTCCCCGCTGGTGTTTTAAGATCACAGTCTGCACACATGGTTTTTATTTGTGTACTTTTCATAGAGCCCTAAACTGTTGGAAGACATTATTCAGAACTAAATTTGGTGAAAATCTGTCTGGATAAGCAAGGTTGGGTTAAACATACCAAGAATCTGTAACCGCCCCTCTCGCTCCCCAATTGTAAGAGGGTTAGGGTGCCAAGCGTTTGCAATCTGTAAGATACCCCAGGGAGGCTCACCAATATGTGCAGCCAGCCAACTTCACATGACAAAGCATGGCTCCAGCCAGCTGGCTGCAGATGATAAATCCACCTTAAAGATGACTCAATACTCCAAAGCTGGGAAGCAAACTGATTCCTCTGAAAACAGGCAAAGAGGCCATATCTAGATGAAGTAGACATTATTTGGGGTGGTGGTGGGGGTGTGGGGGAGACTTCTTTGCTGCAAGTATGAGTGGGCAGTGGGTTTAGCCACATGACCTGGGGACCTTAGTCCTTTGTGTCACTCCAGCACACCAGGTAGGCTTGTGTTCTCTGCCCCCTTGCTGGCTGATGGCTGAAGGTGACAACCCAGTTTTTTAATATAGCCTTCCCATCCTTAGTACCACCAGGGAGTCCAGACAAATGAAGCAACATATAAAGACTGGTTCCTCTTTAACAGCCGCGAGAGAGGATAGGATAGGCTAAGGTACTCGGGCCTGGGGTTGGTGAGGAGAGGCACACTGTTTTCTGATTTGTCAAGAGGAGTATACCACCAACAATTTGTGTCCTTAGGGAGCTTCTTCAGCCTGGGACAGCTTTGCCCTGGGCCTTTCTCTCTGATTAGTGGTAAATTTTCTATACTTTATGTACTAGGATTTCTCTCTTTATGAATTAAATTTGGTTTTAGATAACTTCACACATGCATGCAACGTACACCAGCCATTCTTACCCTCACCCTCCTATCAACCCTGTCAACCCTTTTCCCCATAAATCCATGTTTCTGTCTATTCATTGTTTTGTGACTCATGGAAATCACAGGGACATCTGTGTGCCCATGGATTCGGAACTATCTGTTGGAATCTGGTGGGCTCAGCAATGGGTGCACACCTAAAGACAACAAAGTGGTTCCTCTCTCCCATCGCCTACCAACCACAGCTGTTATTTTGGAGGCAAAGGGTGGGGCCCGAGCTCTCCCCCTTCTGTGCAGGTCCTATAGCTGTGAGTGAATGGCTGGGATGGCCTATCAAGTTCAGACAGTGGTATTGTGTAGCCTTTCGCTCTATTCTCTGGCTATTGCTTGCTTCTACCCAATTTCCCACAATGTTCCCTGAGCCTGGTGGATGGCTGTATGTCTTGTTTGGAGCTATAGACCTAGCTTTTCAAAGCCTGGAAACAGCTGATTGCAAATGGCTAAGGAACAATAGGGCTGACTGCATGCCAAACAGTTCTTGAGGATGCAGACACAGGGTTCTCTCCCACTTCAGTGGCCACCTTGCCTGGTCTATGTGGGGAGGTGGAGTGGTGTGTCTTCAGAATGTTTGGAGCCAAGATGTTACTGAACAGTACAGCCTTCTCCGACTTAGCAAGTCAACTGGTGCTTGAGGTAGTTTTGATTTGAAATGTCCTGCAAGACCTATGTATAAAGGCTTTGGTCCCCAAATATGTGATGCTACTGGGGAGGCACAGGATAGTGGCAAAGAAAGAGAGGCATTTGGAGGCACACCCTTGAAACGAATACCGGGAGCCTGTCTAGTTAGGGCTACTGTTGCTATGCTAAAACACCATGACCAAAAACAAGTGGGGGAGGAGAGGGTTTATTTGGCTTATAGTTCTGCACTGTAGTCCATCACTGAAATCAAGACAGGAACTTAAGCAGGGCCAGAAGAACCTGGAAGCAAGAGCTGATGCAGAGGCCATGGAGGGGTGTTGCTTACTGGCTTGCTCCACATGGCTGCTCAGCCTGCTTTCTTGTAGGATCCATGACCACTAGCCAGGGGTGGCCCTACCCACAATAGACTGGGCTATCCCCCATCAATCACTAATTAAGAAAATGCCTACAGCTGCATCTTATGGAGGCATTTTTTTCCCAACTGAGCTTGTCTTCTTTCAGATAACACTAGCTTGTGTCAAACTGACTTATCTCTAGCCAGCACAGATCTCTTTTCTCTTCCTCTTTGCTTTCTGGCTGCCACAAAGCAGACAGCTCTGTTCCACAATGACCTTCTGCCTCATATCAATGGACCCCACATCAGGAGAGCTAAGGCAACCCCGGACTAAAGCCTTGGAACCTGTGTGCCAAAGCAAAGCGTTTCTCCTTTAAGTGGATCCAGCTCAGGTTTGTTGCCATGATGACAGGAACTTTCTGCAAGTCAGGGGCAGTTATCATTCTACCCAAGGTCACAGCGACATCAGCACTGCAGCCCATGGAGTCCCTTCATAAAGAAGGGGTAGGGCTACTTCCACTGCATCAATGAAGTAGGGGGAGCATAGCAAGGTAGCCCCCAGGCACATGTTGTCAAGGTGTGATGGTAGGAAGCCCTTCCAGCAGCTGTTGGTCCTTCCCAGTGGCTGGCATGCAGCCCTGGACCACAACAATTTAGTCTTCTGGATTCTGTGAAGTCTCACTTTATAAACAAGGTGTCCTGCCCAGGAGCTGAAGGCGGGGCCAAGGGACTCCACTCATGTTCCAACTTCTACTCCCTTGGATCTGCAAGGTGACACTCATACTGGATGAAGCTGCCTTTAGCCACAGTATTCCCCCTGGAATCTCCCCTCCCACCCCCAAAGTTCAAACAGATTAAAATTGGTGAGGAGGAGCATGGGAAGATGAAGTGTTAACTGACAAAGGAAGTTCTGTCCTGGGGCTCTAGAAAACCCCTCTGATCTGTCTCTTCCTGTGTCCTCAGGAGAAGCACCTGCTGAGGTGAGGTGGTACGCACCCCACCTGCAGGTGGCCATCCATCCTGACTGTCCTGCAGGTGGCCATCTGAATCTGCCCATCACCTTTAAGATGACTCACTACAGTGGATGATGGAGAACGTTCTGTTTCTCAAGACAGATCACTGTAGCACTGGCCAGAAAAAGCTGTGTGTCCTCTGACCTCGTGGTCCTGGTTTGCTCTGTTGGGTGGCTTCAGTGGCTGTTTTACTTATTCATGTGAAGAAGGTAAACTATTTTATGAAACGAAGCCATTCATTGCCTCAAATATATTAGAAGTGTTAAGAATGACATTTATCTTTCTCTGGCTACAGAAGGAACTTTAAACATGCAATTATAGATTTTTAAATGTTTTCCATTATTATTTAAATGTATTCCATTATTCCATTAGTTTTTATTTCTATCACCAAATCACATTCCCAGCCCTCACAGATTATTTTTAAAGATTGGCCATTAGCCAAATAGCATTGTTTTTAAGTGCTAGGGATTGAACCAAGAGCCTCGTGTATTAGGCAAGTCTCTATCACGGAGGTACACCCTAGCCTAACAGTGCTCTGATTTTAGTGGACACGTTGGAAAGTGACACTGTTTTCCCTGGTCAGGGACCACAGAACCATGGATATCTCTTGCCTCATTCTCCTCATCAGACTATAGTGGTGTGTATACTTACTGTCAAGCATTTGAGAGATTCATATGAGCTCACAACAGCACTGGAAGGTGCTGAGTGCTGAGCCCAGCACAGTCGATGCACAGTGTGCTGTGAGGATGAGCAGAGGCTAACCCCTCTTCAGCCAGCTTTCTTCCTTAGGAGAAAGCACGCCGTCCTATGGGAGAAGTGGTGTCCCAGCAGCTCCCTGCTTCTGCTAGGAGGGTGGAACAAGGCTCAAAAGCTTCCCAGTCCGGGTATCAGAAGCTGTAAGGAAACCCGCAACCCCACCCCCAGCCTCCATTTTAAATTCTCCATAGAAAGAATAAGATTCGACTATAAAGCACCAACCAAAGATCTTTTTATGATCCAGGAATAACTAGGACAGGAAAACCACGAAGCTTTATGCATTGGGAATACTCAGCGGGGCCGATTCCCACACGCACTGTTTGGGGAATGCAAAGCAGCGGACTCTGCTGTCTCCCTCTAGGCTTGCACTTCTTATCTCTGCACAGGACACAGCAGCAAGCTCCACAGAGCTTGGAGGATCTTTGACCTTCTGCCCCTGAATAGCCACTACCTATTCTCATGCGACATTTTCTAACTGAGTCTGTCTGGAAGCCAGGGGTGGCGGTTTGGGCCCCAACTTGAATTGAGAAACGGAGTGTTGTTTCAAGCCTGGGCCATTGTCGACGCTTAGAACCTTCTGACGAAAGCTAGCTAGAAATGTCTTCAGAAAGAATCTTCCTCCAAAGGCTCAGATCAAACATGCCAAATGGAGCTTTACAAATAAAAGGCTGACTTTGGTAAAGAAAAGTCCTCTTTGCTTCCAAACCCACATGAAACCCTCAGTAGGTAACCTGTGGGGTAATACTGCCCCCTGGTGGTTATCAGGTATCACGGCACACAGAGCCCAACACTAGGAAACTGTTCTCTACCCCCAGCTATTCTATTAATAAACAGCTCTGAGAACATCCCTTCCCATGAAGCACCCCACTCTTCTTAAAATGGCCTAATAAATGGAGGAAAAACTAGTATGACCTGGCCAAACCATGTACCTACTCAATTTGTAGTACCAAGCAAAAGGGAGGGTGTGATTTGTCAAAAGCAAGGAACATCAGACAGTACAAAACATTTTACTCTGTATCACTATACTTTGTTAAAAAGGCATAAACGTGTTTGGTCACACCAGTTCACATGAAGAACCTGGAAAATCAATTCTCAGCAGAATCGATTTTCATGTAGCTGGTTACGTGGCTTTTCTCATGGCTGCTTGTGTCACGCTGAAGAGATAGGCTTCATAGATTATGCTTAAGAAGTTGTCATCATTCTGGAAAACAAAGCCAACAGGCCCAGGGACCATTACTTGATTAGCAAAAGTCAAGACTTCCTGCCTGCCTGGAGCTGAGCTGGCTTTACCCACCTCTGCTGTTTTTGCTGACAGCTGGCAGGTTGGCCTGTGTGTGTGTATGTGTAAAGGGGCTGGAGGAGAGGCTGGGGCAGAGCTGCCTGATTTCACTGTCCATATGTGAAGACCATGTGCTCAGAACACCCAGCACAGCCAGCAGGCCTGCCACGTGGACTCTAGCTGTTTGGTGTGCAGGCCAGGCCAGGAGGAATGAGCCACAGTGTTTCAGCCATAGCGTAGGAGTTGGTGAGTTGGATAGTCCTTCCTAAACACCCTCCTGGCTGCTGGTAATGTCTGTCTATTACCTTTTCAGGCATTCATTGGGATTTTACCCACAGCGTAGCTTATTGGTACTTCACCAAAGCTAGCATGGTTCTTCCTATGACCTGTGGGAAGTCTCTGGCCTTGGCAAATGAACAGCAGCAGCTAGGGAGTCTCTTCTGACTAAGGAGGGAAGGGAACTCTGGGTCTAAGCAGTGGTGTTCTTGATGAATGCTAGAGGCTTTCCCTTTCCACTCAAATGCAATGAAGCGTCTACAGTCACCTATGTGTCACCCTCTCGTAGTGTCCCTCTCCACACCAGTCAGTGGCATGCTCAAGCTATGAATAAAGAGATATCACTACCGCCTTTCCTACAAAGATGCCCTGGGTCACTTTTAGCAGTATATCCGGAATACCAAATCAACACCATGGAGAAGTGTGAAATGCACACAGAGACCAGAGGGCACAGGACTGAATGGCTAAGTCACAACATACAGCCCTGGGTAATGTGACCAGAGGGGAATGAACAAGAAAAGCAACAATCATTAAAATATAAATGTAGGTTTTATATTTTCTTTATTGTTCTGATAAGGAAATTTGCAGGCATTTGTTCTAAATTCTCATGAACTTACCATGCATAGGCTATCTTATCTGTAAGAATTTCTATCTTAGTGCATATTTAAGCTTAGTGACATAATTAAACTAGGAAGGCTCAATCATAGCGGACTGCAGTTCTCCTTCCAAACAGATGCTCATTTCCAGTCCCACCCTTTTTGTTCTTTCTAAAACATGTTATCTTAGAAATGTTTTCAGTAATAGGGATTAAACATCAACTGAAGAACCAGAAACACAAAGGATGGCCTGTTCTCCTGCAGCAGTCTGATTACCCAGGGCCTACAAACACCTTCAAGATGGCCTACAAGGACTCCTAAACATATTAGTCGAGGTGTCTGCTTCTGTGTGGCTTTGAGCATGACCCTTTCCAAGGCCTATCACTCACTTGGGAGTGTGTTCCAATATACAATGGGACATTAATTTATAAGGTCTGCACAAGAAGAGATGGGGACACAGCAGCCAGACTCAGTGTAACACCAGACCAAACACAAGCCTCTGTTTCCTTGTCTGTGGAATTAGACAAATACGAGGCTCTTAATTGTTATTTTTACAGATTTATTTTGCGTGAATGTGTATAAGTATCTGTGTGTGCATGGGTGTGTGTGTGTGCAGGTGTGGATATGCCATGATGCACACGTGGTGAGAAGATAACACTTGGGAATCTCTCCTTTCATTATGTGGGAAATCAGGCTTGGTGGCAAGCACCTTTACGTGATCTTGTTGGCCCCTCTGAGGGTTTCCTATAAGAATTATTAAACTTAAAATAGTGCACGGCACAGTTTTCTATGAGTTACCACATAGTACAGCAGGGACACTCAGGGCAGGGGCTGACAAGGCATCCTATCACTCACCCTGTTCTCAGCAGTCATAGCTGGTACAGCTTGCGACTGCAGCTTGCCCAAGGGGCTCTATTCCTAATAGTGAGCTCCCACCCAGTGTGCCCTGACAGGCAGACCCTTAATCACATGGCCCCTTCCTTCTGGCTGCACCGAGGAGGCCTTATTCATCATCCCTCCAAGTCACAGATCTCTTGAAGGCTTGAGATATCTCAGGCCACAAGTGGTAGTCTACATATCATCCAGTTAGAAGCTGTGGGGGGGGGGCACTCTATAGAGTCCAAAGTAGGCATCAGACAACTCAGTCTGCCCTGGTGCTCACTGTTAGGCCAACAGTCTTACCTGGATGAGGTTCAGCAGTGCTTCCTGGAGCTGCAGCCTGGTGAGGGGCCTGCTGGCCATGGTGGAGGATTCCCAGTTCTGCAGGGGCGGAAGGAGGCTGGAGGAGGCAGCAGGAAGTTCTTGGCCTCCTAGGACCATGAGCCCATTATCAGTCTCCCTCAGTGGGGCACAGGTAGACTGTGTGAAAACCACAGGGGGCATGAGCAGAGAAGCCACTGCAACAGGGACACACTGAGATGACACGGTCTGCTCACAGCAAAGACACACACAAGGCAGGGTTAGGAAGCAACCCACAAAGTATAGCTCCAGAGATGAAAGGCCATGTTCACAATGGTGGTAGTGGGGTGCTCAGTAGAAATCACCCCAGATGCTGTGGGTGGGAAAGGCTGGCCGTTCTATGCCTGTTCTACCCTGGGCACTCTCCTCAGTGGTTGTTACACCGCTCTGGAGCCATCTGCTGATGTCATGGCCTCTGTGCATGAAACTAAGCCCCAGGGCGAGAGTTTAGTTTTCAGGCAACATGCACTTAGGATTGCTGGCCTTCCTTAGTCAGCACTAGCTGTCTACTGCCCTGATCCAGGTCCTGGTTCCCACATGCTGGTTAGATGCACACACAGCTCCCAACCCTGGCTCTTCAAGGAGACACCTCCTGTCACTAGAAGGGACTGTGATCTGTGTATCTGCCCCTTCTGTTCCTTCTCTAATTATCTATGGAGAGCACACCTTCTGCTTCTCCTGGCTGTCATGGGCATGGGGTCAGGGTGAGGGTAGATCCTGGAATGTAGAGCAAGGTCTGGGCACATGGAGCGTGGAACACTGTGACCCATCTGTCTGCTGAGTCTATCTAATCACTTGGCTGGCAGATCTAGAACAAGTTTTCAAACGGCTTTCCCAATTACGCAAGTGACATTCTGAACTGGGTCTGACTGATTCCTACAGCTGCCATGTGTCTCTAACTCAGGTAACAAAAGGTATCTTATTTCTCAGCCTCCAAGTACTCTGAAACTCACGAGAAGGAAGCGGAGAAGCAGCAATTTAGAAGTGGCTATAATTTTACCATCATTCCCTTGGCATCTTTGGGGGCAGAAAATGGCCTAGAGGAAGATGGGCTGTTGTTTCTCTTAGCTTTCCCTATTTGATCTCCCAAGGAGAGGTGATGAGAGCTGAGGCTCCAAAGGGAGGAGTCCCAGCAGCAGGAAGAGCACAGCGTGGGCTGACAGAATGCACACTTCCCTTATTTGGTCCCTGGCATTTGTGAGAACTAAAAACAAAGAGAATTGTATATGTGGAAATTTAAGTCTGATTATTAACCCTGATTTTCTGATTCTAAATCAAAAAAGAGAATGAAAAGCAGACACTTAAAAAGGGAATCAATACTCCCTTGCTGTGAGAGAGGGGATAAAGCCTTAGTTTCCAACAGAAGGCACTCGCATCTGGGATTTAATAAAAAAGAACACTCTGACATGTTCACACACCCAAACATATACAGTGTATGCCCAAGGTCTTTGTTTGAAAAAAAATTGAACAATTTCTGAGGACCTACTCTGAGCTATACGATAAAACAAGTAAAAAAGACCAATAGTTTTAAATAAATAAAATAAAATATAAATAAAATAAATAGGGGGAACTTTCCAATCTTTAAAGGCAGCACATTTTCAGCCACTCTGTCACAATCCAAGGGAAACAGACCTGGTCAGACCTTCAGATGCCATTACAGGCATCTGGCCTACAGATCCTGGCTCACTGTCCCAGTAGTTGATGGGTACAGACAACTATCTTCCCAGAAAGATACACTATTTCTGGCAATTACACTAAGTTCCCTTCTCTGGCAGTTTGTGGGTGGTACACTTGTTCCTGCCTGGTCTTCATAATATTGTTCACCTAGAAGGCAATAAAAACAATAGTATCTTTACTGTTATTTCTGTTTACTTCAAGAGCCTACAAGATTGTTGGCTGTGTGAAAAAGTGTCTACTAACATGTAGGAAGCGCTCAGAATCATACACTGAGCCAATGAGCAAGCATGAATCAACCACAGGGTAAAAACCAGGAATCAGTCAGATGTTTACATCCCAAAATGTTAAGAGACAACTTCCATGGGTCTCCACAGTCAAAGACTAGGTGTTTTTCCACATCTGGGCTGGTCTTCAGGCCTTATGACATGATTAAGAGTTAACTCTACAAACAAACCACCTCTAAATGGCAGAGGAGCAGCAGGCCGACTGTAAGCAGACAGAAGTTTCTCTATCCCAGCAAAGGACAAGGTGAAAGACAGACACCAGGGGGCTTTGTATAGCTGGTCTAATGGAAACCCATGTGATGCATGTTCCCTGTAGCTCAGCAGCCAGCTGCAGATTCCACTGCATTCCTACAGCAGCCTTCTCCCCAGCACATATTTACCTGCAGAAGAGGAGCCTGTTTCTCCATGCTGGCTGTCTTGCTGACCCAGGCTTCCAAGGGCTTTTCTGTCCCTGATCCCTGGGTTGACACAGGGAACCTGGCTGCCAAGGCTGGCCGGGGGGGCGCCTGCTGCTCCTGTTGTACTACCTGGAGCTGTCTTAGCAGCTCCTGAGTGGGGAGCAGAGTGGGGCTGCTCTCCTGGCTGCCAGAGAGTGACACCGCTTGTGCTGGTGGTGCACACTGCTCCTTCCTGAGAGCTTGATGTCCTGGTGCGGGAGGTGGAAGGGGGCCACTGAAATACACCAGCTGTGACTGGGCTACACTCTGGCCTGGAGTCACCTGAGTGGCCACAGCCGGACTGGCAGGTGCACCGGGGTTATACTTATGCACTGCCCCAGCAGCACCTTGAAGCTGCTCTAATAGCTTGTGGCTTCTGCAAGTGCTTTGTGTGCAGTGTGCAGCCCTACCATTCCAGGGGGACCCCAGCTGGACAGGACCTGGAAGAATTCCCCCTGCAGGACTGGGGCTGCCACTTTCATGGGGCCACTGTTCAGGGTGCTGTGGCAGGGAGTGTAACCCTGTGCTCCCAACCATGAGTTTCTGAATGGCTGGGCATAGTTGCTTCTCCACGGGGAGTGAGAACTTTCTGGGCTCCTCACAGGACAGGGAGCATGCAACCCCGTAATGAACTGGAAGCTTCTCTTGCTGCTGGAAGTGGTGGTGATGGTGATGGTGGTGGGCAAAGGTCCGGGAGGGTTTCACAGTTTCCTGACAAGGAGCTTTGTCTTGTTTCCCAAATAGCGCTGTCAAAGATAAGTGCTGAGGCTCAGGGTCCAAGGTCTGGGGAAAAAACAGATATCCCAAAATAGGTTCACACAGTTTAGTTATGGGAGGGGGGGGGGGCTGTGACGCATAACTCAGCTAACTGATGGCTTCTTCTGTTCACAAAGGATCAGTGACAGGTGAAATTTATTACCTTGGAAAGTGTGAGACCTTTTGAAATATCTAACATCTTCACAGCGTCCTCCCTTCCCTGCCCCCAGGACTGTTGTTACACCACAGCATCTGCTCTGCATGCATGTGATCCTTGAGGGGTCTGCAGCTCACAGATCAGGGTGCAAAACTCTACTCTACAGCAGCAGGCTGCACGTCTTCATGGTAACCCACTGCTATAGCCAGGGTCCGTCTAGGGATGCCGAGGACAAGGCACGCTGAAAATACAAGAGTGGAGGAGCACCAGGTTCTTGGCTACTCCCCAGGACTACAGGTCGGCAAGGTTAGAAAGAAATGGGTTCTGATCTGCTGTGCAATGACCTTAGCCTGCCTGCTGCACCACTCCTGCACTCTTGCCCGAGCCCTTCCTCTTTCTGCACATTCTGTTAGAAAATGTAAGTTCCACTCTAAAGCCACTTGATTTCTCTACTAAAACATCTTCACGGTAAGCAATAAAAAGCTAAAATAAGTTAGAAAATACTTCCTTATTTTTTAAGAATTCAAAACATGATTTACATTAGTCATTTTATATCTTTTGGCTCATGCTCATTTTCGGAACCGATTTAACCCAATTTCTTGAAAAATACCTCTTTACGTAGGAATAACTATGATGAAAGAACAGACATATTTCCTTTACAATCAATAATGGGCCCTGGTAATCAGCGAATTTTGTCTCTGCTGTACTGTTCTGAATAGACACAACACACATACCAGTGCAGGTCTGTGGGGGCTTAGACTACTCCCTGGCCCAGCACTAACCCAGAACTGGCACTCCAAGCTGTATGCAGCACCTGCCATTCCTCCTGGCACAGAGTAGTGCTCAAAAATGTTACATCATATTGTGCAGCCATGATGGCTCCTCCTCCAGGGACCTAGGAAGTCACCCATCCTAGAGGAACACAGACCCAGCAGCTTATGATTCTGTGTCCGCTGACACTTGTCATGAGCCATGAGCACAGCATGTGGTAAGTGCCACAGTACCCAGGAGGAGTGCCAATGCACACAGTAGGATGAACAGTGCAGCAAGACCCTGCCTTTATCTACTGACCTTCAGTGTCCTTCAACACTGGCACCCCCCAGACCCCTGTAGTGCATGGGCAACTTTGAGAACCTCAGAGAGGCCACAGATAAAGGCAGAGGGTTTCCTGGTCTGTAGTCACTCCAGGTTCCATGCTCAGACTGTGAGATCTGGAGCTGGGAGCCTTAGTGAGAGAGACGTTTGTCTTTCTGGGTCTGGCCTACTTACTCAGTACTACCTTTTCTAGTTCTCCCCATTTACCTACACCTTTCATGATTTCAGTTTTCTTTACAGCTGAATTGTACCCCACAGTGCATATGCACCACATTTTCATATCCACTCATCATGAGGATGTTTTCATTCCCATGCCATTGTGAATAGACTGACATGACATGGACAGAAGGCAGGCTGGCACAGCAGGGCCATCCCATGAGGCCTCACTCCTAGACAGACAACTACAGCAAATAAGGAGATCTGAGCAGGAGAAACAGTCTTCCACAGGCAGAGCATATCAACTGGTTATCTGACACCAAATGGCCACCCTGACAACATGTACATACAAGTAACACTGTATACATACACATAGCACACAGCCTGGACTGAACAAGTTGTATTTATATATTTAGGAATTTCTAATATTTAGGAGTTAAAGAAATAGAGGCCACGAATGAGAAGCAAGGGGAGAACACAAGAGAAGGGCTGGACAGAGGAGAGCAGAGAGCGATTTACATAATTATATTTTAATTTCAAAAATAAAAAAAGTCTTAAAAAAGAAAACAAAACAAAAATCAGATGATTCCTACCTTGCTGGGCGTGGGTTCTTGCAGCCTCTGGCTGCTGCTGGGTCTCACGGGGACAGGTTTGATAAGTTTAGGGTTGTCACAGAAGGCAGAAGAACTGGTCATCTGTTTTGGCTCAGAACAGGTCTTACACTGGAATGGAAAAGCTCAAATACTTCATTTTTGATGTTAATAAAAGAAGCATTAGTGCTTCCCCCCACTCTTGCTTATCTAATTGGCAAATGGCTATTTTGAAATAAGTTTTCATGCATGAAGGATAATCTCTCCTACCTTTCTGATGGGAACTATATTTGAGTAGAAACCAACTGCACATCTGCTTTTTGTGTGTAATTCAGAGCCCCGAGATACCACCGCTCCCACCAGGTAGCCCCAAGGACCCACACGCTGTCGGGCAGTTGCAAGGCTACGTGTTTACTTAGGGTGGCATAGTTTAAAAACAACCAGGCTATAAGTTTCATGGTAAGCAATCACAGAAATAACATATCTAGAGTAGAGTGGGGGAACTGCTAAAAATATTTGACCCAAGCACCTAAACCTTTTTGGTCGACAAACTAAACTGTAAAGCTGTCTCAAACCACTGATTTAAAAATTGCTAACACCATCTTTATTTACTAGATGAAATCTTGCATAAACAGGATAATTTAAATGAAGTGTTCTGTGCCACTCACTACAAATTAGAATTTCATAAACAGACGGGGCAAGCCTCATCATTTTAAACACAGACTCATTATCACCTGTTAATCTAACCAACCGAGCAATTGCTAACAGTAGGATCCATAGCAAAAATGCCTGGCAATAATGCTAGGGTTTATTTTGTTAAAACATATGATAAAACAGGGCCATATACACTGCAGACTCTCTGTAGCATACTCTGTAGCATTTGCTTCAGCTGCCCAGCCAAGGCCTCAGGCCTGAAAACATTGTCACCACATCTGAGAAAGCAGGAGAGAAAGGCATTATCTCACACCTTGGGAGTCCACAGTTCCCAAAAGGTTTCCAGCTCTTGGGGCACATCCTCTCATTCTAGGGACTAGGCCTGGGGTTGGCTGCCCCTGTGTGTCCCTGTCTGTTAGATCACCTATACAAAAGTCTAAACTCCAGTTCCCGAGAGTTCTATCAATTCTTTGGCATTAGACATTAATACTGAAGATAATGGAATTGAAGTTAAATCATACAATGTTATCTCTGCATTCTTCTAGAGAGTGACCGTGATGGGTGGAGTCGCTGCATGGACCAACGGCTGTCTTTCTAAGAGCAGTGCAGGCGAGGCAAGGCCAGAACAGTAAGATACACAGACATATAAAATGCTGGCCAGAGGACTTGCTAGCCCCTCCTGCTGCTTTCAAGGAGGTGGATGTTAATTCTACAGAATGACTTTAAGCAAAGAAAACAGACTTCCCTCACCTTTCCTATGCACTGCGGCGTGGTTTTGCCTCTTGTATATGTCACTCCTTAGATTCTTTTCTCTCTACTACTTAGCTCAGTCTGGACTCAAAATGACAACTCTAATCATCAGGGAAATGCTAATCAGAGTTACATCATTCTCATCACATCACTCTCAAAAAGGCAAGAGGTCTGGAGAGATGGCTCAAAGGGTGAGAGCAGTCGTTGCTCTTCCTGAGGACCCAGCTTCCATTCCCAGCACCCACAACCCCAGTTCCAGGAGATCTGATGCCCATTTCTGACTTCTGTGGGCACTGGGCACACATGTTGTACACACGCATAAAATAATAATTTTACAAAAGACAAGAGATAACAAAGTGTTGGTGCAGCTGTAGAGCAATTGGAATCCTGGCACAGTACTGTGGGTAATCTGTGTGGAAAGTTGCTTTCAAAGTTCCTCAAAAACATAAAAATGTAACTACCAGAAGACTTACCAATCCCACTTCTGGGCACATAACTACAGAGTATGAAACCACTATGTTCAGGACACGTCTGTACTTCCATGTTCACTGAATCATCATTTATAACAGCCAAGACATGGGTCAGTTAAATGTGTGATTATGGATCAACTGATAAAATCACACACACACACACACACACACACACACACGTGCACACACACACACACACACGTGATCACGCACGGATAAAACTGGAGGATAAGGTGTTGAGTCAGTCCCGCACAGAAAGACACAGATCACGGGACATCACTTCTATGTGGACTCCAGGAAAGCAGAACTCCAAGGGCAGAGAGCATGGTGGCTGTCAGAGGCTAGGGGTGCAGGCTACTAAGGGGATGTTCATAAGACGCCAGACAGGATAGAAAATGCAAAATATCCATGCGCATCACAGTGATGACCACTAATAACAGCATCTGGGAAAGGTGCTGAGAGCGGATTTTAAGTGTTCTCACCACCAGAATGCTAAGCATGGACGGTAATAATAATGGAAGGTAATGCTGAGTGTGTGTTCATTCACTTCATTTAGCCACTCCACATGTACATGTATCAAAACCTCATGTTGTATGCCTTCATTTATACAAATTTCACTTTTTAATTGAAATTTAAAAAATAATTTAAAAATAACACAAACTCCCCACCAAATTCCAGAGTCAAAAAAGATCTCAGAAGTAAGTCTTTGTTTAATGCTTATCAAGAGACCTGGGATTCTTTAAAACATCTCTACTACGTTTCTTTAAACATGTCCAAAAATGGAGATGTACTTCACAAGAAGAATTCTGAGCAAAAAAAACCACAAAAAAACCGTGTGTTTGTTTCTTAGTCTTTCCATTTCCCACTTCTTCATACCAGACCTATTTTACCAATGGTCTGTACGCTGTCTGCATATGTCTAACACGCCTGCATACACACGAGAGGTGACAGCACAGGTGGGACAGGGCTTATGCAATGTGACTGATGCTAACAGGAGAGCTTACACCCAGCTGGGGAGGTCAGGCGTGGCTCCTGTGATGGGAAGGTAGGAGAGGAACCTTGAAAGGCTCACCTTGTCTGGATGGGTGAAGGGAGGAGAGTCAGGAAGACGCGTTCAGGAGGCAACGCTAGTTCCAATGCTTAGAGTATCCCAAAGACCATGTTATAGGGAATCTGAAGACCCCAAGAGTTCACTACTAAGAAGAATGTACATGGGGAGTATTATGGGGTGGCACCTATGAGATGACTAGTGGAGAAAGGGGCCTGGCCCTGGCCGCCTGAGTCTAATGCCTAGGATTGTTGACGACTTTAGCTTGTTCCCACAACCCACAACCCACAGGACAGAGGGACCTGACTTCTGAAAGCTGCCCTCTGACCCTCACATGTGAACTGTGGCTTGTTTGTGACTGTGTGTGTGCACACGTATGCATGTGAGCACTCAATTAAAGATCAGTGTCAGAGGCAGGTTTGGTGTCTGAGTACTTTCAAAACAAGATAGCAATAGTTTATTTTTGGTAGAACTGGTCCATGCTGTCTCTTTCATCATCACTATGATATCATGGATTATTATACATAATTCCATGCCCAGCACTCTGTCCACACTACTGCTGGGTTCTAGCCTGCGCTCTTGTAAGCTGGCTGCAGTGCCCACTACATAGGATCCCACTGGCCCAGCAACCAGGAACTGCTTCAAAGAGCACTGACACCTTAGGAGGAAATAGCCCAGGGCAACAGAGGTGCTTGCTGCTACGGGGTGTCAATCATTTCTGAGCCTTTTCAGGGAGTCAGGAGTCTGTAGTTTCTACCAAATTTTCCTATCTCCACTTAATACTTAGGCTGCAACTTTAACCTAGTTTATTTTCTTCTCTAATGCCAGGGTTTTGGTCTAGGCACACCAATGTTATTTTTTCATTTATTGTATCTGTAACAGCTGAAAAATTATAAGGCCAATATTCCTACTAATAACAAGAACAGTGAATTAAGTTCCTAATTTGTTGTTTTTTTCATCTTTAAAGTACAATCTCCTGACTGTTTACTTCAAACACTGTGACTTGAAGGCATGACTTTTCTAATTGTGTCAAAATGTAATATTCAAGCATATTTTCTTATTTCTTAACCAGTTTCCAAATCTAAGATTATTTTTTCCTTACTTTTATTTTGCCCATTTTCTAGAGTATTAATCTTTTATATTTCAATTTTTAGGGGTCTTAACCCATTCCTAGTTTTTAAGTGTGAATATATCTTCTCATTTGTTATAAAATTGAATTTTGTTTGTGTTTTTTAATTTGCAAAATGTTAATTTTTTTTATATACTCAAAATTAATTGGTTTTGAGTTTAACACACAGTTAAGAAGATTTCTCTTTTCCTAGATTGCAAAGAGATCCAAGTACATTTTCCTGTGGAACCTGACTTTTCTAACGTCATTGACCCTTACCCTGGGATTTAGTTGGAGGCACAGTTTGATCTCTGTACTTTTTCAAATGGGTGCCAGTCGGCTCAACACTCTTTAATTAAGAATCTGTTTGTATAACTGGCCTGAAACAGCTCTTTATTATACCATAAACTTGATCTATAATTACATCTAATTCTGGCCTCACCTATTCGTTGGTTCACCTTGCTACTATGTATGAACACCAACAATCCACAGCATCCTACATGTTCATTACCAATTTCTTAGCATCACGTAAGGCCTGCTTCCCGGCCACTGACTGCACCCTGTAACAGTGCGGTGTTTGTTTACAGCCTAAGCCCACTGCTCTTTCTATTTCCCCTTATAATCAGCTTGTCTGCTCCTCGAACAGGAAAACAGCAGCATTTATTTAAAATCACCTCAAATTTATAGACCAAAGGAGAATGGACACCTTTACATTCAATCATCTGTCTGTCTGTCTGTCTATCTATCTATCCATCTATCCTTAGCTAACATATATATGTTAGAACAGGGCATAGACTTCTGTCTGTTCAAGTCTACTTTTATGCCTTTTGTTTTGATGTATACTTTTTAAATTACCTTTTATTTATTCCTTGGGAAGGAGTGCCACAGCATGTGTGGAGTTCAGAAGGACACCTTGTGGAAGTTGCTTCTCTCCTTCCACCATGTAGATCCCAAGGACCAAACTCAGGTCATGAAACTTGGTGGTAGGTGTCCTTACCTACCAAGCCATGTTGCTGGGGCTCATGCTTTGAGTTATGAAATGTTTTATTATGTAGTCCAGGTTAGTCTGAAACTCACCATCCTCCTGTTTCAGCTTCCCAAATGCTGGGATTACGGGCTCACCCCACCAATGAAGACATGAATTTAGTTTACATGGTGCCACTGTAAATCTAGTAGGCCCTCTAACTGAATACAATTTTTATGAAGGCTATTGACTTCTTAGGCTCCCTTTAATTTACTTAAAAGGCAAACCATCTACATCCCACTATGTTGGGTTCACCTGCTGGCTTCTCAAGAGTCTCAGTCCTTCTCAGTGGCAGTCTTTGTCACCGTGGTATCATCATAAGGAAGAGGAGACTCACCTTGGTGTATTCATCTTTGGCCTTGGTGAGCATCTGTAGGATATCTACTTCTCCACCCTCTCTTGAACTCAAGGTCACTGGGGAGGATCCTGCTCCAGCTCCATGACAGGCTTTCAACTGTTCACACTGAGTGAGCCTAGAAAAACGGGAAGCAGCGATTCAGGAAACTCAAGTCAAAACTGATGCTATTTATTACTCTGACTCTCTCCCAAGGGTTTTCATCCTGCTAGAACTATCTTAGAAGGACTGCTTAAGCATTTGAAACAGAAAATTAGAGAAGAGGTCCTGAGTCAACAGGCAACATAAGCAAATCCAGGGTAGGAGTCAGGAATCTATGCCCTGCGGACTCTAGCCTGGCCCACCTGTTTTTATAAAGAGAATAACAAACACAGGCCTGCTCCTTGCTGGACACATCAGTCATGGCTGCTTTTACACTACAGCCACGGGATGGCTGGTGACTGTGGAGGAAGCCTTCTACAGAACATTCAACAGGGATGATCAGCATGGCACAGAGATTCCCTTCCTTCTAAATGTCGTGAGGTCAAGAAGGTGGACTGCAGCACCCAAGACCTTGCAGTTCTCTGGCAATTTGGAAATACCATAAAGGTCCCATCCTAACTCTGACCCCATGGTCCTAATGCTACAGGGAAACATTAAAAAAAAAAAAAAAAGCCTTTTCTTTGTGTGCTTTGATTTTCAGCTCAAACTCTTATGTTAGCCACGGAGTGAATGGTAAGGTAAGACCAGTGAAGTTATCAACAGATTTTGCTCTAACTAGAGAACTGATCTGAGTCCACCCTAATCCACTGCCCCTTGTTACAATAATCAGTTTCCTGCCCAAGGTGTGAGGCAGTCACTACAGAATGCCACCAGGTTCACCATGGCCTCTTGGCTGAGTTACGGAGTATTTTTTAATCCATACGAAATCCTGCTATTATTGTCCCTTGCACAATTTACAACAACATGAAATGTTTAAGGAACTAGTTGTTATGGTGGTAAATACCAGTTTGAACACACTTAATCACCATCTGGGACTTGAGCTGGTTGCCTAAAATTAGCTCTCACAAGCGGGAGTTTCAGGAGTCAATTTTATTTACAAAAATGTGTTCCCTGGTTTTCATTTCCTTGTGGGGGGCCACTTTTTCATTTCACTGCCCTGGGATTTAGAAAGGAATACTGGTTCTTTGCAGGCAGAGAATCACGTCCACATGGGGACCATCTATCCTAGGCAGAGACCCGGCTTTATTAGGAGACTCGTTTAATTCTGATGACTTTGGCTATTTGCATAAACAGCAGCAAAACTGAGCAGCCAGGTCATAGCTGGTCAGAGCCCACCAATCAATCTCACCTGAGACTCCTTTTGATGCAATTAGGGAAGCCAAAGTCAGATAGCACCTCAGAACAGAGAAAGAGACGTGTGTGTGTGTGTGTGTGTGTGTGTGTGTGTGTGTGTGTGTGAGAGAGAGAGAGAGAGAGAGAGAGAGAGAGAGAGAGAGAGATGGATTGTGTACTGACTGCTAAACTAACATGCACTGACTCTAACTTTTCCAGAGACAGGAACTGAAGAGGATTCTAAGCACTTGGTGTTCGAGGTATCTGGGATTTCTGAGTGACAAACACAGTTTAGAAGAAAACGCCATTGAAGGTCAGGAAGTGGAAGATATTAAAGGCTCTGGGCAGCCTTTCAGGATGTTTCTGCATGTTCTTTTTTACTGAAGGACACAATACTTTCCAGAGAAAATACTACTTATTTACAAATGGAGAAAATACCTAAGAAAACCACCATGGGGAACAGCTCACAGCTTGTGGAGGGAACAATAAGCCACATAAACTGAGTGAGGGCGGACCTGCAGAAGGCATGCACAGCACACCCGTAGTTTCTTACTCTCTTCATATGCTAAGCAGTGCCCGGAGCTGGCTGGGGGTCGTGATGAGGATGACAGCTGAGAAACACTCCTTGCTAGTGTTGACATTTAGAAATATGAGCCTCAGTGCCAGTCCTAGGACACGTGCAGCCTTTCAATACTTACTTTTTCATTAGTTTTGCAATTCTCTGGCACTCTTCCTTATCATAAAACCAAATTCCATAAATGGACACTGGGGAAAAACACATCAGACAAGCCGTGAGCATCCTCAGAGCCACACAATAGAAAGAAGCTCCCTTTCCATCTTAGAGGGAAATATACAACAACCAGTCATGGGGTGAATTCATTCAATTAATTATTAAATAGATGAGAGCAGTCATAAGAGTCAAAGCCAGGCTATGTGAGACCCCATGGCCTGCACACTGAAGCCCGCTTCCCTGCCTGACCCGGCAGGCAGTTGGTGAACACTTCTTAAATAAGTGGCTACAGACTGAAAACGAGATCAGGATTCTAAACTTCTTGGCTTTGAGACGTCATTGTTTCTATATTCCATTTGCACATTTCACAAACACATTTCATCTTTATTTTTAAATATTCAGAAATCTGATGCTCATATTATGCCTAGAAACCTCCTCCCCCTCCTTCTCCAGGGAGTACGTTAACTGAAAAGTTGGCTCTGAGTTATTAGGATAGGAAACTAGACAAAATTATTTTCATCATTCAATTGTTTTAATTAGAATGTTAAATAATACATACCACAAAACCCGACAGGCTTTTAAAAGTCGCATTTAATTATTTTTATGTACTCTACTCTATCAAAGATACTGTTATTTCACTGGGAAAATAGCACAAAATATATGTAGATATTTGTATTTAATTTTCTTTCTATTGTCTTCTGTAAATTGATGAGTACTTGAGATCACACCTACTAAGTCAGATCAGTTAAAATCTTTACACCTACTAAGTCA
>JADRCH010000155.1:2530764-2591413 GCA_019843965.1 Rhynchomys soricoides | reverse complement strand
TCAGTTAAAATCTTCACACCTACTAAGTCAGATCAGTTAAAATCTTTGTCCTTTTTTTCTCAGCAGCCAAATATGGCTCTGATATTATTATTATTTTAATAATAAATTTCATTTAAAAATGTCTGTACAGATAATTTACAAATGTTGGAAGGTTAGGTATGATGATGGTGTAACCATTAGCAATGGATAATATAATTGTGGTTGATTTTAATCATTTCTCAAAAAAGCTGTCTATTAAATTTAGTATGTATCTAGCGCTATCAGTTCTGTAGTGCAGGTTAAAACAGTTGCAGGATACATTTGTAAATATCTAGTTTAGGTCCTGGTCACATAGGCAAATAATCATATAAATAACACACGAACTACATGAGCATTAAACAAAACTTCATTGAAAACAACAGCAATATTATGACAGAGCAATGAAAATTAGCAAACAGTATTTGAAAGGAAAACACAAAATTAGACCTTCAAAGCAGGGAGCTGTTCTCCATGAAGACAGCTCTGACAGGCTTACAACATCTTTTTCTCCTCTCACGTCTCACCAATGCCCAGGATAGGACTAATAGAAATAGCCAAGGGTACAGGACATGTCTTTTTAATGCTGTTTTAAGCAGGTATCAAAAAGAAACTTTATGAATCCAAACCACCAACTTGCCAAAAGTCATCACTGAGACTTTAAACTTCATTTTGTACTGATCAAGTGCATGTAGAAGCAAAGGTCAGGAAGGGCATCAGATCTGAAGTTGCAGCTAGTTGACCTTCCAGATGTGGTGCAAGGAACCAAACCTGGTCCCTTGGAAAAGCAGTAAATGCTGTTAGCCCCCGAGTCATCTCTCTAGCCCCTGTATGCAGGACCATTGCCTCAGACACCTACGCATGAGGAAAGCAAAAGGGAGATGAAGCCCCAAGGTGTCTCAACCTGGCTACTCTCTCAGGTAGAAATACACACACATCCGAGGGACTCTGACAAACCCAAGGAAAATGAGAACATCAATGTCCTCAAACCAGTGTGCTGTGAGTGCTTGCACATCAAAACAAAACCTTCGCATCAAGACTAAATGTGTTTGTGGGAACTCAGCTTTAAGGCTCCTTCCCACTTGTTTCCCTACTGACTCCTGGCCTCTGTTCTTGTAAGGTCAGGCTGGATCATCAGCACCTAGCCCTGTGAGGAATCGAAGTGTGTCTGACTTTTTTTTTTTGGTCTTAGTCACAATAGGTTTTTTGGACCATTCAACAGCAGTGAAAACTTTCCTTCTTTGGAGACTAAGTTTTCCAAAAAGGCAGGTCAGGAACCCACAGAGAACGTGGCAATGGGTGTCCTACCAGGAAACTATACTAACAGGCATACGGGGTGTCATTCTTCCTCCTGTGTGACATCTGACACAAGGAACTAGAGTTCCGTAAGGGCAGGATGCCAAGGAGCTGTTGGCATGAACAAAAGTTTTTGACATCTTCATCACCATGAGACGCTGACACACAGGTTTAGGGCATAAAAACAACAGAAAACTCTCGAGTCTTAAAGCAGAATGAAGAAACACTGGGTTTGTCACGGTTATTTAGAACCTCATGGAGATTTATCAATGAGGCAATATGGTTTTTAACATTCACATGGGATCATTTGAAACAGCTTTTTATCTAGTTAACATTTAGCTTGAACATACGGCTTAAATAGGCAGGGAGGGGGAAAGATAAAACACACATTTACCAGCATTCCTGGCTACTAAAAGAAGCACCAAGATAGAGAGGACTGGGCCTGCACTTTCTCCTCCTTAAAATAGTTTTGCAGCTCAGCAGCACCGTGAATCCATGGAAGTGCACATTCCAGCTCAAGTTGTCTATGTTATGGGCCCAGGCCCCCACCTCCACCAGGCCTATCACCCTTCCACACAAGAGGCTGTGCCAGACAGCCTGTGCTGATATACAAAGACCAGAACTCATCATGCCTTCAGGAGGTGATGAGCTGACAGGCTGACAGAAGCCATTTGCCTTACATTTCCATCCAAGGGCTCCACCGGGGAAGGGCTTGTCTCTGCATAGGTCTGAACACAGCAGCAAAGTCAGAACGATGCAGCAGAGAAGAACCAAGAAAAGAGGAGTGCTTTCAGAATTCTAAATCTAGAAGCAGCTTGGATTCACAGCTGAGAGACAGGGCCATATGAGATATTATGGCCTTCAAATGTGGCGACAGAAGTCGTTTCTGAGTTTTTAAAAAGTACAAGGAAAAATTACAAGTGGGGTAACTGTTCAGTTGTGAAGTCAGCTGTTGGTACCCAACTGGACGGCACAATGATTCGGGCCTTCATTCAGCCATCCACACCCCCATACCAGCTGCTCTCCAGTCACCTGTCTGAGGAAACAGAGAGGAAGTTCAAGGGCAAGGTGGTACATGAAGCTCAACTCAACTGTTTCTACATTTCTCCTGGAGGTAAGAAACACGAAGTGGAGCAGAGAAAAAGACAAGTGAGTTGAGAGCTACCCTAGAAAGTAGGAGCAGAGAAGGTCCCCAACACATGCTCCTGCATGCGTTGTTAACACAAGCCCTTGTGTTTAACTGGAACTTCTTGTTGCATGGTTGTAAAGTTCTGCCTGGCTCTGCCCTTCCCATGATGCCATGTTTGGATGGTTCTCCGTGGCAAATAGCTTTTCTGTGGTGACATATCTGTTCTCCGTTATTCTTTTGATTCCTTAAGAAGGACAGAGGGGAGCAATATTTCTACATTCACCCCTGTATCTAGGTTTGTGAGCACACACAGACAAGTGTGAGCAAGCTGACTGATACAGAACGGCAGCAACTCATCCTCAGTTTCTCCCGTGGGAAACTTGACAGCCCATCAAGTTTCAATGGGCCAAGTAAGTGGTCATTAGAGGCAGGACCAAATGTCACTTAAATGCACATTCTCCCTTGGGCCCTCTGACTTCCACTGGTAGAGCACAGCAGTTCATTTGGGATGAATGATCACAGGACCCCACCCCCAATCCTGTTTATGTTCCCAATAAATGTTTCTATTTAATATGACCTTAGAGACACCTACTATCTGTTCTATATCCCAAGTACTTTTTAACTTGAAACTATTTAATAAGGATTTGGGCTGAAATTTTAAAAGAAAGCATAGCATATCCATACAGTTAGCAAGTGTGTGAATGTGTTAAGGGTTGAAGAGAGAACGTTAAGTGGGAACTCTGGCTTGACTACGTTTTCTTTCCTGGAGGCACCCCCATCTTCCCTCCCTCCATTCTTTCTTTCTCCCCCCTCTTCACTTACTGCTGTCTAAGGGTCCGACCATCAGTTTGCCTTTGAAAGCCTTCCTCCTGTCACTGGGAACCTGGCCGTCATCAGCTCTGCAACTTGCAAATGGGTATTTGAAGATGACTCAAAAAAAAAAAAAAAAAAAAAAGAAAAGAAAAAGAAAAAGAAAAAAAGAAAAAAAAAAATCTCTCCAGATTCCACTTACGTTCTGGACTTTCTCAAATGAGTGAGATAATGATCTCTAACCCAGTTGTATAATCGCTGTAAACATCTGTCTGGTAGACTTTGTTCAAACACAGTCTTTTTTTATTTACTTCCTGCTTACCCACAAGCACTTGTGTGTTTGAACACGCTGAAGATGCCTACTTCCTAGAGACAGGTGGCAAGCATCCATAGCACCCACAATTCTAAAAGACCTAAGGAGATGACAGCCATGAAGGAGCTGTAGCCACTAGGAGTGTGGAGCTCAGGGACTCCTCCTCCTCACAGGAGCCTCTGAAGCCACACAAGGCTCCATGAGCCAAGCCAGACAAAGCACTTCCCCCGATTTATCTCTTTTCTCTAGAATATGCTCCTGCACATCCCTCTACACAAAGTCTCAAAAAACCTTTTACATGCTTTGATTTGATTTCTAAGCTTGGCTATTAAGGACTGGAATTAGTGTGTGTTTGGGCTTGCCTTGATTTGTATCACATTTTGTTTGTTTGTGTATATGTGCTTGGAGGTCAGAGGTTAGCCAGCTGGGTCAGCTCTCTCCTTTAACAGTGTATACTCAGGGGGTTGAACTCAGGCCAGCAGCCTTGGCAGCAAGCCCTTTACATTTTGCTTTTGCTCAGAGACAGGTTCTGTGAATAGCCTACGCTGGACTGCTTCTTTATAGGCCGTGCTGTCCTTGACTTCATGGTAATCTGACTTTGTGGATTACCTGAGATTTGTATTTTTTTAGACCAGGGTTTTCAAAACAAGAATGTAACAGAGTCTGAGGGAAGGAGGGAGGGAAGCCCGAGAGACTTGTATAAGCTGCAGTGTTTACAGGAGGAAGCTCTAGAGTGGCACCTGAGGGCTCTGTCCTGGCTCCATAGATGGGAAACCAAGGCTGTGGCAGCTGACTGGTCCTGCGTCAGTCCTGTCCTGCCCATTTGGAATGCCTGGACTGGATGCTGCTTCCTTTGGTGTGCTCTTTAATGCCTTTAAAGTAATGTTCTTTCATTCACCTTCCGCTCTGGCTTTACTGACCAAACACGGACACGTCTTGTAAAACAGACTCTTCACATCCTCAGAACAGCTCTGTTGAGCTGTTATCTCTGGCTTCGGGTCTGGTTCTTTTCATATGACATAGTTTTACTGCAACTCACAAATCAGCAGTTCTGATCCCACAATCTTCGGACACTGGGAGGCTCACGGCAGACCAGTGTTGCTATTTAATAGCAACTCCACTGAGCACTGGGAGCCGACAGCAGAAACCCTGGCTAGTAAAAACAAACTCCCCATTCCAAACAAATGAACTGTCTTCGAGAGTTAATGCTATTAAAACTGAGTAGTTAAAATCCGTATACCCAAAGCATCATGTTAAGGTGAATTAATATGCACTTTCAACCATCCGTAAGAACCTGTTACTTTAAAAATAAAAGATGTATTTAAGTTTTAGAGAATCTCATTTCTAACCAAGTTACCTGTGTCACGAGACGTCCTCCTCTCAGAATCCCTGCCCTCCTCAATGGGAAGCAACATCTCAAGGGTAGAGGACTCCTCAGCACACACTACCTACCTTCGTGTATTTCTCTCAGTGGAAAGTTACTTTCAGAAGTTCAGCAGCATAAAGAAATACCCATAGAAATGAAGAATCAGGAAACCCCTAGATTAATGCGATAGAAATAGTTTACTCTTCCTTGTTGCCCACTTAAGTTTGTCTCCAGTTTATTCCTAATTTTGCTGAAAATTTTCAAAATTTGAGCCACAAATATCAAATAGAGTCCCTAACCCATTTCCCTAGGTCTCTGAGCTTCTATTTATTCTTGACAACTTAATCTTCACTGCTCCTGGGATAAACTTTCAATGGTTTTCTTTGCTCTCAGTCTTTTTGTGTATCTTTATGCTGAAAAAAAGTTCCACCTAAGCACTTACACACGGGCTCCCTGGGTCAGACCACAAGTTCCGGGAGGACTTCAACAGTGCAGCGCGTGAGCTGCATGTGCAGCCAGTCAACAAGTGTGTGCTCAGTTAAACTAGCCAAAGACGTTATTCTACCGATAACCTTGCCATGGCTAATATCCGTTCTGGCTTAATTAACCCTCATGGACCAGACAGGCTGGACTGCTGCCAAGTGATCTGCTCGACCAGACAGCAGGCAGCTGTTCCTCATAAGGCCCTATGGTCTTCTGACTGTGCTGAGGGTGACTTTGCTTCAAGCACTTCACATTCTTAGGTGTAAGTAACAGTGACAGTGACAGGACTTTGCCATTAGATGTGAGTTTTCAGAGAGGACACAGTTCTATGGACTTGGCACTGGGCAGACGCTCATGTACTTGCTATGTGTGTCATGATTACAACTGTCCTTCTTCCTAACGGCCTCTTCCCACCGGCAACTGAGAGGTGAAGCCTAGTTCTCTTCCTTACAGATGATCAGTAGGGCTTGGTATAGCAAACCACTACTACACTCACATGCTAGTCATGTGTTGTAACAGTAACTTTGAGCTTACACCCACCTAAGTCATCTTAATTATTCCAATAACACTCTGAAAAGCTATTGTCACAAATGAGAATCACAAAGGGAAATAAGTCTTGCCTCATAATTAGTTTGTGATACTTAGAGCTAAGCATAAAACAATAGTCCTACAGGTCAGAAATCGTTCTCCTCAAAACAAAACTCCCAAAGGCACAGACTTCCTCATGGTGAACTGCATGATTTGATCAGGTGTTTGATGATGACAGGGCAGCTTTGCTCAAACAGTAACTAGAAACCACCTGATTACTGGACCACTTCTAAGGCTTGGTACAGAGGCTATGCAGCCAGGGAGAAGAAGAGTGAATCAGAGCTCTGTACCTCTGTTCTTCCCACCTTTATCTACTGTGGACACCGGAGATACCAAATGTTCCAAAGCCCTTTATGTGGAAAACAATTTGGCCATATTTCAGGTCTGTCCTGAGGTGAGCACTGGGAGTTATGTATGCAATGACTCGTGGCCATACTGTTCCCTCCCTCCTGAACACTTAAGGCTGTAGAACAAATATAAGATTCCTTCTGCAATCAGTTAGCCTTGATTCCAGCACATGATTATTTGAAATTATCTTGTGATTTTTGAACAAAAATAAGCAGTATAAAAATAGAATGCAAAATGTACAGCAACACTGTGAAGCCATGCTGCCCACTCTCTGAATGCTGAGGCATGAAGACTGAAGGATGCTTCCTCCCTCTCATAAGGCACGGAGGAGACTGTTTGGGTAGGCAGTGTTTCTCTGCCAAGATTTAGGCTTTTATCAAATTTGGTTCTCTAAAACAAAATATAAAATATTGTACAACTATAAGCCACAAATGCAGCATAGGAATCGAAAGAGTGTCACTATGTGAATGCTTATTTCTTTGTATGCCAAGAGTCTCACAACTGCATAGCTGAGGACAAAGCAGAAGTGACTTCACTCAGGGTTTACTTCAAGTAGCTGTGGTCACCTGTGATGTATGACCTCACCTCATGAATTCTTTCACACCCAAGCATGCCATATTATTCCATGAGTGAGCATGTACACACACACACACGCACACACACACACACACACACACACACACACACACGAAACCTGCCAATTAAATTCTGTAAGTCCCTCCTACCCCCATGAGTCCCCTACCATTCTACAGTGGAAGTACAGAGTCCTTAAGCTGGGTGCTCTGGGTAAGCAGTGTGGTTTGCCCAAGTTGTGTGGGGTACAGATAGGAACCTATTTCTGGAACTATCAGATGTCTTACCTCAATGCATAAAAACCAAAATTATGACACCCAGTACTCAAAAGTGAAATACTGCCTTACTTGACAACTTCTGGAGTTTTCTGTAATTGACAGAGTGCCAGTTTTTACACAAATTGTATGCTTTAAAGTTTAGATTCTTTTAGCATGAACAGAGTCCTGACAGAACAAACGGTGATTCTGGATGTAAGGTCCAAGTGACAAGTTTCATCACTTAAGTCAAAGGAGGCGTGCAATCCTTAATCACTTACTAAAGGGTATCAGCTCTGTGCATAGGGCCATAGTAAAGAAGCTGGCTCTCCCTTGAAATGGCAATGGTGACTTAAAGACACAAACTGAGCTTCTCTGACCAAATAATGAATTTTAACCTTAATTTCTTCCTCTTTTATTAAGACATACATCACAGTCCCTGAAGGTTACCACATACCACAAGGGTGTAATCTCACACACCACATGCAGTAAGAGCCTGGGTTTGTATAGGTTCCTATTCTGACTAAACTCACAATATCAAGGTCTTTGTCTCCTGCTCTACATTATTTGTGCTTTGGGTGAGTTTCCCATGAGGATCTTATATTTCTAGACAGATCTGGAAGAGAAAAGCATGCTATTGTTATTCCTACAAATAATAAGGAAGGATATTTCTGTCTAAAAAGGATGCAAGGACTTTCAGCTGTCTCATTACTTTAAAGGTGTGTGTTGACCTTAGGTGGCTTCGGGAGCCGAACTGTATCTCTAGAATTTAAGTCTGTAAATGGTGTGAACAGACATTCCAAGGGTGAAACATGACACATGAACCTTAGAACCATACCTGGTACGTGGAAGACCGTCACAACCATCTGAAGAGGGGGAGGAGGATGGTGGGAGGGAGGGAGGGAGGGAGGGAAGGAGGGAGGGAGAAGTAAATAGGAATCAGATTCTATGGCCCAAAAAAGGGTTACAAATTACTACTTGAGATGGCTGGAGAGAAGGCTGGAGAGATGGCTCAGTGGTTAAGAGCACTTGTTACTCTTACAGAGGACCAGGTTTGATTCCCAGCACCCACATGGTGGTTCACAGCCATCTATAACTCCAGTTGCAAGAGGATCCAATGCCCTTTTCTGACCTGTATGGGCACCAGGAATGCACATGGTACACATAAATGGTACACATACATGCAGGCAAGCTATTCATACACATTGAAATAAATACATCCCAGCATTAAAAATGTACCACTTGAGAACATCAATTCTGCAGCAAACATCCTAAAATGGAAAAGATAAGCAGTTGCCTGTGGGCAGGTGGCAAGGTGGGCAGGTGGCAAGGCGGGCAGGTGGCGAGGCTTTCGTTCCTTGTGTAGTGTGATTCCATAAGGCTTGCTGGTAACCTTTCAGCTGCTTTTGTTTATTTTTATTATTTTTGTTTTTCAAGATAGGGTCTCTCTGTGTAGTCTTGCTTGTCCTGGAACTCCCTCTGTAGACCAGGCTGGCCACAACCTCATAGAGATCAGCCTGCCTCTGCCTCCCAAGTGCTGGGATTAAAGGTATGTGCTGCCGCCACCTGTCTTGCGTTAGAGGTAACAAATCTCAGGGCTTTAGAACCTGCTGAGCTGCTCTTGAAACCCAGAAGGCTTAAGAAGCCTAAATCCCATTCCAGAGGCAGCAGCAGGTGGATCTGTGTGAGTTTGAGGCCAGCATGGCCTACATGACAACCAGGGCTACACAGGGAAACCCTGTCTCAAAAACCAAACCAAAACAAGAGCCCAAATCCATGAGGGGGCCACACAGTTCAGCCTTGCTTAGTGCTTTGTATTAGTTTAGGGGGCAAGATTGTCACTCTGACATGAAGTGAGGAATAGTGAAGAATTTCTGAAAGCTGGGCAACCCTGTGGCCATTATAGATCAATCACTTCAGGTAGAGTATCAAAGCTTTGTCTTAAGCACATTGATGATTAGAACGCTAGACAAAATCATTAGGTATATCTCACACTCACACCCACCCACCCCACACATCCCAATTCTGCAATTGGTACAAATGAGTTGGGAATTACTTTAAGTCTGCTTGGCTATTTCTTATCTGGATCCATCTGTTTTCCAGGCCCATGTGGAATCACAGAACACAATTAAAATATAAGATGCAGTCTCTGTCCACAAGGGACTTGAGATTTATTACTCGCGCCTACCAAGTAACTGGTTTATGGTAGAATAATGGCAGAGCAAAGGTTTCATAGAACATATTCTTAGTAGACTGAGCAATGCTTCTTCCAAGTTATGTCTAACCTTTACTTGTAAATTTGACTTTCTTACTGCTGGGGTGTGTGTGTGTGTGTGTGTGTGTGTGTGTGTGTACAAAGCTAAAGCTCTGGAATAAATTAAAGTATATTCTTTATAATAGCCATCAAGAAAATACTTAAAATTACAGAAAATTGCATCTCTGTTAGAAAATTATTTAAAAATGTGAATCTCGTGACAAAACCAGGCAGAGTCAATGCAGATGATAAGGGATATGTGGGTCTCACTTGCTCTTCCTAACCCTAGTGTGCAACTCACATTACTGGGCACTTAATACAAGACGTTCACCAGGGGGCTAGGGTGCGGCTAAGTGTTCCAGTGCTTGTCCATCGGGCCCAAGGCCCTGAGGTTCCGGGAGAGGGGAGGAAGAGGGGAGGAAGAGGGGAGGAAGAGGGGAGGAAGAACGGGAGCAAGGGGCAAGGGGCAAGGGAGGAAGGGATCAGAGGGAGAGGGAGGGGAGATTTTCGGTGTATAGATCTATTTTTCAGTTTCCTAATCAACACTGGCTTTGTGCTGCCAGGGTAACTGCATGTTCCTTAGGAGAAATGCTCAGGACCAGAGTGTTTCAGATTTCAGAGGGTTTGTTGTTGTTATTGTTGTTGTTAGAATATTCTCATAGACTTCACCTGTAATTCAACCTGAAATTCACCTGTAACTCTTCAATCTGAAAACATTAAAATTTGCACTTGATCTTAGCCCAACTGAGAAACAACAGAAAACCCCAAATCCAAATCTTTGTACTATCATTTCAACACTTAGAATATTTTGGAATTTTTATTATTTTTTAAAATTTATGTGTATGGGTGTTTTGCCTCCATGTATGTTTGTGTGCCACTTGCATGCCTGGTGCCCACAGAGGCCAGAAGAGGGAGTTGGAGGCCCTGGAACTGAAGTTACAGACAGTTGTGAGCCGCCATGTGGGTGCCGGGAATTGAACTAGGTTCTCTAGAAGAGCAGCCAGTGTTTTTAGCCACTGGGCTATCTTTCCAGCTCACTATCCTCATTGGTCAAACACAAAACACAGTATTTCCAACAAAAAGTTACAAGAATTTATTAGGATAACTCATACAAAGTCTAACACAGTGCTTGGCAGACAGTAAATGCTTGTTGAACAAACGAGTGCATGCAATTTCACCCCAGATTTAATAACTGCCTTATTTGCTTCTTACATCTTTGTTTTAAAAGCTGTGCATGGCTGTGCATGCACATAACCCAAGCCCTAGAGGAGAAGGAGAGGTATTAAAGACAGGCACCTTCTGTGAGCTGGCGGGCCAGCCATCCTGGTGAACACAGCAAGTTTCCAGCATGAGAGACCTTGTCTCAAAGGCATAGGGAAGGAAATAAGAGAGGAAGATTTCTGACATCTTCCTCTGGTCTCTGCGTGTACTCACAGGTGCATATCCCTGCACATCCATGTGTACGTGACACACACACACACACACACACACACACACACAAATAAATAAGAGCTTACTTAGGTCTAATCTCATTTCAGTCAACTCCAATAAAGCGTAGACTATAAACCCCTTCGTACAATAAAGTAATCTATTTTGTGTTTGATTAAAATTCTAAATTACTTATCAAATGGTTTTTTCTTTACTAATTAAGTAAGAGAGTTTTGGGTTTTTATACTTTCTTATTTCATTCTTCTAGATTCATCTAATTAACTTTTTTTCTTCATCCAATGAATCTAAAAAATCCTGTGAGAAAATCTGCCGTGAAGCTGTTCCAGCCCTGCTCCACTGCAATGGCAGACATGACTCAGGAGCTGGGCAGCAGGCAAAAGGCCGAGGTCCTCTAGAGGTCTGTACAGACCCCAATGAGATAGTCACTATGAAAAACAGCCCTACATGAAGCCAGGCTACCTGGCCAAAGGGGCATTATGGGAGAATTAGAAAGCCAAATGCATGGTTACATAAGTATCTGGGCTGGAGGAAACATTTGAGAAGGAGGTACCTAGACCCTGCATGTGTGATAAACTTTCTGTGGATGGATGTCAGGGGCTGAGAAGCCTTGAGCTGGTTTCATAGGCAGTCAGCGGCAGATAGTAAGGAGAACAAAATGGAGCAAAATGAATGCAGAAGAGTGAAAAGACATTGCCTCCAATTCCCTGTTGAACTGATTTCATTTTCGTATACGGAGACTCATCAGAAACAACCATACATGCATCCCAAAGACTGGCTTCCATTCGTACCATGCTTAACAGCAGAGGGAGCAGTGCAGAGTGTGGAACGCAAGCACCAGGGGCAGGGCCAGAGGGGTATGTGCTGGGTCCCCACCCACAGCAGCCTCCATTTTCTCATCTGTAAGATGCCACCAAGAGCAGGGCAGGCTGTTAATAGAAGCTTAAGACCAGCAGATGTGGATCGTGCCCGACATTTTAAGTTAGAAATAACAAAGTAGAAGGTACAAGTAAATTTAACAATACATTTTATTTAGCCCAATTATCCAAATTACTATCATTTCAACATTAACCAATATAAAATTATAAGACCCCCCCCCCCCCCGGTGCTAAGACTCTGAAACCTGCTGTGTGCTTCAAACACACACTCCTGTCCCTCCAGACAAGCTGCACTGAGGTCACAGTCACAGGGCTGCAGACTACCATCCTGAGCATACTTAGAAACAGTGAGGTTTCCCGTGGGCTCACTAACTCCCCACAGCACTTTCTGTCAGACAGGCCCTGTGAAACTTAGGAAAGCTATTTTTAAAATCAATGCATTAGCAAAATTAAAATTTTTGGTACAGTTAATGGCATAATCAAATATATAAGAATTCAAAATATCTATAGTGGCTAGATCAATTATTTGTCCAAAATAAGAGCAACCAGCAATGATTGTGATATGTCACTAGTATTCACTTATTCTACATTCATTTTTAAAGATTTATTTTTATTTTATGTACATATTACATACATACACACACATATATATGTGTACCATTATTGCCTGGTGCCTGTGGAGGCCAGAAGAGAGTGTTGGGTCTCTTGAAACTAATTTTAGACAGTTGTGAGCTACAATGTGGGTGCTGGGAATCAGGGAAGAGCAGCCAGTGTTCTTAACTGCAGCGTCATCCCACCAGCCTGTGTTCTACATTACTTTTTGTAGCTTCTTTATTAGCAGTTGAATGTTAATTTGACACAGGACATAGTAGCTTTTGTGTGTATGGGCAGATACCTACTTTAGTGTCACTCTTTCTAAGGTGATGTCCACTTGTCTTTTGACACAGCCTCTCTGGCTTGGAGCTCACCAGCTAGGCTAGCTGGCCCATAAGCTTCAAGGACCCCCTGTCTCTGCTTCCTAGGATTATGAGCACAAACACCAGTCTGGAAAGCCAGCTTTTTTACATGGGTTCTGGGGAACTGATCACAGGTGATAGTGTTTGCACAATAATCTCTTTAGTGAGTTAGCTCCCTAGCTCAAATGTAATAGCCTTTAAAAATTCTGACATAACTGTAAGCACACAGCAAAGAAACAGCAACAAACCATTTTTTAAAAATTATTGAGAAACCTTTCTTTTCATGAAACCTACCATTGGTAAGCCATGTTCTAATTTTTTTTTTCATAAAACTTTAAGGAATGGACATTTATCACAATAACCTAATTATGTACACTTAAATATAGCATCATATTTAATATATTAAATGTTAGATTTAGTTTTAAACTAGTCACTGGAATTTTCTTCACATATTACTTGTATTACATTATTAAAATTCTGAATAACATACAGGAGGCAAGTTCTGCGTGTGTTGGAAGGTGTGTGGTATATCTATGTGCACATGTGTGCAAGTATGCTCACCAGTGCAGGCATGAATAGAGGCTAGAGGCTGACGTCAGCATGCCTTCCTCTACCGTATGCCCATTTTTAAAGACAGGGTCTATCAGAGAACCTGCAGCTAACAATTCAGGCTAGACTGAATGGGCACAAGCCCCATGCTCTGCCTGTATCTGCCCTTAGCACTGGGCAAGTAGGGCTGGGCATCGGGCAGTCCCAGGCCCAGGCAGCACACACACACACCGCCATGCTGGACTATAATGCAGGTGCTAGGGATTGGGATTCAGGTCACCACGCTTGCAGACCAAGAACTTTAAACACCAAGCCATTTCTCAAACTTTTAGGTATTTGTGTGTTGTATGGAACTGTGTGTGTGTGTGTGTGTGTCAGAGGACAACTTGTAGTAGGTAGAATTCTCCTTCCACCTTATATGGATTCCACGGATCCAACTTAGGCTGTCAGGCTTGGCAGCAAAGGTCTTGACCTGCCGAATCATTTTGTTGACTACCTCAGTTTTTGAAACAGGGTCTCTCACTGAGCCTGGATCTCCCAGTATTAGCTAGACTGGCAAACTAGCAAGATCTGAGAACTCACCTGACTTTCCCTTCCAACACTGTTATTACAAATATACACTGCTGACCCTGGCTTCTGGTGTGTGTGTGTGTGTGTGTGTGTGTGTGTGTGTGTGAGAGAGAGAGAGAGAGAGAGAGAGAGAGAGAGCGTGAGCGAGAGCAAGCGCGTGAGAGGGCTGGAGTGTTGAACTCAGGTTCTCATGTTGTAAGCACATTACTACTGAGCCATCTCCCTAGTTCCAAGTTCCTGTGTCTTAAATTCAAAGAGTAGAAACCATTACTAGATTGCAGTCTCTTTGAAAGTCACCCACAAAGCCTAAGAGCACACACATACTTACCTTTCAAGCAGTATGCTCCCAAAGCTGACAGCTTCATTAGTCTTTCTCTGGTCCAATACAGGTGTCAGGTAAGACACATTGAGTAAAACGAGGGTAGAATACTATACAAGCCACTGCTACTTCATCTCAAGTCCATCAAGGACCATTTAGTAACCTACTGTATAATCTCACCATTACAAACAGTTAAGAGAATCAAAAAGGCTAAAATTATTTGGACTCTGGCTTTTCATAACCACATGTTCAAAAGACAGTCCTTTAAAAATGTAGACCCTCTCCCTCAGCCTCTCTTCACTATGCTTGGTCAGAGGTGATACACTAGGGAAAACTTCCACTAACCAAATCATTAGTTCTGTGTTCAGTGACACATCTATGTCCCTCTCCTGTCTCCTGACCAAGTCCCCCTTCCCCATTCCTGCTTAGGATTAAAGTCAATGACTGGTTCATTCTACAGGCAAAAGAGCTGCCCAAAGACAGGCTTAAGGAGACTCTCACTTTAACTTTTCTAAGAAAAAAGCCACTTCCAAGCTAACAAATGCTAACCCCTCAGTCCCTGATACTAAATGCAGAACACAGGAGGACACTGTGACCAACATTTGACCAGATGTCAGAAACATGACTAGCACTGTATTAGAGACTCACGTGTGCCATTTCTGTAGAGAAGGAAAGGGTCCTGAAGCTGGAAGTCCAGGTCTTTAGTAATGGGTTCTGTTCTGTTTTCCATGCTGAGCCTATTCATAATGGTGAATCCATGCTTTGGAGAGGCAGACCTGGAAATCACAGAGCAGGGGGAAAGACAAACCTGTGAGGAAGGTACAAACGAATTTCATGTGACAGCTAAAGGCCAGATGCCTCCTTCTCTTCAATACAAAGCAAATGGCTGTCTGGACAAGCTACTAGAAAACTTTTCTTGGTAAAGAATGACCTTAAGTGAATTTGATTTTTCATTCCATTCAATAAATCTTGAGTACCCCCCTCTGTCAGGCACAGAGGGCCCCTTTATATATCATGCTTGTGCTGGGGTGACAGCCATATCATAATTCAACCATGAACCTTCTGGTGACAGGTAGGTACACATTCACATTTAACAGAAGCAAGCTGCACTTATTCATTCAAGTTAAACTAGGCTGCTGGGGTTATCACTAACAATCAGGAAGAGAATTAGTTCTAATTCACTTTTAACCACTGGATACTGATAAAGTATAACACTACTACCTTGCCACTTACAGGATTTTATTTTTAAACCCCCAACCTTTTAATTGATGGAAGGCAATCTTTGATGAGCTTAGTCTACAAAGGGGAAGAGCACTGGTAGGCATGGCCTCAACCCCAACCCAGTCATTTCTATTTAAACTTAAGAAGAGAGATGAATATGCACTCCAAAGACTGACAGAGGACCCTGAACATTAAATTTCTGAAATGCAGAAATTCTGCAGCCTGCCTTCATGAAGTGTACCTCAGAGACAAAGACATGGAAAGGCAGGAGTAGTCCTTAAGGTGGGTGAGATGGCTTTATGTATTTCACCGGGATAGGGTCTCCTGGCATAAACGGCAAGGGACTACACCGCTGGCCAGAAACAAAGATACTAGGCACATGACTGAAAGCGAAGTAAAGATGTAAAGCCACAGACAGCTTCAGTGTCTTAACCCAGAATGCTGTCGTTCCACACTAGGAAAAGCTTCTCCAGAGCAGGCACACATGTACATTTGGGAAGGGCAGGCATACATACACAGGAGGAGGGGTGGGAGCAGTAGGCATCAACTCAAAGGGATCTTGGAAACAGGATTAGCAATGTGGAATACGGTAGGAAGGACTTTATTTAAGTGATGGATTGAAGTTCCATTGGTAGCCCTGGTTCCATCTCCAGTATTACATAAAATTGGCACATGGCTGTAATTCCAGCACTTGGATCAGAAGAAGAAAAAGTGATCTCAAACATGGTTACTATGAGGCCAACCTGGTCTGCATGAGACACTATTTCAAAAATAAAATGCTTGAAAATACAAAGCTATATTTAGTTTGGGTTAAAAAAAAGAATTGCATAATTCAGCAGAAGACCTTAAAATCATCATTAATATATGTATATATTAATGCATTATTCTCCTCAAAATAATCCTTCTTAGAAATGAAAGAGAATACACAAAGTGTACTTTAGTTTTTCTCTATACATTCTACATTCTTTTTTTTTTTTTTGAAAAAAATTTTATTTAATACTATATTTACATTTCAAACATTTTCCCCTTTCTAGGTCTCCCCTTTGGAAAACCCCCTATCCCATTCTCCATTCCCTGCCTCTATGAGGTTGTTCCCCCACCCACCCACCCACCCACTCCAGCCTTACCTCCCTGGCATTCCCCTGAAGAGGGCATCAGATCTCCATGAAACTGGACTTGGGTTTGTGAGCCACATGTGGGTGCTGTGAAACTAACCCGGGTCCTTTGAGAAAGCACTTCTGAGGCATTTCTCCAGCCCAATAGGCATATTTTTGCTTTTAACTTAGCTATTTTTAATCTACTCTGGGGCATCGAACACCCTCAGGCCCAAGGGCCTCTCCTCCCACTGATGGCCAACAAGGCCCTCCTAAATCCATGTGGTGGTTCTGGAATGTTCTGAATATAACATGGACTAGAACGCTAATCATTCTTGGGGTTTCACAACCCTAAACAACTGACTTACTTGTTGCCTGGCCTGAAGCCCAGCCGGCCACTCCTTCCTGTCCACTTCCTCTCCCCGATGACAGGGTAGCTGTCACTCGCTCCCACTGTGCCATACTGTGCCCCAGTTCTTAAGGTTACCCTAGTTCTGTTTTTATGCCCCTACTGACCCTAAGGTTTGACTCTTCTCCTTTGCTAGCCCTTTTAGACAACACCAAACTCTCCAACAATCCCCCCTGGATTCCTCAATCTGAATTCACTGAGACCACTGAGGAAAGGGTTACTTCAAACCCTGAAGACTGAAGGCTGAGGGGTGTAGTTTGGTGGTAAGAGTGTGTAAGCTTGAGGCCCTCACATCCCCAGCTCTGCAAAATACACGCAGAGATCAAGTAGAACCCTAGCCCCTCCTCCTGCTGCTGTTTGAATTCTGCCAACAATTTTGTCATTCAGTTCAAACGCTGGCCTTTACCTAGAGGTTCCACTTCTCACTGTCCCTTCTGTCCATCAGCTTTCGCCTCAGCTTCAGTTACTCTAGCCTCAACGCTAGCACCCCATCTACTTCAAGGCAACCACCGTCTTAGCAACCCAACTCCAGTTTCTTTTAGAACGAGTGCCTCCTTGTGATGCTAACACACTGGCTCCACGCATTTCCTCAGCTGATCAAGTACCTTGTGTCCATAAGCCTTCAGTTACTCCCTATTGCTAGGAAAAGAAGTCTCAGAATCCTTGTCTGCCATTCTGTCTAATTGCATCACTTATACGAATACAAACCCTCTGCACCAAAGTCAATCCCTTACCCTCCCTTTATACAGGAGGCTCTGTGTCTCTACTTTTGCCTTTCTTGCTGTTGAGACTTTCTGTCCTGAAGCCCAACCTAAGACTGGTCATTGTACAATGCCTTCAACAGCCACAGCAGCCCAGTGGGGCTTACATAGCAACCAGTCCTTGGGATGGATATCCTGTATTGTAGTTATCTTAAACTTGAATGCGGGTAAACAGACTTACATCAATCAGAGTTTACACTAGTTTTGTATTTCATCTATGTGCTCCCACTAGGTGACAGAATTCAGGGAAGATATTTATGAAGAAATTTGCATGAATAAAATGAAGTCATTAAGACCATGTATGTACTGCGTGTTTGCGTGAATATGTGATGTTAACATCTAAAAGCATGGCTTATTAATTAAATTAATCCTGAAACATCATTAACTAAACAATGGCAGACTGAGAGACAGACTCAATCCTGGAGTGTGCTTTTTTAAGCAGTTAAGAGTGAGGGAAGGTGAGCCACAAAGCCCTTTCCAACCACTGACTAATTTAGCTTTCCTAACTGTGCACCTCTTATCTCTTGGCAGTGCAGAGTATTCAAGAACTATGTGCAATTCACTGGCATCAAACGATGAATATGTTCAGCTAAACCAAATATTAAGGTTCAAGTTGGAATTATAGCCTGAAATTAGTATCATCAGGATGTAGCAGGTGACATTATGTGTTATTTTATTCTTCTTGCCGATTAGTAATTCCAGATGGATTTGGTTGTTGTTCTTTGAAATAAAACTGCCCTTCAAGAAGTGACAAAATCACATTAAAATATTTCAAGTCATTTTCCTAAAAATAGAATATGCTTACCTTGTATAAACAAATAAGGTTCCTTCCACTCCAGTCTTCTCCTAGAAACAAAGCAAACACATCCCATCTGTATGTCTCTTCATTCTAAGGCAGAGTGTGAACTTACAGAACACTGGGGAAACATACCCACTCTCTAGTAGGCAGTAGCAGTACAGAACAGAGAGGCCACCAAAGGGGAAGCATGGCTTTGATATGACCAGGGCCTGCTGAGTGGGCACTACTTAGTCACTATTCTCTTTTCCAGACACGGTGTGAGTGGGCCACCTGGCTGGAACAGAGAAAGTATGCTCTAGATCTCATCAGAGAGATGCTGGGTGTGTGCCTTCTCCTCCATCCACCAAACAGCATGCCCAGCAAGGTGTCAAAGTAACTGTTATCTGGATCTCATTACCCTTCACTTCCTCTTGTGTTCACTGCCATGTCCTGTCACTAGGAAAAGAGATGATCTGTCAGTAACTATGCTGACAAGGACTATGCTAGAGTCTGAAAGCGAAGAAGCGCCTTCTTGGCATGAACTATTGTAGAGTCATTTTGGCCAAACACTTGAAATAACATTACACAGAAATATTACCAAGTTAGGACTCGAGAACAGCCAGGGAAAATCTGGGGGAGTTGAAGTTACAAGGAGAGTTTGAGCTCTCTGGCTTCCATTTCTCCAAGACAGGAGGAACTTGGGCTCCCCAGGCTCCTGTTCATCAACATATCACAATGCAGCTCTTCTGCTTAACTAGTAATGAGATTATTGTAATTCAGAATTTAACGTGTGCTTTTGGTATTTACGTAATTTAGTTTTAGCATTCTACTATCCTACTTAAGGCCCTAATATTTTACAGTATTCATTACCCAAATCATTTAAAACTAAGTACTCTATAATTCTGATGCAAGATATACTCTTTAAGAAAAAGGTGGAACATTACAGTAACATTTGTTTAAAGGCACAGAATTGAAAGCATGATCTTCTCAAGTTATCTACATGATTACAACTGTTTTCTCCATGACTCAGTACAGGGGTTTTTGAAGAGTGGTGTCCAGATGAGAAGCAGCAGCGTCACCCGGGAGCCTGTTAGAAACCACACCCTCAGGCCTCTGAGCTGAACTGACATAAGTGGCAAGAGTTAAAGCAATACATAACACCTTAAAAGGAAACTGCAGAAGCCAAGTATTTGGTACTGTGAGTTACACTGACGGGAAACTAAGGCAGAGACAGAGACTTATGTACACTGTCAGGCCCTTGGCTATAAGGCAAAGCAGTTTCCTGCTCTGCAGAATTTGACCTGGATCTGTTCTCATCAAAATGCAAATCAGACCTTTTGGATTATCAGCACACACAGGGTGATTGCTTCCAACTGCTTCTTTTTCCCTTTGCAACAGAAATTCTCTTTACTTTAAAAACAAAAATTTAATGACTTTAGTTTAGAATAATCCAAAATCAGAATTTCAACTCACAAAAACAATCCTCAAACTTGAGTCTTGTTTGGAGTTACACATGGGAAGGAATTACGGCTCACTCATTACAATATGTGCCTGTCGTGAGGACCCTGCCAGATCACACTGGGATAATTCATTCACTGTTCTGTTTCATCTTCTCCATTAAAAGAGTAACTGGCTTACACAACTCAAATCTTTTAATAATTAGAAAAAAAGCCATATTTTAGGAGCTCTTGCTTGGCTGACAGGCGCTCTGGAAATGTATTGTGCTGCTAGATCTGCACCTCAGGCTGACTTTCAAAGGCAGCCAAATTTATTTTCTTTTTTCTTTTTCTGTCATTTCTGTACAAAATCAGTGGATTTAAGGAATGGCAATTAGCTCTCCTCAGATCCTTTAAGTAAGGCAGACTTAAATTTATAAGTTCAGTTCTGGAGTATTTTAGTCTAAACTCTGAAAAATAAAGGTAACACAGAGTTGTTCACTATTGAAAATACTGAAGAGTATAAATAATGCTGTTTTATAAGTGACGGGAGTCAATACACTGATATATCTAGAACAACTGAAAGCAATCTCAATTTTACTGAATACTCTAAATTACAATTATCAAAAGTGGGTCCACTTCATCTTTCTGAAGCAGTCCTCTCTGTCACCTATGTAGCAGCAAAGCCACCATTGTAGCTTCCAACACTATCAAAGCTGTCTAGGTTTCATCCAGAGCTCTGGTCTGATGCACTGCACCTCTGAACTGTAACTGTGATGCACAGAAAATTCAGAATTGTGACCTGAAAATAAGAGGCACTTGTGGTTTTAAGGCATGCCACCAGCTGTGCATGTTCTAGACTAACTATATCAATGCCAGCTCACTGTGCATGTTCTAGACTAACTATATCAATGCCACCAGCTGTGCATGTTCTAGACTAACTATATCAATGCCAGCTCACTGTGCATGTTCTAGACTAACTATATCAATGCCAGCTCGCTGTGCATGTTCTAGACTAACTATATCAATGCCACCAGCTGTTCATGTTCTAGACTAACTATATCAATGCCAGCTCACTGTGCATGTTCTAGACTAACTATATCAATGCCAGCTCACTGTGCATGTTCTAGACTAACTATATCAATGCCAGCTCACTGCGGGGCATTTAGCAACACCTCTGCTTCTGTTCTGCAGATGCCACCAACACCTTCATCCTCAAAGTTTCCTGATATTGCCAAACGTCAGTGGGGTGTGTGGGGGGAATCAAATCCAGCTGAGAACAAATGGTCTGACCAGCTGTAGACTTTCATCACCACACTGGGTATTTTGGGGAAGGACTCCTTCCTGGCAAAGGAGAGTAAATTTAGTTCTAAAATTCCTATTCTAGTCATGGCAGAATTTATCTTAATCCCTTGTGTGAGTATGTGTGTATGTTCTGGGATTAAACCAGGGCTGTGCACACACTAAGCACAGGCTCTACATGCTAAGCACACGCGCTACCACTTTGCTGTATCCACAATCCCTTGATCCTCATGCTTTGTCTACCTGTCATTCCTCATTTCTCCTCTGAACACCTGACATTGATTTCCAATGCAATAAAGACTCCCTGCTTATATCTCCCCTGTCTTCTTGCTTATAGTTTCTCTTTCATTCTTAAGGATATTTTTATACTTACTAGGTTTACATTGGAAAGGCTTCCATCCTGAGACCTGAGTGATATAGCACAGGGGAACAACAGTGATGACTTGATTGCCCCCAGTGACTGCTCTGTTGTTGAACTAAGTCTCTCTCCTTTGCCAGGCAACCTCAGCCTAGGAGATTAGGACTTTGAAAAAAATGACCTTTTACTGAATGAATTATGCCCTGTCTGAAGAAAACAAGTGCAGGAAGCAGGAAAACAAAACTCCTGTAAATAATACAGTGTGACACTTTTGATGTAGTATTTGTCACTGGCCTTCACTGGGTATTTGGTCCACCTCTGTAGGGTTTTTAAAAGGTTTCTGTCACACAGGACTGTGAAGAGGCTTTAGGAAAACTGTTTCCCAGGAGGGAACGCTCCACTGTACATTTCAATAGCTGCTGATCTTCTAGATTGAGCCTCCTGCTGAGTCAATGTACACCATTAACTCCTATTGGGTCCTACTCCATATATACTAACTGAATTACCTCCACATATTTATGCATGGATTGGCAGGCAGAGGCCAGTCCAGGTAGAGAGCAGGCAACCCATGGGTTGCAACCTCTTTGGCAAACCTCGATCTTCAAACATATTCGCATTACAATCATTAACAGTAGCAAAATTACAGTTATGAAGTAGCAATGAAAATAATTTTATGTTAGGGGTCACCACAACATGAGGAACTATATCAAAGAGTCCCAGCATAGGAAGGTTGAAAACCACTGATCTAGAGAAGAAAAACACCTATATGTCAGTATCTTCACATAAATATACACGTTTCAGTGAGGAAACTCACTTTACTTATAAAGGCCCATATTGTAATTTCCTCTGGTGTCCAGAAAAACAGCCTCAGTTCATCAAGCTAGGAATATTCAGAACACTAACATTAGAACTCTGCAGATGTCCCCCTTCGGGATTGGCTACTAGGAGAACAGACATGTTAAGAACTCCAAACAAAACTATTGGAAAAGACTCCCGGCCCTCTTTCAGGGGTGCTGGGGACCAAGCTCCTTGTCCAAGAACTTCATTTTTTTTTTTATATGCATGGTTTTGAGGCTGTTCTTATTAGAGCCTACCTAATTATATATCTGACGAATAATGAAAGTTTTCTGTGCATAAATTTTGATATTAGTTTCAGTCTTAGAGAACACACCAAAAAAAATTTTTTTTTTGAAAATTTGCAAGGTGTTCTTCATACCCCCCGTTGAGCAGTATTAAAACCATTGGTTATATACTGATGAATGTTTGGGCAAAAGTCACAAGAGGGGACAATGACATTTTTATATTCAAAGGGATGGTTATAAATGATAAGAACCAATGCCTAGGCCAGAGCTAATTTTTCTCCTGTTCCAATTCCATTCCAGTTGGGAGGAAAACTAAACTTCATCCAGTAACTGTAGGCTGGGGCTCGGTCTTGTTGGAAATTAGGCTACTAACCCTGACTTCCTACATCCAAGTCTGCAGTGTCCCAACCATACCCATTTCCTCTTTATCCCCCCCCAAGCTTGCTCTTAGGTGGGTGCCTGCCCTGCATTTCTGACTCCGGATTCTCCCCCTCGCCGAGGCTGGACTTCTCTGAGCCCATCTAAGCTCGGGGCTTCCGGTCTGCCCTCCGCTGCCACTGCAGGAAAGCTTCTGTCTTCTGTCCTCAAGGCCTGTGACCGGCTCTCAGCGGAGCCGGCCACACCTTCGGTATCCCTCTTCCCCCACCTGCCGGTGGGTCGAGTAGGTCGCCCTCCACCAGGACCGGCCCCAACCCGCCTATCCGTGCCCAGCATCTCCCGCCCTGTCTCCGCCCCGCCTTCCGCACGGCCGCGGCGTCCGCACGCACCCACTCGTTGGCCCGATGGCCGAAAGTGTACAGAGCCACCTGGCTGGCCACGTCCACGATGCGACTGATGTAGGGGTCGTGGCGCCGCAGGGCTGCCAGGCTGATATCGTGCCCCTTCCCAGGCAGGCCACCTGCCGCCGCGGCCGCCATCTTCCCACCCAACCTCTTGCTCAGCCTTCAGGAAGCCCCCTCAATCGACCGCCGAGCGAGCGCGGCTTGGCGACCTTCCGGCACTTGGGGACCCGAGCTAGGCTTCGCCAATCGATGGCCGGGTCCTCTCGCGGAGGATCGTTGCCTTGGCAACAGGAAGCCCAGGCCTGCTCACGGAAGCCCGTTTTATCTGCTATTTCTTCCTAGGCGCCTTTGAGCTGTGTGCATTTCCTTCTTGAATAAGGCCTACGCCTTTGCAGAGCTCTTTGGCTCTTCCATGACCCAACCCAATCAAACATAGTAACACCAAAAAGAACTCTGAGGATTCTTAAAGGGTGCTCCCCAATATCTGTGAGGGATTCCTTGAGTGCCTCAGAGGCCTGCAAGGTTAAGACTGTCCGTGACAATTCTGGGACTTGCGTGATGTGGAGTGCACCGATAAAGAACTAAGGGGGGGGGGCGCAAACTGTACCACTAGTCAGTGTATTCTTGCCACTGTGCATTCTCTAGAAAACTTGACCGAGCAGCTGAACAGGCGTCACTTGATCAAAGTAGTAATTTTATTAAAAATCAATCTTTGGGTATACTTTTAAAATTAATGTGGGGAAACACAGTCTGGGTAAAGCAGCGCTGCTGCTCGCCATATTTGCCTCTAGGAAAAATGTTCTGTGCTTGAGATGGGCTGAATTTATGGTTTTATTGTTGGTTTTGCTGGGGTTAGGGGGTTTGTTCTTGAGACAGAGTCTATGGTAAGCTTCAACCTGTGCTCCTCCTACCTTGGGGTCTTCAGTGCTAGGATTACTGGGGTGTGCCACCACCCAGCCCAGGGGGTTTATTTTCACTTCCACAGAGCATTAGTTTAACGTGAAAGAAAGATGACAAACTTATGGTTATTCAGATAGATAATGGACAGGCTTTTTCAAAACTAAGATTTTCCTGTCTCAAGAAAACAAGAGCTAGGGATTGTTGCCAATGATAACTTTTGAGATTAACTTTTTAAAAATAGGCCATAAGCTTGACAGTGTCTCAATACTTAAATCTTTTCAGATGATATCAATGAGTATACCTTTTAAAGATAACAGTCTAATGGAAACTGTCAACATTTGAAAGATATAGCTCCCTTAGTTCAGTCATTCAGTGATTTTCAGAAAATAAAATGGTGACACAAATTCACGTATAGGTAGGAGATCCATTCACGGTCAAGGTGGACCAATGGGTTTCAATGTGCCACAAGATATAAAAAGTTGATAGGATTCCAATAACTAGCCTTCAAGAAACTGTAATTTGTCAATTTTTGATGTATCATCAAAGAATATTTATAGTTACTTGAGCAGATCATTAAAGTTGCATCCCTTGTACAATTTTGTCTTTGTGAGGCTAGGGCTTGTTCATGTATGTGATTTATTAAATCAGTTTACATTAAAATGGTCATATCAATTGTCTCACACTTGGGATGCTTGGAATCTGGTAGTTGCTCAGTGCATAAAGCTGAGTGCCTCACCAGTTCCAATGTGACACCGAGTACCTGGATATCCGGGCAGCTGCTATTCCTTACTCAACAGCGGAAGCCTGGAAACGCTGGTTCTCATAACAGTATCAACATCAAACCAACCCTGTGACATTAGGGAAGGCCAGCGAGCAAAAGGTGAATAGTCTTTCTTCTGCCACACACTCTTTTATCTGGGCTGCATTTAGAAGGCGCTGTCCACACTTGGGGTAGATCTTTGTCCGTCAATTAAGACAATTCTTCAGGTGAGGCTCCCTACTCAGGTGATTGTAATTTGTGGCAAGTTGACATTAAAACCAACCATCACAAATATTATTTGTTATAAATAAATACATAAATAGTTGGATAGTAGGGAACACACACACACACACACACTTTTTACTTAAAAATTTTGACTCTGACTCTTTAAAGTTGATTTCATGATCCACTGAAGGAATGTGACTTGCAGTTTGAGAAACAGAACAAAACCATGTTGTCTAAATATTATTTGGTCCTCGTAGCTTTCTATTCCTTTCAAGTGGCCACACAAAGCTGACTAAACAGTATCCCAGGCTAGCCCATTAACTTACTGCTGGTTCCACTAAGTTCTGTGCTTCTGGTCACATGTTTCTAAAAGTCAGTTTGTCACTCAAATTCCTTCCTCGAAGAGACAATGTCTACAACCTACTCATAAGGTCCTACCAATAAACCAAAGTTTGATTCCCCAAAGTTCACCTTGGGGAGCCAGTGAGTTTGTTGGTCTCACTGACAGAACCAGGTGGCCTTAGAGCAGTAGCATTACAAAGACTTTACATAGTGTTGGTGATGTCTGTGTGACTTCAGTGACCTAGATGAATCCCTTTATTCTTCCCAAGCCCTTCATGAGATCCTAAGGCCATATGGCACTAGACAAAACTGCCTATAAATGGCCGAATATTGGTAGGTGAAGGTCCATTGACACACCATGTCCCTCCTTCCTGGAGGAAATGTCAATAGTCCACAGGCCCAGCTGTGATGAGCTCTCAGAAGTAGGCACAGTAAAACTCCTGAAATCAGTGGCTGTTTTGCTTGGAGGATAACACTTTATGTATGTAACATAAACATAGTTTAATTTGCATTATGAGTAAAATAGGATGTTTTGGTTAATTCTTGAGTCCTTCCTTAGCCCTCTGCTTTTGTTCACTTGGCACGAACATGCAGGCCCTGCCGTATGCCGACCTCATTCAGAGTGAGTCATTGCTTGCTTTCTCAGTAGTTTTCCCCCTTGTCCCACAGACCATTTTTCTCTTAATTTTTCAGTCTGTCCAAGTTTAAAGAGAGATGAACAAATCTTACTTTCCAAAGAACAGGCTTCGTTGAGCTCAGTAGAGAAGCCGGGCAACGCAGGAGCCATTATGGTACCAGAAATACTCATAAACACACCCAGGCCTTATCACCTGAGTGGCTAATTCAGCCACAGTCACAGGGTGCTTACAGAGAGTGCATGGCGTGACATCTGTTCATGCTTTCTCTGTGACTTGTTCAGCACCTTGCCTTTCCCAGGCCTGACCTCACACACAAGGAATAAAAAGAGCATCCTGCCACCTGCTTGGAGATTCACAGGTAAGTCTTAGTGAAGGATTTGTCCCTTGTCTTTGTCTGGTCTTAATGAAGGAAGTGCCCACCTCTGTTCCACCTTCCTGTGCGTGGCAGTTTTCGCCCAAGTCCCTCGCACACTGCCATCTGTGTTCCTTGCCTTCTCCTTGAATGACCTTTTCCCAGAATGCTCACTCACTGCCTTTCTCTGTGGAACTCTTTCTGCCTTTGAAACCTTCATGTACTCCATTGTCATTTTTCTTGTGGTGCTTAACTTAGTAGGCCCTGAATTAGAGCTATTAATGTATTTATATGACATATATAATTATAATTCTAAAAAGGATAAAATACAAATTACCATGATAAAAGGGAATTATTACAGAAAGCCTAAAAACAGGTTTTGCATTCGCACAAACCTAGCTTAACGTTTCTTTCAAATAAGTACAGATTTCATACAATAACATTTTTATTTCATACGTGTTTGATTTTCATGCCCTTTGTTGTCTCTGTACCACTTTGTCCAGTGCCTGGTGAATTATGGAAATTTAGAAAATGCTAACTCTATTGAACAAAACCTGAACTAGTTGACTTTCTTCATTACACATCTGTTTTTAAAGATCCCTGAATTTACGAATATTGAAATCCAAGTTGAGATAAAGGAACACACTGTAGTGAATTCTGAGCTTTCAGAGTTAAGTTATGAGGTATATAAGGAGAGATGGAAAGAGTTTTTGTATATTTTGCTTATAATTTTTCAAATTATTTTTAAGTCCCAAAGATCAGAAACCACACTTGGCAAAAAAAACGCACAAATGATGTTGAAATGACTCCAGCATTAGCAGGTTGCTCATCTCTCTGGCCCACAGAGCACTGTTCTTTTTCTTTATTTCTCCCGAGTGCTCAAAGTCTGGTCTTCTAGGATGGTGCCAGGAGTCTGTGTACTTTCTGTTGGAATAATCTGTGTTTTAGAATCAGTTTATCACAGCCAAGGACCACTTCAAACAGACAAAGACCTTTTAATCCACATCTCTTCCACTTCCACAGGCTCCACAGAGCCTTCCACAGGCTCCACAGAGCTGCAGGATTCCACTCTGTCTCCCTAGTTCTCAGCCTGATGCTGCAGGCGAACAGTAGGCCTTCAGGTTTCGTGGTTATCTTGTGATTGTCAGTATGCCAGAACTTTGTTCTATGAGGTTAGATGCTGCAATTCAAAATAAGTATGTAGAATGATAAAGGATAGTGTCTGTGTCTGGGATATTTATACCAGTGTGATGTCAAGACACAATTGGCCACATAATTCAACAAGGTAATTGTAAATATAAAATGCTAAAGTTGTTTGAAAATATGACAACATAGAAAAAATTCATCTTTGTAGAGTTTATGAATGTTTGCATACAAATACAGGCAGCCTTATTTTTTCATAATAATAATAAAATACAAATACACAGTCTGCTTTCTTGTTCTCTTTGTTCTGTTAATTGACCTCTAAGTTAGACTGTAGCAGGCTGGGTATTTTATTACAAACAATGGTAGAAACTGAATCGTTAACTCTCTCCCCTAGTAGAGAAACAGCTTGAAGAAATGTGTTACTGGCTGTTTTCAATGCGTGGCTCACTTATTTCTTAGGCAGTTGAGCCCAGCAGAAAGCAACTCACTCCCAAAAGAAAAACAATATTTTAATCTCTTATTTTTATTTTGAAAATTGATATTATGATATAATTACATCATTTCTCACCTTCTCTTTCCTCCTTCCAACCTCTCTCATGTACCTCCTTGCTCTTTCTCAAATTCATGGCTGCCCTTTTCTTAAGTGCTTCTATCTATCTATCTATCTATCTATCTATCTATCTATCTATCTATCTATCTCCTGTGTAGTCTATATAATGTTACTTGTATGTATGTGCTTCCAGGGCTGACCATTTGGTATTGGATAACCAGTTGATGTGCTCTTTTTTAGAGAGGACTATTTCTCCTGCTGTCAGCATTCCTTTGTTACATGTAGATTTTTGTCTAGGGTTGAGGCCCCACAAGCTTTCCCTTTTCCATTTCAGTACATCTGCTGGTGTCATCCTTTGTTTAGGTCTTGTTTAGGCGGCCATGCTTGTGAAGCTTCATAGGTGTAGCATCTCTGACATTTTTAGGAGACACAGTCTCACAACAAACTTCCTGTCCCTCGGGTTCTTACAGTCTTCCCACCCCCTCTTCTGCCACGATCCTTGAACCTTAGATGTGGAAGTTGTTTTGTAGATAAATTAACAAGACTGGGCTCCACAACCTTGCAGTTCGATTGGTTGTAGTTTTCCATAATAGTCTCTATGTGTTGTAAAGAGAAGTTTCCTTGATGAGGAATGAGAACTGTAATTATTTGTGGGCACAGGATGGATATTTAGAATGTAGTTAAGGATTGTGCTGCTTAGGTAATGTGGCAGCTCCATGACTTTATTAACCCCAGGAAGTTGGCTAGGTTTCCAGTACTAGGTATGACTTCTCTTTGTTGGGTTGGCCTTGAGTCCAATTAAAGAGCTGTTGGTTACTACTAAGGTGTGTGTGCCCCTACTGCACCAGTAGGGTTATCATGGCACACTGCTCATTGTGGTTCATAGGCATCATACCTGGTCATGACGCTTGGTTTCTTCACTCCTTTGGATGTTTGTATGGTGTCTTATGGTACCATGAAAGCTAGTCCTTAGGAAGAAGGCGTTCAGGTCAGATCCATCTCAGAGGGTCTTATGGGTCCTGTGTCTGAAGTGCATGGTGTCTTCAGCAATAGAGATGTACTTTCCACACTGGGAGGCAACTTTGTACATCCCACCTCTCCTTGCCGATCCATCTTGCTGGCCACATTCTCTGTTTTGGTATCTCTTGGCCTCTCTTCACCAGCCCCATAAACTCTATTAATTTTAATGTCATTTTTAGGAGTAAAGTGAAGATTTAATGGGTGTACACAATCTTTACCATAGTATCCTTTGAGTTCTGAGGCATGAGGAAGTGCCTCTAATTGCACATGAAGAGATTATTGGCTTAAAATGCTAAGACCCAATGGTGGCATTTCATATCCCTTGGTTACAGTCTTGGTTACAGTTGACTAGTTACTTGATTAACAAGAAGGAGGAAATGGTGTGGAAAGGGTGGGCTAAGATTGCAGAAGACAAGTCTTTCTGCTTTCTGCTTAGTGAACCATGGAAGGACCAATGGCATATGTCTCCAGGTAACCTGCTGTGCCTGGGAAATCACAAGTGTCATGCTATTGAGGGCATTATTTAATGTTTTGCATGCAAGAGTCTTGTCCTGGCAGAGGTGATGGTGGGGGTTGTTACTAGATTGTTCCTCACATCTAGTGAGGACTTATTCACTTATTCTTGTCTCACCATATAAGGATGGCCCAAATGACTTGACTATTTGGTTTGAGCAAATACAATTCTGGGCATACCAGCTTCCTTCTGTGTGGAATAAAGTAATTAGTTGTCTGCTTCCCAGCATGCAGTTCTGTGGTTCTCTATTACATGCCTTCTGAGCATATCAAGTGCACATCAAAATTTTATAGACATGTAGCTAAATCTAGAAACAAAGCCGAACAATCTGCTCACAACATTGCTGCAAAATTAGGTTAGGGTGCCATCCCTTTAAAGATGTCTTACTGTTGTCCAGAACTGAGGCTGTGAGCTTTGGAAAAGAAGAGACTCTCCTCTTTCACTTTCTGTGTTGCCTTAGTCGCCACAGTTACCGTGGAGAGGAAGGAAGGTTAACTTTTGTCACGAATTGAGTGGGTGACTTCCAGGGAGACCCGCCTTCTCTCCAGATTGTCTATCCAGGTGAGCACATATTCCACCTGGCCTGAAGTCCATGAGAGCAATTGAAAAGAGAATGAGGAACTGTGGGAGTGTTTTCTAATTACCATGTAGAGTAATGGCCTACTGTTCTGGTTTTCATTTATGCTTGATTTCTCTTTTTTTAATGGATGTGTAAAACCTGAAGGAAATTGAACTTCTGGTGTTGTACTTACTGAACTGAACCTAAAAATTTTTTATTTAAATTATAATATGTATTTTAATATTTTCTCCAGCGCCTCTTAGATATTTTCCACTTCTCTAACCACCCAACTTCATGTTCTTTTTCTCAAAGAAGAAAAACAAACAAACAAACAAAATAATTACCAGGCATGGTAGCACATCGGAAGTGCTTTTAATCCCAGCACTTGGAAAGCAGAAGCAGGAGATCTCTGTAAGTTTGAGGCCAGCCTGGACTATAAAGCAAGTCCAGGACAGCTAGGTCTCTGTTACAAAGAGAAACCCTGTCTTGAAAAACCAACCAACCAACCAACCAACCAACCAATAAATAAATAAATAAAAATCAAACAGACAAAAAATATGAAGATAAATAAGACAAAAATACCAAATCAAAACACACACACACACACACACACACACACACACACTAAAACAATAATAACAACAAGACAAAAGTCCACAAAGAACATGGAGTTTGTTTTGTGTTGGCCAACTATTCCTGGGCACAGGGTACCCTAGAGTGTGACTGGTACACAGTGACAAACCATTGGGGAAGACTGATTTTTCCAGCATATATCAATTGAAAACAGCTTATTGGTTAGGGACTTTGTGTCTACTTAAGAAGAGCTTAGTGCTGGTATTTTGTCTGTTTTGAACTTGCACAGATCTAATTCATTCTGTCACAGTCTATGTGAGTTCCTATGTATATCAGTCCTGTTGTGCCTGGGAGACCCTGTTTTCTTGTCATCATCTACTACCTTAGCTCTTACAATATTTTGCCTCCTCTTTCGTCTGAACTGACAACAGAGACCTACCTGCAAGACACATTGGTACAATAGTGGCGCAGATGTCATGGAAGCAACCAACCACTGTTGTTGGATTGAAGGTATGCTTTATCAGATAAAACCCATACCTGACACTGCTAACATAGTTGAAAACCTGAGATTAGATGGGTCATGGGCCTAGGAGAAAACCTCCCGTTACTATTCTGCTAAAAGACTATTAGGATAAAATAATTCCTAATGATACCTTCCTATACCCCATAGGTCATAACATGGCTCAAGCCTCATCGGAGATGCTTCTTCTTGCAGTAGCTGGTAATTAGCAATGAGGATCACAACTAGACAATGTGCAGACAGTGAGAGACTTTGGAACATTCAGCCTTAAGTGGGTTATCTTCACCACCCCCTCTCATCAGAGCTCATGCTTCTCTCCAGAAGAGGAGGTAGAAAGATTATACTGAATTTATTGTAAAAGTTCAAGGTGAGAGGCTTTCAAAAATGGCATGTTTTAGTCAGAAGTTAGGGCTTGAAAACATTGAGAATGGGGAGGAGGCAAAGGGAAAAGGGACAGTAGAGAATCTACAAAGCACTGTAGATACTGTTTCCCTGATTAGTCTTCTAAGCCTAAGTCCTTGATAGTCCATGTAGGTTCATCTCTGAGAGCCCATAGGCAAATCTGTCCTTTATCTGTCTTGTAAATCATATTTTACTGGGACATAACCATAGTTCTGCCTTGTTCATGCCTGCTTTCACCTCACAACAGTGCCATTGAGTAGCAGCAACAGAACCCCCGTGATGTGCTATCTGGCCCTTTACAAAAGAGGTTCTTCGTTTACCACATTTAAACAAATCAATGAAGACATTATGCTGATAATATTGTACCTTCCCAGTAGACATACAAATTTGTGTGCATTGTAAACATACAATTGGTTGGAAAGGTTAACAAAATAAACTTCCAGTTTCTATTCTCAAGGAATTAAAAATCTAATTGATATGACAAACACATACATAAACCAGCAACAACAACAAACCCACAATTGGAAATTTATATAATTTGAAATTTAGCTTATACGGAGGAAAGTACCAGAATTTGGAGAGAAGGAAAGGGTGGTGGGGGCAGAGATATCCCTGGTAGAACGAGGTGGTTGTGTGTGGTATGATGAAGTTCCAGGACAAGATTGAAAGAGTCTCCCTGGAGAGATGGTGTGATCTGTCTGTCCTGTATTTCCACGCTAGTATAAATCTGTCACTGCTCTTTCTGATTTTGTGATTACCTTACTGACCAGAAATATTTCTGAGTAACTTCAGCTGACTGATTTTTCTGGAATTTGGAATTCCTTCAATCTCTCAAAACTATGGAGAATTTACTCATAGAGTTTAATGTTCTTTATGGAGACAATCTCCATAAATGGTCTTCGAACCCTGAGGGACCCTAAATCTTGGCTCTGTTTCCTAGTTGTGTAGCTTTGGGAGGTCTCTGGAAACACTGGCCCTCGGTTTCTTCAGTATAAAACAGAGCTATTAATAACACCAGCCTCATGAGCTTCTAAGAGAGCTAAGAGGTTTGAAGTGTTCAGAATATAAAATGCCCATTTCAAAGATGGGTCTCCACATGTTTTTAGCCATTGACCATTGCCCTCAGCCATAGTAAGATTTATATCCTGGATAAGAGGGCAATATGGCTTCCAGAACAAAATTAGCAGTTTGCTGTATGGTATTTGATATATACAAAGGTAATGTGTGGAGGTATTGCGCCTCACTCTTTGCTTACTATTGGCTGTGATTTTCAATAATTGTCAGCACTAGGCTCTGCTTTGTCTCTGTGATGTCCGTAGGTACCCTGGGTCAGGGAGTATGATACAAAAAGTGCAAATAATGACCCGCATGAACAAGTTGCTGCAAGAATCTGGCATTTTCAGGGACGATGGGGACCGAATATGGAGGTTGGTGGTGGGGACACAGCCTCTGAGTTGTTGTCTCTGCTATTATGGGAGGGACACAGAGACCACACCAGTTCTTATCTGTGATAAGAAGATAACAGGATTTATTTTTGTGGCTATTGTGAGAATTGCTGAAAGAGCTCTCTGAAACACTTTAAATGTTTTGATATAATCATAAAATACAAGGCTTTTAAAACGGAGCTGAGAGTCCAGAGGCAGCTGTGCTTTCTCTATGCACAGGGACTGACATGGTATTGCTCTTTGTTTCCTTTGTGGTGGTTTGAGGATGAAAAGGTAGAGAATTTTCACATTTCCTGGTGAGAATAAGCGGCTCTTCCCCAATGTGTTAGCCCTGCTGTGTGATGGAGACTTTCAGGTGTGGTGACCAGAACTCCACCCAGTAGCTCAGGATAAATAGCTCAGGCAAGGTTATTTCCAGGACCTCTAGCATTCATGTGCCTATCAAGAAATTTAAATACTGCCGTGTGGGTTTATTTGCTTTTAGTAAGAATAGTATGAACTTATAAAAGAAGACAAGGAGCTGTCAGAAAGGCAGATATCCTTTTTAAAAAAAATACAGATGAGCCATGTTTAATCTAAATTGAGAGAGCAACCCATCCTGGTCATTCCCCTGTGAAAGAGGAAGTAGCTCTGTTTTCTTCTAAGCCAGATAACGTTTAGGCTTCATTGCTTGCCTGCCCCATGGATGCTTATTATGACTTTATGTTGGGAAGGATGTTGGGCTGGGAATGGGGAATACTTCTGTGAGTGACACAGGGACACCCCTACCCTCTTGTAGCTTAGCACCTCTTTAGATGCTCACATATGAACAGGTAATCATGATAAGGTGAGGTGGTGGCTTTTTCAAAAGTTTGGGTGCTATAGGAGAGGAGCAGAAGTACAATGAGAGGCTTCAGTTGCTGTAAATCAGCTACCAAGTGTAACAAAATGAAGACACTGCATCCCGTCTTTGTGCCCAGACCAGAGTAGATGGCCCTGATAGTCACAGGCTGATCTTGGCTATTCCAGACAGTAGACTCTTCTTGTCTGGTTTGGGATGTAGTCCTCATAGAGAGTCTAAAGACTTGTCTGAGTAAGATCATAAGTTTCATCTTAATGCCACCTGGGTCCTCACTAGCACTGTGGGCATACAAGACCAGGACAGAGTGTCTGAGGAGCATCTAGAATTAAGCTGTTCTTCTCATAGGCTAAAGGTATGGACCCAGTGTCCCGTGCATGAAGAAACCTGCCTATAGTTTCACTTGCTTAGCTTTCTCTTGTTCCTTTCCTAAGAGAACAGATTGCAGTGACAATGTCTTCACTCCTGCCACTCCAAGGAAGCGAGTGGAAGCCTAGGTCAGTCTAAAAAGGGCCAGCTGCATCTGGTATGCTCTGTCCTTTACCTTAAGGTGAAAAGTCACCATCCAGTAGAAGCAATGAGGCATACTGTCCATGGCGCCATATTTGTTCCTTTGCTAGCAAAGGAGTGATGTGACTTTCATTTCTGTTAGTGTACATCACAAAATGAGACACTGCTATGTTATCACAACCCATGTTCCTTCTCTTGGATGCTGTAAAGTTCAGGGAAATGCTGGCTAAGCTACATAGGGCTCCAGGAGCCCCTGAATTTCTTGGACCTGAGGCTGGGGCAGAGGAGGAATAGGGATGATTTCTAGGCACTCAGGCTAGAATTATGGCTAAGCTAAGTGGTTTCAGCCACTCTTTGAACAGAGGAGACTAGTGCTCAGAGAAGTGGCTTTCAAGTGGTCTCATTAGGATAGACTAGAGAGATCAGGATCCAACGTTCTCATCCCCGACCATATGATGGTGTTGCTGGAGGGCATCTACAAAGAAGTATCAGGGACCAGAGCTCACACAGACAAGTCAGTTAGACCAGGAGGTTCATGGGATTCTAGCTGCATGCAGCCTGAAAGGAGAGGCCTCTAGACAGCATGTTTGGTAGTCTCTGGGTCAAGAACAAGCTTCCTGGCTGGGTTTAGATCTGAGTCTGCTAATGGAACTGTAGCGACTCAAGTGTCTGTACAAATTACCACATCCCCCTCCATTGGATGAGGTTGTTAATAATGTCTACTGGGTGATTACGGAAGGTCGAATAGAGGACAGTAAGTAAAGCACATGGGACACAACAGATCCTGTTGCAAACAAGTGACTGGCTACTGTTACTTGGCAATGGTTTATGGGATTGGACATCTCCTGTCTCCCTGGAAAGGCCCTTTCCACCAACACCATCCAACAAGGCCGTCGGTTCAGTGGAAAATGGTGTACTTCCTTCAAAAGGATACCCTTTGTCTTTTAAACATTGGAAATGATGGCTTTGTTTCCTTTCTAAGATTTCCTTCTACTCATGTTTATGTGTGTATGTCTCTGTGCCTGCCACAGGTGTGTGGGTTTACTAGGAGGCCAGAAGAAAGAGGTTGGATCTCCTGCAACTGGAGTAACAGAGTTATAAACCTTCAGAAGTAGGTGCAGGGAACGGATTTTGGATTCTCTGTAAGACCAAGTACTGTTCAATGCTAAGTTAACTCTCCAGTCTCATGACTGTAGTTTTGAAGTATTAAAGAATATTCATTTTAAATTGAGAATTTTATACAATGCATTTTGATCACAATCATCACTTTCTCTTTCAACACCCCCTATTCCACCCCCTTCACTCCACACCCAACTTTGTGTCATTTTAAAAAAAATCCATTGAGTCCAGTTTGTACTTTTTGTGTATTCTTAGGAGTGTGAGTAAGCAGTGGGGTATGGTTGATCCAAGGGATGGCATCCTTAAAGAAAATGGATCCTCTCCCACCCAGTGGCTATCAGTTGACAACAGCTCTTTAGCTGGGGTAGAATTCCATGCCCATGTCCCCTTGTCTATGCTGGGATTTTGTCTAGCTTGAGCTTGTGCAGGTCTTGTCCACGCTATCACAGCTACTATCAATTTGTGTGTTCATGAATACAACTGTTCTCCTGTGCCTGGAAAGTACATTTCCTTATGGTCATCCACTTCCTCTGGCTCATAACATCTTTCTGTCACCTCTCCCCCAAAGATCCCTGAGCCTTTGGGGAGAGGGTGTGATATAGATACCCCACGTAGGGCTGAGCGCTCTGCACTCTCTTATTCTCTACATCTTGACCAGTTGCAGGTTTTTGTATTAATTGTATTCTACTACAAGAAGCTTCTGTGTTGAGGGTTGAGGGATTCGCTTACATATGGGTATAGCAAAAGTCATTAGGAGTTGGTTTAATATTATGCCCATTCAAATAATAGTATTAGGTTCTCTCCTAGGGCTTATGACCTGTCATTTAGCACAGGTTCTTGGTCTTAATATTGGTGTCAGATATGGGTCTCATCTTGGGTATCAGGCCTTAAATTCAATCAGAGGGTGGTTGGTTACTCCTATGACATTTGTGCAGATATGGCACCACTGGGATGTCTTGCCAGGCCAATCATTATTGTAGCTACAGGATTTCCGGATGGGTGAGCTTGAGGATTATGTTCCTCCTCTAATATTGTGCATAGCATCTCCTAGCACTGTGAAAGTTGGCTAGTAGGGATCAAGTTTTCAGGTGAGTACCAGCTCGATTTCCTCATATTTTATTACTCAAGTATGTGCTGTATACACCGATAGGTTAGCATATTAGTTAGCCCAGAACAGTGGCAATAGCCTGTAAGGTTTATGGTCTATGGGATCTGATTGGTCAACAACTCCAAAAGAGGAAACCCACCACTGACTCTTTTATTTGTCAGCCTCTGGTGTCTACTAGGCCACTGTTGCCTCCTCATTCTAGGGTAACTCAACTTAAACTCATTTTGTGTGTGTGTGTATGTTTGTATTTTAGGAAGCTTCTACAGTAGTAGGCTTCCATGCTGTTCTTTCAAAAGGTCTTTGTTGTTAGCAATTCTTCTGACATTCTCTCCTCTATTCTTCCCTCCCATTCCTCACCTCATTTAACCCTTTATGTTTCATCATTACTCCTTTATACCCCTGTGTTCTAGCTCACCTCCCTTGGAAACACCCTCTCATTATGGTTCCTTACTAACTTCCTGACTTCTATGGATATTCCAAACGAAGAGCATTGCATTAGTTACTGTTCTGTTGCTGTAACAAAACACCATGACCAAAAGTGACCTATGGAGCAAAGAGTTTATTTTGATTTGCAATTCCAGAGGGTAAGAGTCCATTGTGGCAGAAATCCATGGGAGCAGCTAATAGGTGTGGCAGCAGGGGCAAGAAGCTGAGTAATCACACCATTAAACAGGAAGTAGAGAGAACAAACTGCAAGTCGGGCAAGGCTGTGAACTTTCAATGCCCAACCCCAGTGCTCGAGGAGTCTAGCAAGGTTGCATCTCCTTTAACATCCCGAACAGTGCCACAAACTGAGGACCAAGCGTTCAAATGCCTGTGTCTGTGTGTCACACCTTCCAGCCAAATCACCACACATGCATAGCTTAAGATGTAAATCTAACATCCACATGCAAGAGAAAACATATTATGTTGGTCCTTCTGGTTCTGGGTCACCTCCTTCACAACAATTGTTTCTAACTCCATCTACTTAGCTGTTAGTGTCATTTTTCTTAAGACCGAATTGATATTCCATTTAAAGTGTCCATCTGTCCACTGATGGACATCTAGGTACGTTTCCATTTACTGGCTGTTGTGAGTAGAGCAGCGAGGTACATGGATGAGCAAGGATCTCTGAGGTAGGGTGTGCAGTCCTTTGGGTATATGCCTGTCTTACTTGGGTGTCTATTGCTGTGATAGAACACCTGCACCAAAAGCAACTTGGAGAGGAAAGGATTTGTTGCAGCTTACACTTCCAGGTATGGTTCATCACGGAGGGAAGTCACAGCTGAATACTCAAGACAGGACAAGAGCCTGGATGCAGGAACTAAAGAAAAAGAGAGGAATCCTGCCTACTTACCCTCCAGGTCTGCCTGCCCAGGGGCAGCACCACTCACAATGGACAGGGAACTCCTACATCAATCATTAATCAGGAAGGTTCCCTACAGACTCCTCTACAGCTAATTCTGTGGAGGTATTTTCTTAAGATTCTCTCCAAATAACCCAAGTGTGTGTCAAGTTAACATAAAACCGGCTAGCCCAATGCTCAAAAGTGGTATCAGCGGGATCATGTGGTAGGTTTATTTCTAGCTTTTTTTTTTTTTTTTGGATTTCCAGAGTGGCTGTACCAGTTTGCACTCCTACCAGTAGTGAATAATTGTTTCCCCTTACCCACATGCAAGCCAGCATTTGTTGTCTTTTCTTTTTCTCTTAGCCATTCTAACTAGGGTAAGATTTTCTCTCAAAGTGGTTTTAATTTACATTTCCCTGATGGCTAAGTATGTTAAACATTTATAAAAGTATTTCTCACCATATGCATTCCATCATTTGAGAACAAACTCTGTTTAGTTCCATGCCCCATTTTTAAATTAAGTTGTTTTTAGCTCTTTATATATTCTAAATACTAACTCTCTGTCAGATGCATAGCTGGTAAATATTTTTTTTTACCCATTCTGCATGCCGCCTTTTCATTCCTGTGATGGTCTCCTCAGCTGTAGAATACCTTTTAGTTTCATGGGGCTCCATTTATCCCTTATTGGTTTTAATTAATGGAGGTGACACCAGAGTCTTGTTCAGAAACTCATTTCCCATGTATATTCAAGCATATTTTATACTTTCTCTTCTTTCTGAGTCAAAGTATCAGATCTTTTGTTGCAGTTTGTCTTGGGGTTTCTATTCCTGTGATAAATATAATAACCAAAAGCAACTTGGGGAGGAAAGATTTATTTTGCTAACATTTCCACATCACTGCCCATCACAGAAAAAGATCAGGGCAGAAACTCAAGTCAAGAACCTGGAGGTGGGAACTGAAGCAGAGACCATGGAGGAACACTGCTTACTGGCTTGCTCCCCATGGCTTGTTCAGACTGCTTTCTTAGAGCATGTAGGAGCATCAGCTCAGGAGTAGCATTGCCCACTGTGACCTAGGCCCTACAACATCAATAATCCCACAGGTCATTCTGTTGGGGACATTTTCTCAATTGAGTTTCCTTCTTTCCAAATGATGTTAACATGTCAAGTTGACACAAAGCTAGCCAGTATAAGGTCCTTGATCCATTTGGAGTTGAACTGTGTGCAGAGTGAGAGATAAGGATCTGGTTTAATTCTATGTACAGCTACCCAGTTTGACTAGTACTCTTTTTGGTGTTTCTGTCTATTCTCCAATGTGTATTGGCCTCTTTGTCAGAAATCAAGGGACTGTATGTACTTGCATGTAAGTCCTCTATTGTAGTGCATCATTTAATGTGTCTGTTTTATAACAGTACCACACTATTTTTATTATTGTAGCTTGATAGTATAACTTGAAATATAGGTGGTGATGCCTCCAACAGGTTTTTTTCATCATTCAGGAATGTTTTTGGCCATCTTTGTGGTGTGTGTGTGTGTGTGTGTGTGTGTGTGTGTGTGTTTCTCTATGAAGTTTAAAATTATGTTTCAATTTCTTTGGAGATCTGGGTTAGAATTTTGGTAGAGATGGTGTTAAATCTGCAGATTGCTTTTGGTAGGATGACCATAGTCACAGTATTAATCCTACTCAGCCACAATCAGGGAGGTCTTTTTGTCTTCTGGTATCTTCTTAAGTTTTTTTTTTTTTCAGTGTCTTAATGTTCTCACTGCATAGGTCTCTCACCTCCTAGAATACATTTATTTGAAAACATTTTGTTTGTGGCCCTTGTGAATGGTATAATTTTTCCTAATTTTTTTTCAGTATGTTTGTCATTTGTATATAGGAAGGCTACTGATTTTGCATGTTAATTGTGCATCCTTCTATTTTGCTAAGTGTATTTATCTGTTGAAGGAATTTTGTGGTGGACTCTAGGGAGTTTTCTATACAGAACAATATCATTTGCAAATAAGGACACTTTGACTTTCCCATTTGTATTCCCTTTGTCTTCATTTGGCTTTGCTAAAACTTCAAGCACTCTATTAAACAGGAGGGGAGAGTGAACATCTTGTCTTGTTCCTAATTAACTGAAATGATTTTGGCTATGGGTTTGCAGTTTATTGCCTTTATTATGTTGAGATATTTCTCATTCTAAATTCTTCAACAATTTTATGTTGTGGAGATGTTAGATTTTGTCAAAGGCCCTGTCTGTATCTAATGAGATGGCCTTTGTCCTTGATTCTATTTATGTGGTAGATTTTATTTATTAATTTATGTATATTAAATCATCCCTGCAATCTTGGGATGAAGGCAACTTAATCACAGAAGATATTTTTTTAAAATAAACTTTACTATAAAATTTGCACGTAGATAAAAAGTATCACACCCCCAAATTAACCAGATCTAAAGTGTTAATGTTTTTAATGTGTTCTTGAATCTTCTTTGAAAGTTTTATTAAGAATTTTTGTAGTTGGGGGAGGGGAAAGTATGATCAAAATGTCTTACATGAAATTCTCAAAATATAAAACATTTCAAAACAGAATTTTTGTATCCATCTTCATTAGATATTGGCATATATATTTATATATGTGTATATAAATACAAACACACATTAGATCTTTGGTTTTGCTTTAGGGTAATAATGGCTTTCTAAAAATAATTTGGAAATGTTTTTTCCTTTTCTATTTTATTAAATAATTTGAGAAAAACTGGTATTAGTTATTTTTGAAGGTCTGATAGAAGAATTCTGCTCTGGCCTTGGGCTTTTTTAGCTGGGAAATTTTAAATTACTGAATCCCATTGGATATTATGGCTCTATTTAATTATTTACTCCATCTTGATTTAACTTTGGTAGGTAATATAAATTTAGAAATATATACATTTCTTTTAATTTTCTAGTTTCCTGGAATATAGATTATAAAATCTATTCTTATGATTCTCTGAATTTCTTCAGTGTTTTAGATCATTATTTTCATTAATTTGTTTCCTTTCTTTCTTTGTTTCTTTGTTTCTTTCTTTTTTTCGAGACAGGGTTTCTCTGTGTAACCCTGGCTGTCCTGGAACTCACTCTGTAGACCAGGCTGGCCTCAAACTCAGGAATCCGCCTGCCTCTGCCTCCTGAGTGCTGGGATTAAAGGCGTGCACCACCACTGCCCCGCTATCCTTTCTTTTTTTATTAATCAGGTTAAAAGTTTATCAATATTGTTAGCTTTTTCAAAGAACCAACTCCTTGTTCCATTGAATCTTTTTTTTCCCCATTTCTATTTCATGAATTTCAGTCCTGATATTGCATATCTCTTCTTATCTAGGTCTTTTTTTTTTCCAGGGGAGGGGTGTTATTCTTGTTTTTCCAAGTTCTTTACATATATTATTAAGTTATTAATTTGAGATTTCTCAAATGTTTTGATGTAGACATTTAGAGCTATGAACCTTCCTCTCAGTACTGCTTTCATTGTGTCCTACAGGTTTTAGATGGTATTTTTATTTTCATTTAATTCTAGGAATTTTTAAATTTCTTTCTTGATTTTTTCCCTTGATCCAATTATCATTCAGTAGTATGTTGTTTAGTTTTCATGAGTTTGTGTACTTTTTGTGGTTCCTATGGGTGTTGATATTCAGCTTTATTGCGTCATGATGAGATAGAACACAGGATGGTATTTCAATCTTCATATATTGAAGCTTGTTTTGTGTCCTAATATGTAATCTATTTTGGAGAAAGTTCCATGGGCTGCTGAGAAGAACAGTCTTTGTTATTGTTTGTGTAGGTAGGATATTTTGTAGGCATTTGGTTAGCCTGTTTTATTTATGATGTCATATAACTTTAGAGTTTCTCAGATTAGTATTTTTCTAGATGACCTGAGTTTACAGATGAGGGTGGGATAGTGAAGTCACTCACTATCTCTGTGTTTTGGCTAATCTGTGGTTTTAGAGCTAATATTTTTATGAAGTTGGCTGCCCTTGTACTTGGAGTGCATATATTTAGGGTTGTAATGTCTTACTGGTGGGTTTTTCCTTTAATGGGTTTGATTGGTTTTAGTCCTATTTGCTTAGAATACCCATTTCATCTTTGTATCCTAAGGCTGTATCTATCATTGGTTGTGAGGTGTGTTTCTTGGAGGGAAGAAAAGGATGGATTCAATTTCCTAACCCAGTCTGGTAGTCTGTCTTTTATTGAAAAGACATGATGGTTTGAGACCATCAGTATTTAGGATTGTCATTAAAAGATGCATATCAATTATTTCCATTTTGTTGGCTTTGTAGTATTTTCTCAGCTGTCTTTCAGTTATCTATCCTAGCACTGTTGATTAATTCTCTGTGACCTCTTGGATGTGTGCATCCTTCTCTTCAGACTCAAGTATCCTCTCTAGAGCTGGGTTAGTAGTGAATTCCTTAAATCTCTGCTCATCATAGAAAGCTTCCCCCTCAGTTATGAATGCTGGTTTTGCTGAATATAAGTGATTCTGTGGCCCTGTGGAACTTGTAGAACATTGGTCCAGGATCTTAGGGCTCTTAAAGTCTCCATTGAAAAGCCAGGTACTATTCTGATAGGCTGCCTTTATATGTGTTGGTCTTTTTCTCTTCATGCTCTCAATATCCTTTCTTTGTCTTGTACCTTAAATGTTTTAACCATTATGTGTGTATTATGTGTGTAATATAGGAAGTTTCTTTTTCAGTCCTATTTATGCTGTAGATGCCCCTTATACCTTTATAAGCATCTCGTTTCCTTAGATTTGGAGATTTTATTCTATGATTTTGCTGAAAATATTTTTGTATGACTTTTACTGGGCTTTCTTCCTCTATAATTACCTTGCATAGTTCCTTTAATAGTTTCCCAGATTTCTTTCATATTCATGGGTTATTTTCACTTGTTTATTTAGATTTAACATTTTCTTTGAGTAATCAAATTCCTTTACTTTGTCTTCATTTCTTGATAGTCTTTCTTTCATTTGATTAATTCTTTTAGTGAGCCATTCCATTAATTTTTAAAACTTTCCTTGACTGATTTTTTTTTTTTTAAATTTCAAGTTGTATTTCAATTTGGCTTTTCTTCAGAAACTGAATTTTATTTAAATTTATCTCTTCATTAAATTTTACTATCACATCACAAATTCTTTTAATTATTTTATTCAACTGGTTATTCATGTTTTCTAGTCTTTGTTGCAGAATTTATGCATATGGTCTTTTAGTTCCATGAACGTACTTATAATGGCTACTTTGAAACCATTGTCTTATTCATCAAATAAGTTGCCTTCTTTCAGGGAACACACCATGAGAATACAAATTTCTGAAGGATATATATATATATATTCTTGGTTATTCATGTCTGTTTTTTTTGTGATGGGACCTAGGCATTTGGAGTTAGGTTGTTGGTACTGGTTTTGGTATTGATGTCTGGTCTCACTTTCATTAAGTGAGTGTCTGGATCTTTACTTGCTGTTACCCCACCTTGTAAATTTGTGGACTAGGTGAATGATGCTTATGTTCATTCTTAGCACAGCTCTATGTTGATATGTGAACTGGGTGTCAGAAGTATTTTCATATTACCTAGGGATAAGTGAGACTCCTTAGCATAGGAGGAAACCTTCTGTAGCAGTAGAATAGCCTTGTGGCTGATCTTTAGAAGTCTGTGGAGAGCTTCTTGGTTTCTACAGGTTGTCCTTGAGTTTCAGGGGTTGGTGCCATGGAAGTGGATAGTGCTTCCTTAAGGTAGAGTACAAGACACCACACCATCCTCAGGTGTAGTGGAGTCTCCCACTGGGGTCAGGAACATAGGTTGCTATGTGGTTCCCAGGTGACATATTACATGGGATGGTTGGCAGGCAAGTGAGTGGTCCCTGCTTTGGAGGGTAGCTCCCTGAGGGTCAGGGCTGTAGGATGGCATGGGGTACTAGGGTAGCATGGTGGGCAGCAACATTACAGATTTTGAAGTTATCTTATGTGCTGAGTGCTGCCTCAGCCCTAATGTTCTCATTTAAATGATATGCATGTTTTGGGCATGAAGATTTTTTTCCAAGCTCCCAAAAGGTCATGCTGTGTACTAAAGTTTGAGAGCCAGTGATTTAGAAGCTTTGTATTCACTAAGGACTCAGTTAATCCTGGGCTGGAAGTTAAGCCCTCTTGGTCCTGTCTTGGACTTTGAAAACTGGTAATGTATTCTCTAGACAATGGGGAGTGTGATGGAGGATTTTTGTTAGGACATTTTTATACAGTTATTATGAACTTTATTACATTTACTTCATCTACCCACCCAAAATCTTTTATACTGTTTGACTTTAACTTTATTTTTGAGATGTGATTTCATGTAGCCCAGGAGGACTTTAAATTCTCTATGTGGCAAACAATGACCTTGAACTTCTGATCTACCTACCTCCAACTCCAAGTGCTGGAATTAGAGGGTTATTTGATGATGATGATGATGATGATGATGATGATGATGATGATGATGGTGATGGAAACCAGGGCTTTATGCATATCAGGCACTCTACCCACTGAGCCATATCCCCAGCCTTCAAAGTTTTTTGTTTTGTTTTTGCTTTTTGTCTTTAATGAGTGACACACTGGTTAAGTTTCAGAAAAATACTTTTGGCCATAAGTAAAATATGAGTGAGGCCAGAGACAGGAAGGTCAGGTAGGATGGAGTGGCAGTAGCCAGGTCCTGACTTAAACTTTGACATCATGTGAAGGGAGGTGTAAAAGAAAAGAACTGAAATCTATTCTTTATCCTGTTTCCAGTTGTGGAATTTCTTTCTTGCCTTTTTGGTAAGCATTTAAAGAACTCTAGTGATTCTTACAGGTTGACATTAAATAAGAACATCTGTCAAAACCTCACACATTTATTGGTCTCAGAATGGCACAAACATGAATAACCATCCCGTTAAAAGTTAAGGGATACAGTGAGCTTCATAACGACACAGTTAATCTTGGCAGTATAGATCATTAAGCTCCCATATGGATTTTTCACCACGAAGGGAAACATGAGTAGTTGGCTACTTCAAATTGATCCAATTACTTGGATGGTTGCCAAATATCCAATTAAAGCTGTGATATGAAGATGACTTTAGTCAATATATCTTTTAAAATGTTTTTCCCCACCCATCCTAATGCCTTTACCAATTAAGACATTTTACCGTTATCAGTTCTGTGGTGTTAATATGACTCTGGTGATGAGATGATTGGATTTTATTTGCTATGTGTTCCACCAAAAACAGTTGCTAGTGTCTAGCCTAACCATAGATACATAGTAAAGAGCTGAAGGCAGAGAGTCAGCTGATAACCCACAGGCTGGCCTGCAGGTGTATAAAACCAATTAGAAAATTATGATTTGCCTTCTAAACTGACTCAACACAATATTATACTCTCTATCAATGTAAGGTAATTTTAAAAACATGATCCTTTAAAATACATACACAAACGATCTGTGGAATGTGTAGCTGACAAAGATTTTCTCCCACTCTGTGGGAAAACTCTTCACTCAATTAACAATTAACTCTACAGAAATATTCTAGCCTCATGACATCCCACCTGTCTCACCTTCTATGTTAACAAGGGTCCTAGTCATGAGGTCTTTACCTGTGCCCTATACCCCACTTTTTGTTCTAGCCATTTTGTTTCTCATTATTGGGTTTTATGTTGAGGAACCGATCCCTCTGAAGTTGAGTTTTGTGTAGGGTGAAAGAGAAGGTTCCAGTTTCATTTTTCTGTGTGTTTAGATCCAATTTTCCCATCACTATTTATTCAAGATCTTGTCTTTTCTCTAATGTATATTTTGGGCATCTTTATAAAAAAATCATATAAGTACTTGCATGGATACTGGGTCCTCTTTTCAATTCCATTGATCTGAGTGCTTATTTTATGCCAGTACTCTCCCCCCACCCTTTTTATTTTTTAAATATAGTAGCTCTGTAGTATGCTTTGAAGTTGGGTGGGATGACATGTCATAAAATTATATATAGTTGGCCTGGAATTCACTATGTAGGCTAGACTGGCCTCAAACTCACATAGGCCTGCCTCCTTAATGCTTAGATTAAAGGCATTCATCACCATACCTGGCTTGGTAGTATTCTTTTTGTGGAATATTTCTTTGGCTATCTTTGTTGGCCACATACATTCCGAGATACCTCCTCCCCGCCTCCCCAGTGACTATGAAGAACAGTCCTGGAATTTTGATTGCGATTTCACTGACTCTGCAGATTACTTTTAGTGGGCTGGCCATTTATCAAAGTTAATTTTCCAATACATGAACATGAAAGGTGTTTTTGTCTGGCTGTGTCAACCTCAATTTCTTTCTTCACAATCTTCAAGTTTTCATTGTAGAGGTCTTTTGTTCCTTTGGCTAGGTTTATTGCAAGTGTTTTATTTTTCTTGTGGCTTTTGTGAATAGAATTGTTTATCTGATTTCTTTTTTTCTTTTTCTTTCTTTCTTTTTCTTTTCTCTTTTTTTTTTTTTGGTTTTTCGAGACAGGGTTCTGATTTCTTTTCAGATGTTTGTCTCTGGTATATAACAAAGCTACTGATTTGCATGTGTTAATTTTGTATCCTAACACTTGGCTGAAAATATTTGTCAGCTCTAAGAGTTTTAAAACATATTTTAAAAAACTATATATTTTATTTGTCTTCTCTCTCTCTCTCTCTCTCTCTCTCTCTCTCTCTCTCTCTCTCTGCCACACGTTTATTGGGATGCCCGAGGACATCAAAAGAGAGCATCTGATCCCCTTGAGACTGGAGTTCGACATGGTTGTGAATCACCATATGTAGCTGGACCTTTGTCTACTTTGTGGATCCTTATTTTTTTACCCTTGCAACCCCCTAACTCTAGATAGGAGACAGAAAAGGATAGAGGCAAAAGGGGGAGTTGTTATCATTATACTACTTCCTGCTGATTAGGGCCATTGAGTTCCTTGGGGTAAGTTTGATCTTCACCATCAGGTTATTTCTTCTTGTTTCTCTTTTGTCCACAACTACTTAACAATCCTCAACGAACAGCATCCAACCAACAGCCCACCAACAACAACCTCACTTCTTGGGACCCTAGAATTTATATACTCTTAGATGAGTCTTCAGAAATCCCAACATCACAAAATCACAGAAACTATCTGCCACTGGCAAAAATACCCCTGCTAGAGCATGAGGCAAATCATAGTCAGCTGCTGTCTGAAGCAGCCCCATATCCCACACCTGGGATTAAGATGAAATCACATTCTTATATTTCTGGGTTTTAAAATTTGTAATACAACCATGTGGGTGCTGAGAACTGAACTCAGGTCATCTGTAAGAACAACAGTGCTCTTAACTGCTAAACAAACTCTCTAGCCCTTCTAGAATTTTTTTTATTGAGTCTTTCAGGTTTCTTTTGTATAGATTCATACTGTCTGCAAATAGGGATACTTTGACTTTCTCCTTTTGAATCCATTTTGTTCCCTTCTCTCATATTATTGTTCTAAGACTACAAATGCTTTGGGCAACATGAGAAGGGAGGGCAAGCACCTGGTCTTGATCTTTCTCTTACTGGGACATGATGAATTTTTGTCCATTTAGCATGATGTTTATATGTTTGTAGTATAAATTCTTTAATACACTGAGGTATGTTCTCACCATCCCTAGTCTCTCCATGAAGTGATGCTGGAATTGTTCAAGGCCTTTTCTGTATCTATTGAGATGATCATATGATTTCTGTCTTTGAGTCTACTTATGTAATGGATAGCAGTTTTTGTTAGTTTGTTTTTGAGACAGGATTTCTCTGTGTAGCTCTGGCTGTCCTGGAACTTACTCTGTAGATCAGATTTGCCTCAAACTCAGAGATTCACCTGCTTCTGCATCCCAAGTGCTGAGATTAAAGTTGTGTCCAACTACCATCCAGCTATGGATAAGAGCTAATTTTTTATTTTACATACAATGAACCTATCCCATATCTCTGTAATAAAATAAACTTTGTTATGGTGAATGATCTTCTTGATATGATTTTGCATTGGTTCTGCTCGTATTGTGTAGAGTATTTTTGTATCTGTGTTCAGTGGGGATATCAGTCTATAATATTTATTTTTGTTTTGTATTTATTTGTTTTGGGTAAAATGGGAAAAGCTGGCTTTGTAAAGTGTTTGGCAGTCTTCCCTCCTTTTTTATTTCATAGCATAATTGAAGTAGTATTGGTGTAAAATTCTGTGGTGAATTCGTCTGGTCTTGGGTTTTTTTTTTTTTTTTTTTTCTACTTTGAATCCGTTGCTGTTTAGGGATCTGTTTAAATAATTTATTTCTTCTTTAAATTTTGGTGTGTGATATGTATCTAAAGATTTATCCACTTCTTTTCAATTTTTCAGCTTAGTGGAATGTTCTTGTGATTTTTTGAATTTCATTGGAATCTGTTGTACTGTTTCCTTTTATATGAATATGAAGTTTCTCAAGTAGTAGAAACATGGCCTTTCCAAACACCCTTAGCGTTAGTTATCCCACCTCAACCCTCCACCTTACTCTTCCATCTTGGCTCTATTAAACCTCCTTCCCCATTGATACCATTGATAGTCATAATTATGGGAAGATGTTATTCCTGTCATTTTGTCGATTTGGTAGATTTTTCATATACTTCTTTTGATGAGTTATCCTAGTATTGTTTATCACTGTGATATCTTTGTTGTATTGATACTCTTCATCCTAACTAATTTCTTGCAGAACCCTCTAGATCAGGCTTAGTTGTCATTAAATTCCTTTAGTCTGTTTTTATCATGGAACATTTTTATTTCTCTTTTATTTTAATGAATAGTTTTTCTAGGTATAATACCCTGTGTTGGTAATTGTAGTCTTTCAGGGCTTGGAATATATCTTCCCAACCCTTCTGGCTTTGAAAGTTTCCATCAAATAATCAGGTATTATTCATATAGGTCCACATTTGTAGGCAACTTGACCTTTCTCTCTCAAAACTTACAATACCCATTCTTTATTCTGTGTTTTTAGTGTCTTAACTATAATAAGTTATAATAAGTGGGGGATTTCTTTCTTGGTTCTCTCTGTTTGATGTTCTGCATGCCTCTTGTACTAGATAGATGTGTCTTTCTCTGGGTTTGGAAATTTTTCTTCTATGATTATACTGAAGATATTTTCTATGCATTTGTTGTTTTATTCCCTTCTTACATGCCCATAATTCAAAGAATTTATCTTTTCATGGTGTCCCAGAGCTCTTTCATGTCTGTTCATATTTAAAAAATTAATTATTGACCATTCTGAATCAATTCCTCTGCTTTGCCATCCACCTCAGATAATCTGTTTTTCACACCATCTATTTCATTCATTAAGTTTTCTACTGAGATTTTTGTTTAGATTTACTGAATTTTTCATTTAGGGTATCATTTCTGTTTGGTTTTCTTCACTAATGCTATCTCTTTATTGAATTCTACTTTTACATCTTTGATTGACTTCCTCATTTCATTCAACTTTTTGTTTTTGTTGTTCTCTTGAGGAAGAATATATATTCATATATTCTTCAAGTTATTTGAATGTAGTTATAATTTTCATGAATTTTGTCTAGAGTTTCTTTCAGATCACTTTCATTGAGATCCATAACTATAGGATTAGACATTTTTGAAGGGACTAAATTGTTGTGGCTTTTTATGCTTTTTTTTTTTCCTATGCTAGGACATGACTATCTTGAGTAGTTGAGTGTATCTTTTTATCTTTCTCCTTCTTTCTTTCTTTCCTTCCTTCCTTCTTCTTTCTTTCTTTCTTTCTTTCTTTCTTTCTTTCTTTCTGTATTTCTTTTAAAGTCACCTTTACTGCAGTTATATATAAGACTCGGGAGGAACTGTTGTAAGAGGGTTGAAACACTGTTGTTCTTTATGGGATCAATATTTGAGGGATGTGAATTCTATCCTTAGTCTCCTTCTATTTGTGATAATAGTCACAAGTCACAGGATGGCACACCACTTGTTTGTTCTGTTCTCTGCCACCAGAGGGCTTTTCCCACTTGGATACACTACCTTGAGTCAGTTCTGATCAACTGAAGTTTAGGAGTATAAGATTCCTGAAAGTTATGTTTGGAGTTGGAAGGCCTAAGGAGTAGTGAGGAATAGGAGTTACTGTATGTTTATATTTTTTCAAAACCTAGTTTAATAAGGGTACTTAAATGTTTTAATGTCCCTTCTAGTCCACTACTCACCAGAGGCAGTAAAAAGGAAAGGTTAGAGGAAAGGAAGATGTCGGCCTTTTTAGAATTAGTTCTTAGAAGCAAATCCAACGTACATTGTTAGGATATCAGCAGTTCAGTTCACACAAATCAGCAACAGTAGCTAGATCCACTCGAAAACACCATTCAGAAATCAGCAATGGCAATTCAATCCAGAAGAAACCCCGAGGCTCTGTCAATTGGTCCAAGTCAAAGAAAGCAGCAAGAAGCCAATGGAACACTGCCAGAAGTTCTTCGATTCATTTCTCTCTATGAAGTCACGACAATGATCAGCAAAGAGTGGCAAGGTGAACCAATACCACACAGTGTCATCTACTGCCTATTGGGATATATTTATGCTCTTTCCTAATATCCTGTGTTCTCTCAAGCATCTATTCTAGCAAAACATTCATGTCTTTTTTCCAGAAAACTTCCAGAAAAACACCACCTGTCTGTTCTCAGCAAAACATCCTCTCATAAGAAAATTTCCAGCAAAACATCACATGACACAATGAGTCTCCAAATAAACCAGAAATTTCCACTTCAGGTTACTTTAGCAGAATGAGGAAAGAGTCCCGGAAGGAGTTAAATGGCCAATGGGATGGCGTCTTAGTTAGGGTTTACTGCTGTGAACAGATATGACCAAGGCTACTCTTATAAGGACAACATTTAATTGGAGCTGGCTTACAGGTTCAAAGGCCAGTCCATTATCATCAGGGTAGGAACATGGCAGCATCCAGGTAGGCATGGTGCAGGAGAAGCTGAGAGTTCTACATCTTCTTCTGAAGGCTGCTATCAGAATACTGACTCCCAGGCAGTTAGGGTGAGGGTCTTAAAGTCACAGTGACATGCCTACTCCAACAAGGCCACACCTATTCCAACAGGACCACACCCTCTAATAGTGCCACTTCCTGGGCTGAGCATAAACAAACCATCATAGATGGGAAGGAGAGAAACCTATTTCATGGTGCAGGGAGATGGGATATTAGAAGATCTGGGCAGCCTATCGTGTAGAAAGGAGTGGAGCCTAGGTGGTAGCATGGGGGCATGAGATCTGAGAGAAGCCGGGAACCTTGGCAGATCAGGGAAGTGAAATCATGGAGGTGTTTCATGACCTCCATGGGAGGGGAGGTTCTATCTGGATATAAGGGAATACGAAATGCCAAGTATCCAGGTGAGTTGGTGGAACAGAGAGAAGTAAGATTCTGGAGAAACTGATTAGGAAGTCTGGTACCTTGGAGCACAAAGAACCAGGTAGCCAGGCAACCTAAGGAAGCTGGTTTTTACACTCATTATTTATTTATGTTTGTAGGGGGATGCAACACACACAGCACAGCATGCGAGTGGAGATCAGAGGGTAGCTTTTAGAAACTGGGTCTCTCTCTCCTTCATGTGGGCTCTGTGAATCAAACTCAGTGTTGGTAATCAGGATTAGCGGTAAGAGCCTTTACCCATTAAGTTTTCTCACTGGCCCAAACTTGCCACCCTTGCAACGATCCTTGATATTACTTGATCTCACAATGCTAATGTGTTCATCAGTGAGCATGGAAGACATTTGCAGTAACACAGCATTATTTAACCAACTATAGATACAGAAGCTATAAGTACTTCCGAGAACAGAGACGATGCTAAGATGCAGAAAAACAGCAAGTGATGAAATTTTGAGTAGTTCTATCTTATATCCTTAAAGTAATTCAATTGATTTTAAGTTGGTATAATTTCATTCTTGTTCTGGCTCACAGAAGTTCTGAAAATTTAAGTCTTCTTTCCCAAGCTAGTATAAGCTGGTGCCAGCACAATCACTGCTAGGAGATGGAAGCTGGAGGATAACACCTAGCATAGCACCAAGCATAGGCATTGCACACCTCAGTGGCTGATGTTATTGACGTTGTCTGGGCTTTCTATATTGTGCATGATTTAACTGATTAGAGAAGAAAACAGTTTACTTGGACTGGTTGGCAGACAATTTAACTTAGTATGTAGTAAATCTGACTTTTAAAATATAGCACTAAAATTTATGTTGAAATAGAACTTAGTAAAACAATAGAGATTTCCCCTTACCGTAATGTTGGAGTATGCTAATTATTTGTCTTGTTGCTGCAACGACAAGAACCGACAAGAAACAATGAAAGGAAGGAAGGAAAGAATGAATGAATGAATGAATTATGCTGTCTTACAGTTAGAGGGGATACATTCCACCATGATGGGGAAGGCATAGCATTGGAAGTGAAAGAGGGGCTGATCACATTGTGTCTCCAGTCAGGGAGCAGAAAACAAACAGGAAGTGGATCAGGATATGAAATAACAAGGCCCACCCCCAGTGACCCACTTCTGAGGGTGGGAAGTAGAAGCCAAACTGGGTGACTCTCTAGTCACTGCGTGTGTGTCTTCCAAGGCCTTGTATGGTGTGGGATGGAGTGATTGATGGCTGGGTACAGGAGAAGGAAAAACAGAGGTCATGCCAGCTGGAGGTCAGAGAAATTCATTTGATTTTCTCACAGACTAGTGTCTAATACTCATGTTGTGCTAAATATTATTTGATAGGAAATATGTACCTTAAATGTGTTTAACATTTACCACATAATGGCATCTGTGAGATGTCAATGGTAGGTTGGTTTTGTTTCTTTTTCTTTTAAAAAAAATTCTTTAAAATAGTTTTCTTTGTTGTGCAGGTGTGGCACGTATGAACGTCTTTGTGCCCTTTGGCATGTATGCAGAGATCAGAGGACAACCTGGGCTGTCAGCCCTCACTTCCCACTGTTTGACAGTCTGTTTGTATTTGAGGTTCTGTTTCCCGGGCCAGCTGGCCTGTGAGAACCCAGGATTCTCTGTCTCTACACCTCACCTCACCATAGGAGTGCTGGCATCACAGGCCATACAGGTTGTGCATTAAACCGTGTGGATCCTGGGTAACCGAGCTCCAGCCCTCAAGTTTCAGAGCAAGCACTTTCCCCTCACAGAGCCGCCTTCCAGTCCACACGTGTGCTCCTTACACTTTCTGCAGAGAGAAGCTGAGCTTCTGCATGGTTCTCTTCTCGTTGTTTACCAAGAAGCATCATGATGCAAACATGGAGAGCAAGCTCCACAATAGTGTTAAACACAACGTAAAGGGAGTAAGATTTTTTTCAGGGTTCCCCAACCGCACCTCTCTCACACACTAAAAGACAAACTAAATACACGACTAGAACCCCATCAGCAAATGTCCTTAGAATTAACTCCATAAATCAGTTATTGACATTATCCAGATCTTTCGACTGATACACCAATGAAACCCAGAGAGGTTAAACCCCGGGGTCATGCACCATAGGTGGGGGCTGATACAGGTGCCAGAGCCGGCTGTCTCTTCCCTACACCCCAGTGCGAGCTCCTTCCTTAATGAATCTGCTAAGCAGACTAGGTTTCCTGAGAGAGGAAGGTTTAAGCACCAGGCACAGGTGGACTGCTGCCTCGCAGAGTATGACAGGAGAAGAAAACCTCAGGCTTCCTGAGACTGGATGTATACTTGGCTGTAGTAGAGTGGCTGAGCAGGAAAGGAGGGAAGACAGAAGGCTGATTTGGTGGAGGGCCATGGAAGGAATAAAATTAGTCACTGTAGCTACAGAATAGAAGCCCTGAAACTACATGGAATCTATAGAGTCTCAGGGTGGGAAAAAACTTGAGAGCCATCTGCCTAATACATAAATTTGCTCTGCATATTGACAAGGTGGTGGCTCAGCCTCCTTGGATGTCCTTGTAAATGGAGAACTCATTAGCTTCTTTCCACAGATGGCACAACAGAAAATTCTTCCCCATGTGGAACCTCAATTTGCCAACTAGTAATTTCTACTCTGGCTGGGAGTGGGTCCTTGGGTCACACATGAGCTTTGTGCAGAGCCATCTCTGGGGCCAGACCACCCATGGAGGCCTTGTTTTCTGGTCATTGACAGGCTTCTGAGGCTTTTCTTTATTCACACTAGCTAGTATAACAGCCAGTAAGGCTGATTTTATGTGCTTCATGTCAGTGGCTTTGTGTACATTTATTTTTCAACATTAATGATTGAAACTAAGGCATGTAGTGCTCTGACCAAACTCCATGCACAGGCCCTGATTTTTCCACTTTTAAAAAATTTAAGGTAGAATTTTAGTTAATGTAAAGGTTTTAAAACATGAGAAGACCAGACTGATTTTGAAATCATTCTACAGCCCAGATAGACCTTAAAAATGTGATCCTCCTGCCCCAGGCTCCTCTGCTGAGATTCTACACCTGTGCCATCCAGCAGAGCTTATATATGTTTTCTATGTCGTTATTTCTGTACCAAAGTTGTGCAAGTTGAGGATCAGAGTGCTTCCATGTCTGGCTCAGGGTCACTTGGAGACCTTGTACTTGTAGCAGTCTGGGCTTGTGTACAGGCAGGTTCACCTTCTGGCTGTTTTGTGTTGCTACAATATAATTCTCAAGACTAGGTAGTTGTACTGGCTAGTTTTGTGTCAACTTGGCACAAGCTGGAGTTATCACAGAGAAAGGAGTTTCAGTTGAGAAAATGCCTCCATGAGCTCCAGGTGTAAGGCATTTTCTCAATCAGTGATCAAGGGGGGAGGTCCCCTTGTGGGTGGTGCCATCTGTGGACTGGTAGACTTGGGCTCTATAAGAAAGCCAGCTGAGCAAGCCAGGAGAAGCAAGCAAATCAGTAAGTAACATCCCTCCATGGCCTCTGTATCAGCTCCTGCTTCTTGACCTGCTTGAGTTCCAGTCCTGACTTTCATTAGTGATGAACAGTAGCCTGGAAACGCAAGCCAAATAAACCCTTTCCTCCCCAACTTGCTTCTTGGTCATGATGTTTGTGCAGGAATAGAAACCCTGACTAAGACAGTAGTTTACAAAGAATACAAGTTTATTCTTACAGTTCTGGAAGCCAAGAAGGCCAACATTATGGTGCTGTAGGCTGGGTGGGTACAGTAAGTGCCATCTCATCACAGAAGGTACTAGGGCAAGAGAGTGCAAAGCATTTCTCACAGTGACCTTAGTCCACCAGGGGGTGTCACTTTCAAGTCCTAAGCACTCCATGGGCACATTTGGAGGATTAACTTCCCAATGCATCAATTTTGGGGATCACATTCAGCTCATAGCGAGTTTCTAAAAATAGAACATCCACTTTACCTAGCATAAACGAGAATGCTCTGGAAGGTAGGGGCTACCTAGTGCTTGCAGCTTGTACAATCCTTCCCTAAGAAGGGCTTCCTATTGGCTTCATACCCTGATACTCCAGTCTGGAAATGCTTAGTATATTTTGAACAGGGAGCCCTGAAGTTTCATTTTGTACCAAGACTCAAAATTATTACCTGTTCTTGGTCTACTGTGGAAAAGAAGGAAGAAAGCGATCAAGCTGATGAATAGCCCCTCTTCTGGCAGTGTGCTGCATCTGGTGTTCTGCAGGTGAATATATGTCTGAGTCATCTTTAAAACCCACGCCTCGTTCAGTGGCTCCTACTCCTACCGCCAAGGAAATCCTGGGATGGGAGCTGCAAGGTCGGCATGGAGCAGCAAGTTTTACCTTCCTTGTATCTTCAGTTCTGTGCTGGGGACAGGCTGAGTTCTGGCAGGGAGACTTTCATGGTTTTGCTTTTTTTGTCACTTTCTATTTCTTTAACACCATGTCTCCTGTCAAATGAAATTTATGGACACAGAATAGGAATTGGAGTTTAAGATCTTCCCAGGAGGGACCTCTATGCGCTCTCTCTCCCTCTCTCTCTATCTCTCTCTCTCTCTCTCTCTCTCTCTCCCCACTTCCCTCACTTGCACCTCCTCTCTCCTGCTCCTTCCTCCCTCTTTCCCTCCTTTGCCGCCTCCTCTCCTCTCTCTCCTTCTTCCCCCTCCCTCCATTCCCCCTCCTCTCTTTTCTTTTTCCTTCCTCCTTCCTCCCTCTCCCCCTCCCTCACACCTCCTCTCTTCTCTCTTTCCTTTGTCTCTTCTACTTCCTCCCCTCCCCCTCCTTTCTCCTTCCTCTCTCTGTCTCTCTGTCCACCTGTCGTCTGTCTGTCAGGTATCCTGCTTCTAGGCATTTCTGTAGACTCAGTTTGGTCAGTGTACTCTGACCAAGGCTGACAAGAGCATACATCCACCTAGCCTTTCTTCGCAACACCCAGTGTTTGTCACTACTACTGCTGGCTAGGTAGCACCTTGACTTCATCAAGGTGGCAGGTGGGTATTTGGGAGAGAGCACTGGGATGGGGCAGGAAACCTGGGTTTCTACCCTGGTTGATCTTTCAAGAGTGGATGAAGAGGTCAGAGTAGGAAATGGCTAAGGCCTTTTCTTGGTATCCAGCACAGAAGTTTGTGAGGCTTTGTGGTAGGTAATGGAGAGATGTTGAGTTTAGTTTTCCTTCTCTTGGCTCAAAGTAAACAGGCTCTCAATCAATCAGGGGGTATTTGCTGAGGTCTTTTAATTTACTACATTGTGAACACTATGTCAGAATGATAAGTATCCTATCCAGGCAACTGGAGGCTCATTGTGAGGCAAGCGCACATGGCTGATCTCCCAACTGTCACTTACCCATGGAGTCGTCTCTGTGCCAGGCACTTTCCACTTAGTCCAGGCATCTGTCCACGACATCCTTAGAAGGGGAATACACACTCAGCTGCTGTAGTAGTGGACTAGTCAGCTCTTTGTTGCTATCAATAACTGCTTGCCTGAGACAATCAGACGAGAGTACTGGGCTCACCATTTTGAGGTTCTAGTTTATGATCAATTGATCACATATCAATTGATCCCATTGCTTTGTGGCAGCTCATCGTGGCTAGAGTATGTGGTAGAACATACTCTTATGGTGAGAAAGTGAAGTGAAGAGGAAAGGGCTAAGGTGCCGTCAATGCTTCCAAGGTCGTATCCCCAGAGACCTGAAAATGTCTCTGTACTCTCTTAAAGCGTCTAGCATTGCCAAAAGGGTGATGCTGAATACTCCTGATCCAAACCATAGCCTCTAACCTATATTCCTCGCATGTTTTTTGTTCTGTGGCTGTATCAAAAAGAGGGAGATCCATTTTGATAGGAATAATTACTTCCTATTTAGATTCAGAACGGAAAACTGACTGTCAACCATATAGAAACCATATAGAAACCATATAGAAACATGTTCCACCGTTCTATGTTTCTAGAAGCATCTGGAGAAACTAATTTAAGAGGTATCGCAGTGAAGCTGAGGCCGTGCCAGCAGATCTCCTTTCCCCTCCCAAGCCAACATCTGGTCAGCAAGTGTGTTAGTTAGGGCCCTCCAAAGGAACAGACTCTCTCTCTCTCTCTTTTTCTCTCTGTCTGTCTGTGTCTGTGTGTCTGTGTGTTTATTAGATTGGCTTACATAATTGAAAGCTGGATAATACAATGCAGATACCTTGCATGCGGAAGAGCCAAAGAATCTGTTAGCTTCTCATTCTAAGAAACTAGAAGCTCCAAACAAGAGAGGCCAATAATGTAGTCCTGGTCTGAGACTGGTAGCCCAAGAGCTCCCTGAATAGTTGATAGTGTCATCCATGTGATGCTAGATTTGTAGACATGATGAACACAAGAATTACAGGGTCATGGAAGGTTCTACTTATGTGGCTTGGGGGGAGGGTGGCTGGAAATGTGTGGCAGAGTTAGAATTCTTGCAGACAGCCCCCAAGAGAGCAAATGTCTGAAGCTGTGAGGATGGGACCTATGCTACAGTTGGAAACTGTGGTGGTTTTAAGGAAAAACGTCCCCCATGGGCTCAGGTATTTGAACACTTGGTTCCCAGTTGACAGTGCTGTTTGGAGAGGCTCTTGGATATTTAGGATGTGGAGCCCTGCTGGAGGAAGTACACCACCAGGAGCCAGCTTTGGGGATTTATAGCCTTCCCCAGTCCCAGTTTGCTCTCTCTACTTTTTGACTGCGATTGCAGATGCGATCTGTCAGCTTCCTGTTCTTGCAGTCTGCTGTCAAGCCTCCCCTCCTGTTATGGACTCTCCCCATGAACCATAAGCCAAATAATACTTGTTATTCCATAAATTGCTTTTGGTCATGGTGTTTTATCACAGCAACTAGAAGTAACTGCAGGGAATTAGAGACGCTGAGGGCAAGGTGTATGAGCTGAGGATGACTGTAGCTACTGAGCAGAGTCAGGTCAGAAGTAAGGCCTGTGAGCTGCAAGTGACAAGGCCACAGGACTGAGGATACCCAGTCCTTTGGAGCTGGCACAATGCCAGCATGTGTCTTGGGTGGAGCCACGGGGTTTACTGCTTGCCCTGATGGGTTTGGGTCTTGTGTTGGTCTAGTCTTTCCTTACTATTCCCCTGTTCATCTCTTTTGGTGTGGGAATGTTTCTTCAGTGTCACTGGCTTGGCAGTATATGAACTGTTTTATGTTTGTTTTTTTCAAAGAGACTCATAGCCAGGAGTTTGCTCTGAGTCTCAAGATGTTTTGGGTTTGGACTTTTGAACACCACTAAAACTGCTGAGACTTCTGGAGATGGAAGTTGTACATTTTTTGCTTGTACTCAGAATGGTCATGCCATGCAGAATTATGACTTTGTTATTGTCTTTACTTGGAGGATAAAGTTTGGTCTAAGGAGATGTGCTGGCGTGTTGAGTTGCCAAAGGGCAGATTTATGAAGGTTGCTCTTAGCTGCCAACTTCTTTGGACTGAGAAGAGATTAGTCAATTAGTAAAACAAGCCTCCAAGTATACCTTTGAGGGTGTTTCCAAAGAGGACTAACTGGGGGTGGGGTGGGGTGAGGGGACTAGTCTTAAATGCAGGAGGTACCACCCCGTAGGCAGAGTCCACTATGAACCACAAGCAAGAAGTCTGGGGGTCCAGGTGTTCTGTCGATGGTTCCTGGCCATCACACAGTGACAAGCCCGCTTTGCTCGTGCTTCTGTCTCCATGATGCTTAGCCTTACCTTAGGGCCAAAGTGACAGGGCTAGAGGACCATGGGCTAAAGCCTCTGAGACCCTCAACTAGAATAAATGTCTCTTCCTTTTAACTTGCCTCCTCAGGTGCTTCTCACAGTAATGGAGAGTTTGACCAACACAGCAAGTGGCACAGATACTGTGTGTGTGAATATGGGGACAACAATCCCATGCTCCCTGCCACTTGCAGGATGGAGCAGTAGAGCTTCTTGTTGGAACCAGCCAACTCTTAGTCTCCCAAAGTGCTTCTGTTTTGCTTTCTGCCTCCAAAGCTCCAAGTGTTGAGCTTTGCCGCGTTCTTTTCCTTTGTTCCATCTTTCTGGGATGCTATTCCAGCTTGTGAGGTATGACTCAGATGCTTTCCCCGATCTCACCACCCAAAGGTCTCCTCCTGAGGAAGCTTGTCTGCAAACACTCCCAAAATAATCTCCATTGCCCAACACTCAACTTTGTTTTCGTCTTGTTCAGGTTATAAACTTCTGACTTTTTGACCTATGCCTTTATCAGTCACCTTTGCTGTGTGAGGCACTGTCCTGTGCACAGAATACATTTTCACTTCCTGGCCAGGAGAAGGGAGAAGATGAAGACATGGGAAACAATAGAAAAGAAATGTGCTTTTCTTCTGGCTGCAGATGCACAATCTTTCCAAGGGTGAAATCAGCTGCTTGGGAAGGAAGGGAAACCTCACAGAGGGTCTGGCTTTTCTGTTGGCCTGCAAGACAGAGAGGGTAGGAGCAGTTGCTGGCTGCGGGAGTAGGAAGGGTAGCCATCCAATGGTCTGACAATGAAGGGGGATGGTGGAGAATCAGTGTTGGTGCTGGGAAGATGACAAAAGAGGATGGATGGGTGAGACTAGAAAGAGGGCTAGTGTAAAGTGGCTCAGGTAAAGCTTCGGATTGCCCTCTGGGTAGCAGGGAGCTTCCAGGTTCTTCCAAGAGGTCTCCTATTGGTTTAGAAGGTTGATGGGATGGAGGCTGGGGACTGAGCATGGAGACACAATTCCTGTGGGATGTTGACAGCATCCAAGGATGAGAGCTGAGGAGGGGACCTGAGTGAGTAGCAAACACAGACACCACCAAGGCTGTATCTCGCTTGGTATGATCAGGCTCTGGATGAGTTTTAAACATTGCACATAAATGTATGTATACTTTTGTGAACATTTTGTTTTTCATGCAACTCCCTGAAAGTAGGTGACTATTCCTTTGCAGGCTGTAGTTCAGACATCCATGAGAGTTCACTGTGGGAGTGGCAAGCTTGTGCTGTGCCAGTCAGTCTAGTTAGTGGTCAGTAGCTTCTAACCAGTGTGTGTGTGTGTGTGTGTGTGTGTGTGTGTGTGTGTGTGTGTGTGTG
>JADRCH010000155.1:2515049-2530754 GCA_019843965.1 Rhynchomys soricoides | reverse complement strand
GTGTGTGTGTGTGTGTGTGTGTGTGTGTGTGTGTGTGTGTGTGTGTGGTGTTTTGGGCACATTCTGCCATGTTTTAAAAGATTCAGCCCTGCCAAGGATGCTTTTCTTTCAGTTTAAAAGAATGTCTTTCCTATAGTTTCTTGTCATTTCTCCAAGAAAGGTACTGTAGTATTTCATTAAGTCCAATCTGTTATCTGTGTTGTTTATTGCTATTTATGGGCCAGCAATATAAACAATGGGAGTAGGTCATAAGGAGAAAGACTTCCTGATGTAGTCTTCGTGTAGTGAAAAAGTGTTATTCTGTTTGCATGGTACACACAACCCAAAAGGCAGGCAAGGGAGCTTGGAAGAATGTTGCCCAGACCACATAATTGGTTTTTTTTTTGGTTAATTGGTTCAGATGCTGCCTTGTAATCAGTCTTTCTTCTTTCTGTTTCTCTCTGCCTTTCTCTGTCCCTCCATGTGGTTAACTACTTTGCTTTAGTCTTAACTGCTTTAACAGTCTATTTGCTGATCCTCTCAGTGTCCAGATACTGAAAATAAATTTTCTTTATGTTAAGGCTGCTATTAATGTATTCCTGTTTGTCTTTGCCTGAGTTATGAGTATCACTCTGCCCAGAGTATTGCATCATGGCAGTTGTGTAACCTTCCCCAGCACTGCAGTAACTTTAGGGTAGAAATGCCTGAGGAGGGAGAGGAGAGGACAGGCGGCCTTGAATGTGTGGACATTGAAAACAGAGACTGTTCTCTGTAGAGCAATCAAACTAACTTGTCCTGTGCTCCTGATGCTCTTCATCTAAGTTACCCATTGGCCATATTTAATTGTGGAGACCATGTGAGGCACCAGCACCAAGTTTTGTGAAGCATCCTTTGGTACTGTCTTGGTGGGTGCTAACATGCTTGTGAGGCACAAGCTACAGTATTAACTTTAGAGATATGGAAAGCTGAACATTCTTTCTCCAAAGAAGGTCCAAGTGGGCTTGTAACCTGAGCAGGTAAGAGGGGTGACAAGGCCTGGGGAGGTTTGGATATTGAACATTGCTCCTTGTCCTCAGAGGGTACTTATGCATTTTACCTAGGACCTCACCTCAACTACTTAAATCTACCAATCTGTCTAGTTTCTGTGGGTAAAGCAGTGGGACAGTGCTAATCTTTCTTGTGTTAAAGAATACCACAGAATCAGCATTGGAATTTAAGGTTTTATTTTTAAAAGAATTCTCAGAGTATCTGACTGAACAGTCAAGTGTTTTCAACTGTGTTCCAGAGTTACATGGAATCCAGGACAGTGACTTAGGAAGCCTTCCACTAGGAAGGGAATCCTGCCTCCTGCCTCCTCCACTAAAAACAGCAGCAGCAGCAGCAGCAGCAGCAGCAGCAGCAGCAGCAGCAGCAGCAGCAGCAGCAGCAGCAACAACAACAACATGGATTATTGAAAAAACATTCCATGCAATATATCTTGATCATGTTTTCCTTGCCCTCAGTCCCTCCTCGATCCTCCCCACCTCTCCATCACTCAACTTAATGTTTTTTTCACTCACTTTCTTTCAAAACAAACAACAAAAAAGAAACAAAAATAATAACACGAAACAAAAATCAAAACAAACAAAACACTAACACGACAAAAAAATGCCCAAACAAAGCAATATGAAACAAGACATCCACAAAAATACATTGAGGTCATTTCGTGTTGGCTAACTACTCGTAGGCATGGGTTTGTCCTGAAGTGTGGATATCCAGTTCAGACTCCAGTCTTACGGTCCCTTTGCCAGCAGGTATCAGTTGTACCAATTACAGATAGTTTCTTGGTTAGGGAAGGGGTTCAGTGTTGGCTTCTTCCTTTTAGTCCTGGGACCCCATCTGGCTTGAACTTTGTTGGTCTCCTGCTTGCTGCCACAGTCTCTGTGAGTTCCCATGTATATCAGTAGTGTTGTATCTGGAAGACAGTTTCTTAGCAGTCATCCATCATCTCTGGCTCTTTCAATCTTTCTGCCTCCTCTTATGCATGGATTCCTGAGACTTGAAAGGAGAGTTTTGTGGGGCAGTGGACTCTGCCAGGAAACTTGGTAAGGTTAAGTAGGTTCAGAAACCCTGACACCCAGTTGAGGATGGGAGGAGTTTCTCTACTTGTGACTAGATTCCTGGCCTGGAACATGTGACCACAACTCCTCACATAATGACAGAACACAGGATGGGAACCATAAGACAAAAGTCAGCTTTATCCTCTCTTCCTGGATTTTATCTTTTGTTCCTTGTGTTTGAGGGAATCTAAGCTCCCCAGATACAGCCCGTCTCCGAGAAAGGACAACAGTGGCCTAGACCTTCCCAGAGCATACCCAATGTGAGTTGCTCTTGAGATATTGCTTGTGAGCTGTGACCAAAGGACACAGAACCTGCTGTTTATCTGTCCACGGCCATCTCTGAGTCTCCCAGACAGAAAGACCATGAAAATTCTCCTAACAATGGGGTGTCTAATTCCCTCCAGGGAAGACTTCTTTATGACCAGTATTATAGTCTCAGGGAGTCCAGAGGCTTTTATGCCTGTGAAATAATGGTCCTGGTTCTGATAGTGGATCAGTAGATTTCAGTATACAGAAAGAAGTATGTGGACACCAGTTTTGGAGTAAATAGCTCACTAGCTTCTTTTTGAGACTTCTGATTTCTAAGTTTTTGTAAAGAGTTCTCCAGATTCTGCCTAGTCTTTTTCAAGGTGCTTGGAGATGCCCAGCTTCTGCAGGAACAGCTGTTTTACGGGAGTGAGAGAGAGCAGCAGGAGTTGTTTCTGTTCAACCCACCTATGAACATGTGGTGATCATCTTTGCCATCTCTCCATATAAGGACAAAATGTAGTGTACTCTGTGTGTGTCGGGAGGGGGTATGCATGCAATATGTGTGGCATGTGTGTGGAAAAGAACACACACACATGCTTGTATGGTATGTGTGTGTTTTGCATCCAGCATTTGTGTGTGATGTGTGCATGTGTTATCTCTATATGCACATGGTATGTGTGGCGTGTAATGTGTATGTGTGTGGTATGCATGTGTGTGGTAGGTGTGTTCCGCATATAGTATGTGGGTGAGTAGGTTGTATGAATGTGTAGCATGTAAGGTACATGGTGTGCGCATATGTGGCATGTGTGTGGTATAGTATGTGTATGTCATCATGTGTATTTTTGTGTGATTTGGAATGAATGGTGTGACCACATGTCCCCACTTGAAACTCCTCAAGCTACCAAGCTAAGCAGGGCTGACCCAGGTGACCTTGGTAGGAACTGCCAGCTTGAGTCACAGTAACCGGAGATGGGGACTGTTCTGGGAGCCACCTAGGGAAAACTCTTCAATCCTAACTACCCTGCCCCCCCCCCCCGCTTATGTTATTTCCCTTTTAGATTTTATATACTGCATAAAGCTGTATGGCACGTCAGCCTCCCCGTCAAAAACAACACTTGCCTGAGTAGTAATTTCCCTGCCACCCCCTGCTTTCTGAGTGACCCAGGGAGTCTGGCATAGCCACCCTGGAGGCTCATCTGCATGCTTAAAGATGAGCATGTTAAGAATGGCCTCTTTTGCTCTTAACAAAAAGCTTTGAAGATGAAATTAGCATCTGTTTTTGCTTGCCTCTCCCTGTCACTGGAGTTGGAGTGAGGACAGTTGACAGTTCAGAATGACTGACAGGTGTAAAAACTGGCTGGAAGCAGCAATGTTGTCAGGAGACTATGTTTGTGGGTGATCAGACGTGAATTAGACCAATCCATTACACTTGTTTGGTGTTCATTGGGGCTGCAATATTTTTATGCAGAACCTGAGACACAGTTCAGTAGTGTTTATTAGCGACCTTGTTGCGTCCTCTGAGTTATGGACGAGTGGCTCAGAACGCCGGGGGCTGGTATAAATAACTGTGCCACAGTTTCTCCCTGTTCCGTATCCCTGAGGTGATGCTGCCATCTCGGGCCTGGATTTTGAAGTAGAAGATGTGAATGTAGCTTTTCATATCAGAAATATTTATAGAATTCAGTCTGATTGAACAATTTCTAAAGCCCCTGTGTTGGCAATAATACAAGTCAGGAAGGGAGAATCTCTCATTCTATAAAGTACACCCCCAAGGGCTTAGATCTCTTTGGGGTGCTTTTTGGAGAAAAAGTAAGGTTTACCAGCTTGATGAGCTGATTTTCTTTTCTTTCTACTTCTATGAGTGTGTGTGCGTGTGTGAAGTATGTACCTATGTATGTATTAAGATACATGTGTATATGAAGGTCAGAGATTGACACTGGGTTTCTTCCTAGATTGTTCTCTGCTGTATTTTTGAGACAGGGTCTCCTGCTGAACCTGGAAGATTACTGATTGGCTAGACTGGCTGCCCAGTGATTTCTGGGGATGCTCCCATTTTTGCCTCCTGGTGCTATACTTACAGACCCAAACCCAGCTTCTGTGTGGGTGTCTAGGGATCTAACTCAAGGTGCCTGTGCTGCTGCTGCTGCAGGCACACTGCCAGCAGAGCCACTTTCCCAGCCACATTAAGCTGGTTTTAAACTGCAGGTGTGGGCAACAGAGTGTCTAAAAACTCCACAGCACTGGTCAGGAGTATTCCTCGGGTATGGTAATGGTGCCCACACTATCTTTGCAGGAGTCTTGTTACCTGGTGTGGTTGGGCTCCCCATCCTCCACTGAAGGAATCCTGAGGGATGTGTGAGCAGGACCTCCCAGGGCTTGTGGAGCTCAGTGTGTTTCCAGCTGGATTCCCGTCGCAGAGATGCTGGTGCTGAGGCAGGGACAGGCTCCACGACTTGCCTAAAACGATATATTTTGTAAGTGACAAAGTTAAGGTTCACATCAAAGGCTATGTTCTTTCTGTGTCTTCCTGGTATCTGGAAGAGAAAGAACATTTTCTGTGTGTGATGCCAGAGAGCCAATGAAAACCACAGGAAAAACTTGCAAGGAACAGACAATCCATGGGCTGCTGTCAATATCTAAAGGTAGAAAGGCCAGGCCTGGGGACAAGATGAGGGCAGCAGAGAAAACTGACATAGTATATTACAGTATACTGTATCGTATAGTACCTATGCATTCTGTAATGATCCTCCCTTTTTTTATTCCTTCAAAGTAAACCCCCAAATACACAAGCACAGTGGAGTCAGTATGGTTTGCTGGGCCAACTTTTGATTAGTTGGAAATAATGTTTCCTAGTTTTATTCAAGTTCATAGTCTTGTATTATTCATTTATCTATGCACAAATATTTTTCAAAGTGCTTCCTATGTGTCAGGCTGTGGACATGCAATGTTTGATGACAGTCCCTGTCCTTAAAGAACCCACGGATGCTGCTTAGGATAAAGCGCGGTGGTAGAATGCTTGCCTAGCGGGGACCAGATCGTGGATTCCATGCTGAGTGCTGGGGCTGGGGCAGGATGCTTTGAATGTAAAAGCTGAGAGCCATGTAAATAGGAGTTTTAAATTCTGTGTATAAAAATTTGCAAGGTATAGAATGTGGAAAACGTAATCCAACTTTATGGGAAAGGAGATTTAGGAACTAGCAAAAGACCATGGCGGTATCTTCTTAGTGGGCCAAGCTGGAGATCCTCAAGCTAAGGGGAATAAGTCAGACTCAGACAAATATCATGTTTGTCATATGCGAAAATACATATTTGAACACACACATATACATGTGCATGCATGTATCTGTCATGAATGTACAACAAACTCTGAGGAGGGATTTTGAGAACTGAGAGGGGAAGGAAAGGGCCTGAGCCAGAGGGTAGGTCGCGGAGAAGGATGGTTTAGATTTAGATCCGACTTGAAAATTAAGGGATGCTGATTTCAGTCAGAAGAACTGGAGGATCGACAGAGGACGGAAGGGGAGCATGAGCAGGTTACAATGGTGTATGTGAATGAAAATGTCATTACGATACTCATTCTATATGCTAACTAGGAGAGGAAGCATGGTCCTCTCTGTGGGTGCTCCCCCTGCTGGTGGATGGAGGTCTACTTACCCCAGGAGGGGCAGAGTTTTCCCAGGATGCTAGTGGCAGTCCCTTGTTGCTCTAATGTCCAGCTTTAAAGTTGGGGAGAATGAGCTGTCTCTTTGAAATTTTCACTTAGCCGGAGATATTCTGAAATAAAAGAAAAAAAAAAAAAAAGACCGGGAAGCTGTTTTTTTTTTTTTTTTTGATTCCTACTTCGTGCTAAACTTTGTCATTGAACACTGAAGCAGGATACTGTGTGCCTATGTTTAGTAGAGTCCTTCAGTCTGCCCACAATAGCTGCAGTCTGTTGTCACATGCTAGGGGCTGGGAAGCAAGGTGTTACAAGAGGTCCCTGGCTGGTGAGAAATAGACATTTACCTCCAATTCCCTTTCCTTTACCAGAAGTCTCAGCCCAGAGCCTCCCATTGCAGGTACATTTCAGTCAAACAGAGCTCTGTGGCCTCCTGCCTTCTCACCAGAATGGACATCTGAGCCCTAGTGGGGACACAACCAGATTTAACCTGGGATTCCCATAGCATATGCATCTACATTCAGGTGTGATTACAGAAGCCAGAATGCGGCAGGTGAGCGAATTGGCTCCTTGTTTTCCTACCTCCAAGGCGGGACTGTACTTAAATCATCTCAGACAGATGGTTAACTGTCCTATTTTAACAGGTCTCCAGGGAGGAAGATTTCAAAATTCCCTATGGCTGTCTGTTCTAGTATTTAATCATCTTTATTGCCAGCAAGTTCTTCATCTCCATTCTAAATCTCCTCGGCTGTGATTTAAGCCTTTTTTCTTGGGAGGGGGACACTATGGAGCTTAGGCTTTAGGGGAAGAGGCACATTCTGCTTTTAATTTGGCCGTCTCCGGAATCATTTATTTGAACATCCGTTGGAGTTTGATTTCTTTGTTGGTAAACAGGATGGAGTTAGGATGGTTCTCAAGGACTCTTCTAGCTCCAAAAGCCGTGAGTTCTCAATTGAAAGTGTTGCCCTGTGGTTGTGTGCAATCAACCATGATGTGGAAGTAACAGTGCTTGGCTATGTAGAAAGCTTGTAGCCAAACTTCAAAGCAATGACATGCAGTCCTGGTTTGTGACGCCTCTCACCTGTGGAGACAGTAGAGCTGCACAGGGGAGTGGACAGTGAGGGACAGAGCGCTCTACTCTAGGCCTTTCAGAAGTCCCGTTAGCTGGTTGGTACGATAAGGATGGCCTGTTTCAAAGGTGCTGCCCTGCCTCTAGCTCCAGAGGACATACGAATAGCTGATTAGATTTTTGTCTTCTGTCTCCCAACCTTTGAAGAAAAAATGTTGGAGGATCGTGACGCCACCAATCATTACCAGGCAATCCTTTGGTGCCTCATCAGCTCCAAACCAAAAGAAAGGAAGCAGGCCATAGAGGCATTATGTATTCTACAGTCAGCAGGGATTAGTACAGCAGGATTCCAGGTGCCCTTGAGAGGCAGCCATGCTAGGGAAAGGCTCTCTCAGAAAGCAAGAGGGTGTTCAAGACAGTTAACCCCCTTCCTGCTAGTTCTAAAACATTCTGGTATGTGTGTCCTGAGAGCCAGGGCTTGCTGCACACAGCATTTTTAGTTTTGTTTACAGGCATGGTGATTGTTCATCCTGAGCAAAGTTTTATCAGCTGAAATGCCAAGAGCCCTGGGTGGTGCCATAGGCAGGGGCAGATACTGGTCTGCCAATGACCCATCCCCTCATGAGATATGCCAGTCTGTCAGCTGTAGTATAGTCTTACCTCCTCAAGCTCCTTAAAGGGAGAGAGGAGAAAGACCTTCTTGTTGAGTCGGCTGGCAAGGAATGTTAATCTCTTGCACATGGCAACATAAGGCAGTAGAATTCTATTGCCCAGGCCTGCTATCACTGACAGAAATTCGATTGGTCTTTCAGAGTTAGCAGGAGGTTACAGTGGCATCGGGTTACACCAAAATAGCCTTGGGCCTCTGGAGGTGTAATGAGGGAAGGCACTGATTCCAGGGCAGATGTGGCTCTCCTGAGAAGGGGCAGGATTCTCCACTTTGTGTAGGGGTGCATACAGAGCTGCTTCTTACCAGGATGCCAGCAGAGAAGGATCACTTTAGTGCCAGATTATGCTCCACTATATCAATGGTACAAAGTCTGGAGATGCTTAAAGTTTGTGTTGTTTCTAGACAGTTAGTTTTTCTTGTACTCAGGACTAAGTGCCTGGAAGAACATTCTTTTTTATTTTTGCCTTATTGAAAAAATATATTTTTTTATAATACATTGTGATCATGACCTTCCCTGAACTCCTCCCAGTTTCTTCCATCTCCCCTCCCCTCTAGATCTACATTTTTTTTTTCTGACAGAACAATTTATAATTTCAGAGGATTCAGTACAGGACAGGCTTGGTTCTATATGTTCGGCTAGAGCATCACAGTAGCAGACTGTGCAGTGGAGGCTACTGTTGACTTTAACATTGCAGTGTGTGCGAGCGTGTGTGTGGGTCAGAGAGCAATTTAAAAGACTTAGTTCCCTTCTCCTACCATGTGAGTCCTAAGGACAGAATTCATGACCTCAGGCTCAGCAACAAGGACCTTTATCTACTGAGCCATATTGCTAGCTCTGTATTCACTTCTTGATAGATGAGAAACAAAGAGAAAGATACCAGAAGGGGACAGGAAGATCTGTGGCCCTCAGGGACAGGCCTCTGCAATGCATTGGCTAGGCAGAGTTCTTATGATCTACTAATCTCTGGAAATTCAACATGGATACACCTAGAGGCATGCTTCGCTCATTCCCAGACATTTCTTTTTTAATATTATTTTTCTTTATTCTTGAGAATTTCATATATATGCAATAAAACATAAGCATATCCAACTACCATTTTTCACTTTCAATATTGTCCTCCCCCAAGATCATGTCATATTTTTACTATATATAACCCACTAAGTCTAATTAGTGCTGCATATATGTGTATACGGGCATATATGTGTATACGGGCATATATGTGTGTACGGGCATATATGTGTATACGGGCATATATGTGTATACGGGCATATATGTGTATACGGGCATATATGTGTATACAGGCATATGTGTGTATACGGGCATATATGTGTGTATGGGCATATATGTGTATACGGGCATCTACTGGAGAGTGAAAACCTACCAGTGACTATACAGTAAGAAAAACATCCGGAATGATTCTCCCTCCTCCAGCAGGAATCAACTGCCAATAACTCCTCAATAAGGGGTGGGGCCTAGAGAGCACCTCCTCTATCTACGCCTGAATACTGGCTGGCTCGATCGTGTGCAGGTCTGATGATGGTAACCCCAGCTTGTGTGGATTCCTGAGTGCAGTAGCCCTGTCAACACTAGAAGTTTACAGTTCACAGCATTCTTTCCACCATCTGGATTTGTCTTTCTGCCTCCTTTCCCACATGTTCTTTAGACCGTGCTGATGGTGGGGAAGAGGTGTTGAGAAATGCATCCCACTTAAGACTGAGCACTCCACCTCTTATTCCCCGGCCCCTTGACCAGCTGCGCATCTCATCACTGACTGTAGCTCACTGCAAAAAGACTTCTGGACCAAGGTTATGCTTACATACTCATGAGTAGGGGCCATCATCCCTGTGGCACAGTTGATCTACTAAGAGCTGTACCATTAAAGAAAACTGATTCTCCCTCCTCAGAAGCTATCTACCCCCCAATAGCCCCTTAGATAGAAATGTGAGGGAGTCATGAGCCCATTCCCTCTCTGTGATGGAACTTTTACTGGCTTGATCATGTATGGGTCTTGTGCAGGCAACCACAACTGCTGTGAGTTCATCAGTCTTGTCATATCCTGAAGGCTCCATTTCACTCTGGTTATGGCAACCTCTGGCTCTTACAATCCTTCTATCCCCTGTCCTGTAATGGTGCTTAAACTTCGGAGTGTGTTGTGATATAGATGTCCAACTTGTAGCTGATCACTTCAAAGACACCTATTCTTTGTACTGAGTTTCTGTTGTGCACTTCAAAGAGACACTTCTCTGATGAGATCTGAAAGCTGCCTTCATCTATGGACAAAGAGATATAAATTTAGAGAACAGCTTGATACTAGGTCTGTTTAGCATAGTAGTTAGTCCTTCCACGGGGATTATGAGCTCCCCAAACAATAGGTTCTTGGCTAGATTTACAGTACCAGGTATGCATTTCCTTCTGTGGTGGGTGGGCCTTAAGTCCGATCAGAAAGCAGTTGGTTACCTACATAACATTCATGCCACTATTGCAACTACAGCATATCTTGTTACACCAGGTAGATCAAATTGTTCAGTGCTCTCTTCTTTCCCCCAACAGTCAGTACAATGAAAGTGAACTATTCGATTCTTGATCTTAGAGCACATGCCATTGGTGTTCTGTTCAGAAACTTTTCCCCTGTGCCCATGTGTTTGAGACTTTTCCCCACTTTCTCTTCTATTAGATTCAGTGTATCTGGTTTTATGTGGAGGTCCTTGATCCACTTGGACTTGAGCTTTGTACAGGTAGATAGGAATGGATCAATTTGCATTCCTTCTGGAATGCAACATGTAGACCTTCTGGTCTTCTACATGTAGACCGCCAGTTGAACCAGCGCCATTTGTTGAAGATGCTGTCTTTTTTTCCACTGGATGGTTTTAGCTCCTTTGTCAAAGATCAGGTGTCCATAAGTGTGTGGGTTCATTTCTGGGTCTTTAATTCTATTCCATTGATTACAAAGCTTCTGTAAGGCAAAGGACACTGTAAACAGGACAAAACGGCAACCTACAGATTGGGAAAAGATCTTTCCCAATCCTACGTCCGATAGAGGGCTAATATCCAATATATACAAAGAACTCAAGAAGCTAGACTCCAGAGATCCAAATAACCCTATCAAAAAATGGGGAACAGAGCTAAACAGAGAATTCTCAACTGAGGAAACTCGAATGGCTGAGAAGCACCTAAAGAACTGTTCAACATCCTTAGTCATCAGGGAAGTGCAAATCAAAATAACCCTGAGATTTCACCTCACACCAGTCAGAATGGCTAAGATCAAAAACTCAGGTGACAGCAGATGTTGGCGAGGATGTGGAGAAAGAGGAACACTTCTCCATTGCTGGTGGGAATGCAAGCTGATACAACCTCTCTGGAAATCAGTTTGGCGGACCCTCAGAAAAATGAACATAATACTACCCAGCTATTCCACTCCTGGGCATATACCCAGAAGATGCTTCAATATGTAATAAAGACACATGTTCCACTATGTTCATAACAGCCTTATTTATAATAGCCAGAAACTGGAAACAACCCAGATGTCCCTCCACAGAGGAATGGATACAGAAAATGTGGTACATTTACACAATGGAATACTACTCAGCTATTAAAAACAATGACTTCATGAAATTCACAGACAAATGGATGGAACTTGAAAATATCATCTTGAGCAAGTTAACGCAGTCACAAAAGAATGAACATGGTATGTACTCACTGATAAATGGTTATTAGCCCAAAAGTTCGAAATACCCAAGAGTCACATCACAGCAACCATAACGCTGAGTGTGAGGTCCCAGATGGAGGACTTAGAGAAGGGACTGAAGGAGCTGAGGGAGTTTGCAGCCCCAGGGAGGGAGCAATAGAGGCAACTGGCCTGACCCCTCGATACTCCAGGAGACTGGATCACCAACCAAAGAATACACATGGAGGGACCCATGGTGCTGGCCACATATGCAGCAGAGGAGGGTCTTGTTAGACATCAGGGGGAGCAGAGGCCCTTAGGCCTGAGGGTGTTAGATCCCCCAGTATAGGAGAATGCCAAGGACGGATGACGAGAGTGGGTAGGTGGGTGGGTGGGTGAATACCCCCATAGTGGCAGGGGGAGGGGGGAGGGAATGCGGAGGTTCCCAAGGGGAGATCTGGAAAAGGGGAAACATTTGAAATGTAAAGAAAGTATGAAAAAAATGAAAAAAAAAACTAAAAAAAAAATAAATAAATAAAAGAAAGAAAGTGAACTATTCTAGAGCAAGCTTCCTAGTCATTACCAACTTGATTTCTCCATGTTCTGTGATAAAGTGTGTAGTATCCTCAGTAATTGGGTTTTACAATAGAGTTCTTGTGGGCAACAAAAAACAATAGCAATATCCTTTATTGTTTTGGGAGCCACTGGGACATTCCTTACTAGCATTTGAGTGGGGTGTATCTATCCCACACCTAGCACTGAGATTTTTATTCAGGAACCTATGGGTTCTGAGAGGAATATTATCCTCTATGTAGGGTATCCCCATATAAAGTAGTATGTTCTGTACAGTTTTGCAAATATCTGTAGTGTTAATTATCCTTTCTCATAGCCTTTCCTCCCACCCTTTCCGCTTAGACCTCCCTCACCTTTGAGGAGACCATTAGTATTCAGAGTTATTACTGAAAGATGAATATTGATTCCTCTCATTTTATTGATTTTGTAGCCTTTTCCCAGATCATGTTAGATTAATTATCCCAGTATTGTTTATTTATGCCAGGGACATTTTTGTTCTGCTTATCCTTGTCTTCAGATGAAACTATTGCCTCCACTGTCTTCTGTAGATCTGGCTTACTGGCCATCAATTCCCTTAGTCTGTTTTTATCATGGAACATTTTTATTTCCCTGTTTTAACAGATAGTTTTGCTGGCTATAATACTCTAGCTTGGCAGTTGGGGTCTTTCAGGGCTTGGAATATATCTTTCAAGACCCATATGGTTTTAGAAGTTTCTGTCAAATAATCAGGCGTTACTCTAGTGGATTGATTGCTTTTAGAGGCGACGAGACCTTTCTCTCTTGAAGCCTTCAATGGCTGTTCTTTAGCTTGTGTTCTGGTGCTTTAAGTATAATTTGTTGTGGAGAATTTTCCCTTCTGGTCCTCTCTATTTGGTATTCTGCTTGCTTCTTGTATCTGGATAATATCCCTCACTAGGTTTGGGAAATTTTCTTCTAGGATTTATTGAAAATATATTCGATGCCCCTGGTGTGGTAGTCTTCTCCTTCTACGCCCATACCTTGAAGATCTGATCTTTTCATGGTGTCTCAGAGCTCTTCCATCATAAATTTTTTACTAAGTGAACTAACTGCTCTAATTTGTTTTCCAGCCATGTTACTCTTTTCCCACACGATCTATGTTCCTGGCAAAGCTTACCACTGAGCCTGTGGTTTTGTTTGAAGAGTAGAGCATCACTTGCGACACATTTCAGTTCAGGTTTCCTTCAGAGAGTCTCTTTTCATGTCTTAGATTGATGTCCCTCTTTCATCCAGCTCTTGCTCTTTGTGCTTTTGCTGTGAGCTCATGTATTCTTTACATTGTTTGAACATAATTATAATCATAATTTTAAATTCTTTATCTGGAAGGTCTTCCAATTTGCTCTCACTAGGAGCCATTTCTCTGGGATTGATAATTTTGGGGGAGGACATGTTATCTTGGATTTTCTTATTGTTTTTGTTTCTATGCTAAGACTTGTACATCTGAACCTAGTTGTCAGTCAAGTCCTCTTCCTCCCTTCCTTCCTTCCTTCCTTCCTTCCTTCCTTCCTTCTTTCCCTCCCTCCCTCCCTCCTTTCTATCTTTCTTCCTTTCATTCATATTTTTATTTTTATTTTTAAGTTCAAGTATCTTTTCTTCTTTGAGTGGAGACATTTACAATGTTCAGGAGAAGGCTAAGCTGTAGTAGGGTTGAGTTAGTTTTTTCTGTGGTATTGATATTTAGGGCAAGAGGTCTGCCTTTAGTTTTCATCTGAGTGTCAGATACTACTCTGAGTCAGCACTGGTCTCTTGTCTGCAGCTTCACTGTGCACTGTGAATTGGGGAACTCCCTGTGCTTGTAGGCTTTACTCTGGGTCAGCTCAGTTTCCACCCTCGGTCTATAGCTTCCACTGCTCCTGTGTGTGCCTGTGATTTTAAATTTGAGTGAGACTACACTAGCCCACTAGAACACAGAGTCATCCTTATAGGTAGATTGTGTGTGTGTGCATGTATGTGCATGTGTGTATATGTGTGTGTGCATATGCATGTATGTGTGTGCATGTGTATGTGTGCAGGTGAGTGTGCATGTGTGTATGTGTATGTGTGTAAGTGTGTGTGATATGTGGGTGGGGGTGCATGTGTGTGTATGTGTGCATGTGCATGAGTGTATATATGCATGTATGTGTGCATATGTATGTATGTGTGTGTGCATATGTGTGTGCATGTGTGTGTGCGTATGTATGTATGTATGTATGTATGTATGTATGTATGTATGTGTGTGTTTTATCAAAAGCAGTCTGTTGAGTGTAAAAGCTTTCTTGGAACCAAAAAAGCTGCTCAGACGGCTTTAAGCCAACAGTCTTCCTCTATTCGTTCCTCTCATCCCTGTTTCCTACTTACTGTACTCCTGTAGCCCCTTAGCTAGTTTACTTTTTGTTGCTGTGATAAACACTGTGACCATAAACAACCTTTGGAAGAAAGCGTATTTGGTATGCACATCTCTATCACAGTCCATCCTTGAGGGAAGTTAGGCAGAAACTCAAGCAGGATACAAGCATGGAGTCAGGAACTGAAGAAGCCATGGAGAGGTGCTGCTTACCGGCTTGCTCAGCCGCTTTCTTATAACCCAGGACCAATTGCCCAGAGGAGGCACTGCCCACAGTGAACCGGGCCCTCTCACATCAATCATCAATTAAGGAAATGTTCCACAGGCTTGCCTCTAGCCCAATCTGATGGAGGCATCTTCTCAGTTGAGGTTTTTCTTTCTCCCAGATAACTCTGGCCTGTGTCAAGTTGACAAAAGACTAACCAGCACACCTCTTCCTACCCCCAAATCACAAACAAATTACAACACAGACTGGGCACTTGGCATGGCCCACGCTCCTGCTGTACTGGAGAGGATAGGAATCTAGCGAGCCGTTGTGACTTAGAAACAGGAAGAGTTCTTTCTCAAAGGGATATGCTACTTTAAAATAGGATATTTAATGAGTCACTGTTTAGCCTAAAGATTACATTTCCATTCATGGAATTTGAGTCACTATGACACTCTGATGGAGGCTGCATACCTGAGGGGTACTGCGACTTTCCTCTTCATGGGGATGACATTGTGTGGGTAGCCACTTAACCCAACATCATGACAGCAGACCCTCACTGAAAGGGTGACCCAATCTATGGAAGCCTTCTTATTGCTTGCAGTCAGTTCTGTTAACTGCTTCCTGAGTAATTGCTTTCTTACCTTTGCTGATTCACTAAGCCACTTGAGACACAAAGTTCGTGGGGCCGGAGAGATGGCTAAACAGTTTTGGGTACATACTGTTCCTGCATAGGGCCTGAGTTTAGTTTCCAGCATTATGTTGGATGGCTTATAACTACCCACAAGTCCATTGTCAGAGAATCTGACACCCTCTTCTTTCCCCTAGAGTCAACTGCACTCATGTGCATATACTAGCCCCCCACATTTTTTTCAAAAAGATAAAGTTTGTTTTAAAAATAATTAATATATTTAGGGCAAATTTTTGGCAAGCCAAAGAACCACAAAATGAGAGGTGTGTTGAGCTGTGATTCAGAACCTGTTCCTGGAGATGGCTGGACCCAGGTTATTAAACACTATTAAGCATGCTGGGTTTGTGCCTAGCATCTTGGAGTCAGGATGACTGCTCAGACTGCTTTAAGTGTCTGTCTCCAGTCGTCGCAGGAACAGGTCTGGCTTCTACATTTCTTTTTTTCATGGCCTGATCTGATTTTTTTTTCTCAGTCAAGTCATTTCCCGAGGGTCCAATCCACTTCCA